>VWYI01019895.1:590151-950170 GCA_013399455.1 Anthoscopus minutus | reverse complement strand
CGTGGACGCGCGGGGGCGGCGGGGACGTGCGGGGGTGGCGGTGCTTGGGGGTGACAGACCCTCTGACACGGCCCCCCGGGAATGCTGTCCCCGCGTGGGAAAGCGGCCGTGGGATGCGGGGGCAGCTCCCGAGGCGGTGTTTCTCGAGAGCGCGACCGGGATCAGCTGCGGGAAGGGGTCCCTGAGAGCACGGCTCCATTCCTGGGGCCCGTTCCCCGTCCCGCGGGCCCTGAGGGCGGGGGTCCCGCTCTTCGGAGGAGAGGGCGGACGGATAGTGGGGACGGGAGCTTGCTCCCAGGGAGCTGATCTCCGCGAGAGAGGCCAGGGATCGGGGTTCCCGCGAGTGGGGCCGGGGTCGGCTCGGGGGTGGAGGGGGAGCGGTGGGGAAGGTGCGGGCAGCGCGGACAGGTCCTGCCCGGGAATGTGAAGTCCCTGCTTAGGGGACGCCCCGCGTGGGAAGGAGAAGAAGGAGAGAGATGTGAGAAAATTTCGTGGTGTACCCGATCCGGAGATGGGGACCTTTCCTTGCCACTTGGGAGCAGCGCCTTTTTGCGTGTTCTGCAGCCGCTCAGTTGTCTGACGTTGCCCGCTCCGTCTTTCGTCCTAAAGCGCTCATGGCGTGGGCTTCCCACCCTCCCAGGCTGGACGGGCGCGACATTGAGTGTCCTGTTTTCAAAACGCAAATAGTTTTGGTGGTTAGGGAGAGGGTAGGTGAGCAGCTCCCAGCTTTCTCCCTGGCGGGTCTCATCCGGGCTGGCTGTCACCCACAGCCCGTTTATTTCCCCTCAATCAATGGCTCTGGCGCTTCCTGTGCGATGCTGCTCGGTGATGAACACCGAGACTGGCACATCTCAGGTCCGTGCTGCTATGGGCACTCGTGGACGCTTTTCAAACATAAGTTCTTGGCAGCTGAAGGGGGAGGTGGGATGGGGTGCCCCGGCACGGAGCACTCGGATGTGTGCTCTGTCATTTCTGCTCCTGCTGATGTGTAGAAACCTCCCCTGGAGTAGGAGGATTCACCACTTAGGCAGCACGGAGTAAGTCTGTGGTAAATTTTACCTGTTGAGAGGAAATGTGACTCTCCTTGTAACTGCAATCCTCCTCGTAACTGCAATCCTCCTCGTGTACGGACATTTAAGTGGGGAGCTTGGTACTAAAGAAACGTATTTCTGCCAGACCCCATTTGTACTTATTACTGTCAAACCAGAAAGGTTTGCTTAGACCTCAGCAGATGCATTTGAGCTAATAGCTCATTTCCTAATCCTGGTTTTGTGGGGGCTCCGTATGTTGAGGTATCATACTGTGTGAAGTTAACTTTGGCCAGAACTGTGTGTTTTTTGAACTGTGCAGTACTTTAACATTCTAACAGGACTGTCACTGTGCTGCCTTTTGCATTTTGATCCTTTTCCTCCTTACGACCGGTGCTTTACGGGCCTGATAAGCACAATAATAACACACTGCAAAAGCGATCTTAAGGATTATATTACAAATCAAATACTGTGTAGTTGGTTTGGGTTTTTTTTCCCTCCATCCTGGCAGAGTCTGCACAATTCCATTCAGTTCCAGTAGCAAAGCAGCAGATTCATTAAGATTCAGCTATGTTTTGTATATTGTCTTTTTAAATATGCACACTGCTCCCTCAGAGCAGCGGGGATGTTCTGCACATGTGTGATGAATAAATAGCGAGCGCAACTGATCGCAGAGCCCTGCCAGGGCTTTTTGTGTTGGTGCTGACAAGTGTGGCAGTGGGGGTGGTAATGAGGCACCGCCAGCCTGTGGGGCAGCCACAGATGTTGGCACAGCTGGGTTGTGTGTGGGACCTGTCCCCAGTGTGGTGGGGTGACTGGACTCACCTGGAGCTGTGGGGAAGGGCTGGGCTGGAGGATAACATGTGGGAGTTGGGAGCCTTGAGGAGCAGGTGGAGAAGGCAGACAAGTGGGTTGTTATTAATAAGCACAGGGGGTATGTGACCGTTCTGGTGGGGATAACTTGTTGATGCCTTACTATGGGAAGTCTTCATCCTTGCCACTAGCCAGGCAGAGTGTTTGTGCAGGGAAATCCTGTAATGATAGAGGTGGATGAGCTCAAAGAGGGCTGTTGAGCAATGAATTGGTGTTCTGGGAAAACGAATTTGACTGCAAGATCTGTCCTACTACTTACAAAATCAAGTTTGCAAGCATCAGCAAACAGCAGCATCTTTCTTTTAAACACGGGTAGGGATAATCCAGACTCAAAGCTGGCACGTGCAAATGTGGAGCTGCCACAGGAATCTGGTTGGGTGGAGCGTGCACAGCCAGGTGGGGTGGGAGGCTGGGGCTGGTGGCTGGCAGGGTGGCACTGATGGAGTGGGAAGAGCTTGGGCTGTTGGACTTGCATGGTGGGAAGTGAAGGAGAGATTGTGAAACTCTCCTGGGAATGTGTTTCCTTTCCCAGCCACAGCAAATGAGGCTGCAAGGCCAGCTGCATAGAAGGACACTGCCTCTTGACTCCTCTTAGGCTATTGGAGCTCTGAAGGATAATCTTGATGTGCATGAGGTTTGGATTTTTTCTGCTAGACTGTCCTAAACAATGTCTGCCTTTGGTGAAGATGCTGTCTAAAAAGGCACTTTCTCCCTATGATTAGGGGGTGTGTATGAGGCAAAAAGAGTAAGAGACCCAACAGCCTAAAGGGGCAAGAGGGAGACCTGCAGAGAGCAGGATGGTCACTGCACCCACAGCTGCATAGTGAGGAGGACAGAGCTGCTGGTCTCTTGCTCTTGCTCCTCTTCTATTTCCTGTGAGTGCTCTCACCCCCTTCCCATGTGTTTTGCCTTTGAATATGGCAACTGTCCCAACTTGTGCTCCCTGTTCTAGGGGCATTATGGTTTCTTGCCTGCTCCTTACCATGCTTTTCAGACATGGCTGGCTGGTCCGTGACCAACCATCTGCAGACCCTGGGAGAGGAAAAGGTGCTGAGTGTAGTTCTTGGTGAGGGATGTGTTGGTGACACCTTCATTTATCCACTATCTTTCTCAAGTCCTCTCAGACTGACACCCTTGTCACCACAGTCATGGGTGATGCAGCCCTCTGCGCATGGTCTAAAATGTCAGTGCTGTGAGCCTGGAGAGTTTTGTAAGATTATTACTGTATTTTAAATGTGTTTGAGGTCTGTAATGGAAATCAGAGCGACTTCCAACCCAGTTCTTCAAAGAGAAGTGTTTGGCATTTATATTTTACAATCTCTGTTGAGCAAAGATTCAAGCTTCACATTCCTTGTCAGAGGGTCCTTGGAAGTGTTTGCAGTGCTCCCCCAAGGAGATGAACATTGTTTGCCCGTGCAGGAGAGGTTGGCTTCTTAATAGAAGCCAACAGATTAGTGTTGATAAGGAATAAAATGGTGTCTTGGTAGAAAGAAGTGTTTGCTTGTGGAGTTAACATGTTTTAACAGGGAGGGGAAAGGGGGTGGGTCTGTTTAGGACTAGGGCACGTGTTCTTTCCCACATGATCTTGCACATGCAAAGGGACATGCTTGGGGTTAGACTGAAAAGTGGAGACATGAGTGAAAGACATGAGTCCTGTCAGCAATCTGAGGTGCTTTATAAACTGTTGTTACTCAGAGTTGGGAATGGATTGATTCGTATGAACAGGATCTGGGCTCTCTGCAGACATAGGTGGTTTCTCCTCAGCTGATTCTCCACACAGCTGTTGTGTTTAACTTACTGTCTTGGTGTGGCAACTGGAGAAAGCAAGGGCAATGTATTGCTCTGTGACAAATCCAGCACAACTTTCAGCTGCTGGGCTGAGCCTTCTTTTAAATGCAGATGAAAATTAGTGTCATGCAGAACCTCAACACAGACAGTAGCTCTCACGTGAGAGGGATGCTGGTTGGTTTTGGAGAATGGAACGGTCTCTGTTGGGGAATAGGCAGCAGAGTGCAGAGTTATTTACTCTGCAGGGCTTGAGGACATGAAAGCTTTTTTCTGCAACTGAAACCACAGCCTGTCACAAACATCTGCCATGTCTACTCTTCCAAGCCATCCCACCTGTGCCAGTATAGTACTTCTGTCTCTTCTAGCACAGCTGCATTTCTTGTTTAAACAGGGCACATGAGGATGCTCTGAGTTGTGTTACATGCGCACAAGGCTCTCCAGTGCTCTCCCCAGCAGGACAGGCTCACTGCAGATGGGCTGTAGGGATGTTGGCTTCAGCCCCATTTCATAAGCAGTGAAGGCCCTTGGGAGATGTGTGTAACTGCCAGGTTTGGGGTGCTCCTTTTGCTACCCCTAAAACAGTAACTGGGGCTGGCTCCATCTCTTGAGGGTAAGGAGCCATGCAGTGAGAGGCAGGGGAGCAGTACCCCTGCAGCCCTGCTGCTCTGGGGTCTGTGCCCCATCTGTGTCACTACCAAAATTGCCATGAGTCCTGCTCCTAAAGCAAGGAGAGAAGCTTTCTTCCTAAAAGAAGAAAAATAAAAAGGATAAAAGCTAGCTCATAAGCTTCCGAGCCTTTGGGCATCTGCTTTTGGCAGACAAAGCTGTACAGACCTTTCCTTTACCTTTGTGTGTAAGCAGGTCTCGTTCCCCTTCCTCCACACACCTTCACCTCTCCTGGAAGCTGGCTCAGTGTGTCTGGCTGGGGACTGGGGACACTGCCTGAATGAGTTTATTGTTCCTGGGCTCTCACTGATCGCTTTCATTGAACGCCCACAGCCAGGAGCACAGGGAGTGTCTGTGCAAAAATGCTTGTGTGCTTTGTGCTGGAGCATGGCTGGCTCTTTCAGCTCCAGCAGCAGCAGTGGGCTGGGGGCAAGCAGGGAACTGGGCAGCTCATGTCATCCAGCCTGTGCACCAAAGCAACACAGGCTTTAAAATCTGAATTCTGGACACCTGCTCAGCTGCATAGTTGTTCCTCAGTGTTTCCATCCCAACGTACAGTATATATGAAGGATTTAGTGACTTGACTGAATCCCTTAAGATTTCATGGTAAATTCAGGACATTAATCCCAAGCCCCTTCACCAATGGCCAGTGCTGTCCTTGCAACCATCCTCCCTAGATCGAGGGAAATTAGGCATGCTGTTCTTTTGAGACGTCTTTGTAAACTTTAATTTGCTGTACCCTCTGGAAAGGCAGGATTCATGTAATTCAGGGAAGTGCATCTTCAGGCAATAGCAACCAGAGAGCCCAGAGCTGTAGGGGAAGTCTTGGGGAACCAAAAACAAGAGGTGCACCTATCATCAAAGGGGATGCAGAGCATATCACCCAGGGCATAGGTGTTCCTCTTTGAAGCTGTCTGGCTGAAGCACAGATCCAGACCCAACAAGTGAATTGGGATCCTACAGTCACACAGCCAGTTTGATGACCTGCATATTATTGTTTACTTCATCTGGGAAGTTGAGTCATTTGTGCTTTTCTTTTGGGTCAACAGACAAGACAGACTGGTCCAGTCTGTGCTGCAGCGTGTCAGCACAGCTCTGTGGGTCAGAGATGTGTCTGACAGGACCTTGTTCCAAGGAACTGCTGGTGCATGTGTTCATACAGTCACTTTCTGGGCTGGAGCTGCTGCGTTGGTGGTGGATTGGAAGAAGCATCAGTGACCTGGAGAATTCCCTGGCAGTGCCTGAAAAAAGGCATTTCCATTGTAAGAGCTATGCCGCCCTGTGAAGAAGAGAGGTTAAAATTGCGAACTGCTTGCTGTGTGCTACAGTGCATGGCTAAAAACCTTGTGTGAACTGGAGGAATGACTGTAGAAGTTCACAAACGACAGATCTGTTCAGAAATGTTCAGTAGGAAGCCACCAATCTCCTGGTACTCGGCATTCTTACTCTTCTAAAAAAAAATATTACTAAATTTACTTGAACACAGGGAGCAGAGCTTTAGGAGGGAAAAGCCTCCAAAACAAACAGGAGTTGCTAAGGGTGGCCAGAGGAGGCCTTGGGGAGCTCGGGGAGCGGCGCTGGCGCTGTACCCATGTGTGGGGCCGAGCCCTCGCCCCGAGCCAGCCGGGTTTGGGAGCAGCCAGGGCTGCAGCCCCCCAGAGGGGTTTGGCTTGGGGCTGGCAGGGCAGCCCTTGCTTGAAGAGCTGAGAGTGGGGCAGTTCCTGCCACAGGGAGGGACTGTGTCCCCATCCCGAGGACCTGTGTCAGGGAGCTGTGGAGGGGAGGCCTGGGAAATGTGCTGGGCTGGTCTGAAGTTCAAAGGACAAGGGCCAGGACATATTAAAATATATTTCCCCTCCACCCCTCCACTATCGCTTTCTCCATGGGTGAGATTCCATAGAAAGCAAGCCTGAGGATGGTTTGGAGTGTGGCAACATTGTCTTTGGTTGTAAGCAGCTCTGTCTGGAAGTAAATATCTCAGAATTATGGGATCAGACTGAAACTCCCACATAACATACAGACTTGGCCACTTGCAATTTAATAAAAGTACTTCCTCTCCTTGGGTGGACTGTGCTCTGTGTTGCATAAAGATTATCTGATGTATTTCTTTCTTCCTTTTTTTTTCCACCTTCTTTTTTACGCTTTGTATCTGCTTAGGATAAAAGCATAACACAGGGCTTAGAAAAAGCCTGGGAAATAGGGATTAATAGGGATTCATAAGTCTTAGCTGGCAATTTAGCCTGTGGGCTTCTTATTTCTGGGTGTAGGAATCTCCTCCAGAGATAATGAGGAGCAGTAACTACCCCCAGCACTGATGTAGTGCACATGGAGTTTTTTTTTTTTACTTCCTTTTGTGTTGTAGGAGACTGAATCTTTTAAAAAATGTCTTCAGAGTCCCAATCTTGCTAATAATTAATGAGGCTTTCCAGAGCTGGCACTGTGTTTGGGGTGTAGAGGTGGGCAGCTAAGCAGTTGGGATGCTTTTTGAAGAAGTTTGCATAACACTTTGGCAGCAGTGCTTTGAAAGAGGTGGGTCTGAGCCAGGAGATTCTTACAGTTTGTGCTCAAATTATGGCTCGAGCCCTTCCCTCTTGGGCTGAGTGAGATGGGGAGCAAGTCTTGGTCTGCTGCAAGGAGGGGATCTCTGTCCTGCAGCCTGTGTGTGTTCTGAGTCAGCCAGCCCAGGCAGGTGGCGAGGGGAAGTGTGTGTGCAGCTCCTGTGAGATGAGATAAGGTATCTGCAAAGGGATCTCTGATCCGGACTCACTCTGCAGATCTCATCATTGCTATTTGCCACTGCAAGTATGACAACTATTAAGGCTGAGAAGAAAGAGCTGGCTCGCAGAGAGCCTGAGTTGCACAAGGTTACATGATGTCACGAGTGGCTTTTGCTGAAAGTCTTTCACAAGTGTGTGTGAAATTTGGGGCTTTCTTCTGCTGAGGAATGCCACCAAGCCAGCTGCAGCCCCACAGCCTTCCAGTAGCACTGTCAGTCTGTCATCTCTGGAAGGAACCCATGTATTTGTTCAGACAGTCCCAGTGCCAAACAGCTCTGGCTTCTGATGGTCCCACTGTGAATGAGCTGAAATCAGTAGAATGCAGAAAGACTTTTTAGTGCCTGCTGGTAACAGGTAAATGGTTGCAGCAGTTAGGGGGCCGACACTTGTGGTAGCAAAATATTAAAAGTCTGGAAGTTGGGGCTGACTTTAAAAGTGGGGATGTGGCCAGCCCAAGCAGTGGCTTGTGACAGCTGGAGGCCGTCTGCTCCATCCATCCCATCAGCAGCTTCATCCAGGCTGCTTGGCTGGGGAGCACGTCCTGTCTCCTTTGTATAAATCCAGCACCTTTAAGGATCTTTTGTGTTCTACTGCAGTCTAAAAATGTGCCGCGTAGTCTTGAATGGTGAGAACGTTTGCTCTTTCTATTGTCATACTTTTCAGACTTCTCCATGGCTCTGGGGAATGCAGCATCAGGCAGAGAGCTGGGATTGTAGTTTACAGTTCCACATCTGCTAAAGGATTGCCTGATCTTGGTAGCTACTGACATGTAATAAAGAGGACAGCACTCAGACTAATTGAGCTCAGTTAGCAAAGCAGCTGAGCTGTCTTTTCCTTGCTGTGGTTACCTGGGCAGAGGGGTGGGATGTGCATTCACATCACCCCACCACAGCCAGATTTTTGGTTTCTATTGGGAATTCAGTACACATGCACAGGGGTGCATCTATTTTGCTAAGACGTGAGCTGTGTGTGAGGTTGTATAAACTAGGTCTGACTGGAGATGCCAGGAAAAGGCAGGCAAGCCTGGCTGCTTCCAGTGGGCAGGAGCCCTCCTCCCCAAGCCTGAGGCCACAGGCAGCTGGGGCCATGCTGGGCAGGCTGGCTCTGCCTTCACCATCCACTGCTGCAGGGGTCTGGAATCTGCTGGGCAGCACGGTGGCTACGTGCATTCTCTTCTGGGGTTTTTTCAGTCCATGTGGGTTGTTTACCTCATCTGGGGCGCATTGCACTTGGTGCCTGGGGCTCTAGGTGTAGCCAGTGCCGGGCCTGCAGGTGCTTTTGGAGCTCAGCAACCTCACCTGTCTGGTTGGAAGATGGTCACAAGTGCCCCAGAGCTGTGTAGTCACCAGCATAATGTTCATGTGGCAGTTCTGGGTGATTTTGGTTTTCTCCCACACCAGTATTTGTGCTCCTCACTTACTTGTGTCTTGCTCCTCTGAGCAGCAGTGTCAGAGCTGAGTATAGTTGTTGGTGAGCCTGTGTAGGGTCAAAGTGACCTAAAAGCCAAGGCCTCTGGAATAAGTGAGTCATGTCTGCAGAGCAGCTTCTTCACCCTTCACCCACCAACTCATCCAGCAATTCCTCCTTCAACCAGGCTGTGAGAAAGCTGTAGGAAGACATGAGGACTAAACTTCTCATGCTGGTCCTAATCAAGGGTTCCTGGATTCTGTCTATAACTTCAGTAATCATAACACTAAGGAGTTAATAATATAATCAGTTTCTGCTAGCAATGGCCGTCTTGTTTCAAGTCAGCTACCAAACTATTTAGCAAAGCAGCACTTGTAAATTATTTACTCTTGAGTTAAGCATGGTATTATTTTATATAAACACAGGTTTTCATTACTGCTTCAACTTTATTCCATTTTCTCTCTACTAGTCATGTTGCAGGGTACACACACATACCCATTCACAGTGTCTCTTGCCTTTCTCTAATGAGCAATGCTAGCTGATGATATTATCTAGTTGCCTATGTGCCACATCAGTTTAATTTGTTATAGCTAGAGCTTTGAAATTGTTCTGCTCATGAGATGATGGTTCTTGAAAACTAGGTTGTCTTCCAAGTGTTGAAAGGAATTATTGACTTGTTTGGTGCTGTCTGTCCAAATGCAGTTCTGTACAGACCCTGTAGCGTGTCAGAAAATTATCAGTGCTCCAAGTGTGGTTTGGCTTATGTTTGAGTCTGTGTGAACTCCAAGGTCTAGGAAAATTCACCAGTAAATCAATCAAAAAGTGCATTAATTATGCCAAGATATACTCTTGATTTCTGGGATACTGAACTTAGTTCTGTCTCTGTGATCCACAGCTCTGGAGACACTGTTGATGTGGTCTGTCATCTGAGCACTTGGATAATGGTAGCTTGTCACACTTTCAAATCAGTGGGCTCTTGCTTTAATCACCTGTATATTTCAAAATACTGATTGAGTCTGTTTATAGGGGGGTTACACTGGTCTATGCTGAGCCAGTGTAAGCTGGCAATATGTGAAGCCAGACCTGGCGAGGATGCTTGAAGCCTGTGCCTGTTGGCATCCTGCACTACTTAACTTCAGTGAGTGTAGTTTTCCTGTCAGGTTATTCAAACAGATACTCTCTGAGTGTAGAAGAGATCTATTTCTGGAAACTGAAGTGGGAGTTGGCAGAGTGGGGGGAAGTGAAATGGCAATCAAATATCCCATACTTTATCCTAAAGGCTGAATTCCCATGTCTGGCTTAGAAGAGAAACAAATGCTTTCTAGACCCAAGAGGCTCAGCATTCCTCGAAACAGAATGATTTATTTTTAATTCTGATAGCTCAGTGGAGCTCTTAAACCAAAAGAGCAGTGACAATTTTATTACACTGCTTAGAAATAAAGGCAGCAAGCTCTGGGTGGTGCTGAGGTTGAAACACCTGGAGTGTTGTAGGAAAGGAGGGCAGGTTCATCCTGACATTCAACCCCTGCTGAGTCCAGCCCAGCCAGAGCATGACCTGGATGGGCAGCACCCACAGGCAAGGTTTGACTTTCACATTCGTGTTTCTTTGGACTAGCTACGTCAGCCTTCCTTCAATTCTTTGGCCTAAATAATGGCATCCCCTAAGCTTATATGCTGGGGTTTGTTTGGGTTTTTTTTCATTTGCTGCTGATACCATTTCATCTATGGTCAGTCTTTTA
This sequence comes from Anthoscopus minutus, assembly GCA_013399455.1. NCBI lineage: Eukaryota > Metazoa > Chordata > Aves > Passeriformes > Paridae > Anthoscopus > Anthoscopus minutus. The sequence continues at coordinate 939,892 of VWYI01019895.1, read as the reverse complement.
TTCTTGTGATGGTCAGTTACATCTCCCACAGGAATGCCAAAGCCTTGGGGACTGACAGGAACACAGATGAATGTTGGGCACAGACAACAGTACTTGTGTGAGAGAGACTGAAGATCATAAACAGGGTAGCCTGTTCGTGCTGTGCAGGGGATGAAATGGGCCATCCTTGTAGCTAAGGTAGGCTGTTGGCTGTTCCTTTGAAACTGGCATTGCCCCAAAACCAGCATAAGAGGCATGGACTGTTGGGTACCACTTCCAGGTGACACATTCTTACACCTTTGACTGCTCAGTGTCTCCAAATGTGTATGTCTGGATGATGCTCCAATGCTTTCTTTAAGGTATTCTTCTAACATTTAACTCTGATCAGACAATCTCACTCTGACATTCTGAATAGCTATGAAATCTTTGCAGTTTGCTTTTGTTCCCATGTTGGATTGTGGTTTTTGTTGGAAATGCTCTGTTTCCAGCATATGTTCTTGTTTTTCCTGATAAACATGCATGTCTGTTGGCCCACATTTAGATGAGGTGGGATGGGCCAAATTAATTCCTGGTGTATTCCAGTTTAGTCAATGGGCTGACCAAAAAGATCAGGCAGGGTCTAAGATTTACGCTGGATTGACTGCCAGTTTTACCAGTTTTTATTGATACATTACTTAACTGTATTTCTGGTGCAATTGATAAAGATGCCTTTGAATTTAATATCATTAAAGCTGATTTGTTATAGAGGGATGTAGACCTGACAACTCCTTAGCCAGGCAGACATGCTCAGAATTCCAGGTGCTAATAGCACTGATGAGGCTGACCTTTGTGTGACCCTTGATGTGGCTGGACTGTGTTAGTCATTTGGACCATGAAAGATGAGGAGATTCTACCACACTGGAGACATGCTTTATGAAAATGCAGCCAAATCATCTGCGGATACTTCAGCAAGGACATCTTCACCTTCTCTGATCCTCTAGGCTGAAGCCTTTCCAGCTTCTGATGAAATGGTGCTCCTGGGAATTCTTGCTTATCCCAGATTCTGGGATGGAATTTAAAATTTTCTTTGACTGTACAATTGCCTTTCCTCATTCATGCAGTTGCTTTTTGTTGGTTATTCACAAATGTGCAGGCATGCTCTGCCATCATACTGGCAGAAGGAAGGAAAATGTTCCGTTTTGAATATGGAATGGGAGTTGCTGCTTAGCACAGATAGAACTGGCTTCTAGATGAAAGAGTCAAATACCAAACTGTTTTGTTTCAGTTTTAGCAGTTCGGGCTTTGATCTAGAGGAGATGACTCAGTCAGTAGTAGGGAGCAATTCTTTATAGTGCGTTTAGAAATAAAACCTGAAGATTTAGGCTATGATGGCTTTGACACATCAGTCGGCATATATTATGTGAAAATAAAAGCCATAAACATCTGAAGAGAGGAAAAAAAACATTTCTGATATTCGTTGCCAAGAGTTTTCATCAAGTCAGAAAGGACTTGGGGGTGGGGTAAGATCATTCCTATTGAGATAGGAATAATGAGAAGTGTGGACAAAGCAGGAAGGGGAAAGACTTCAACAGCGCAGCTCAAGCAAGAGGTGGGGCCAGGATGAAAACTGGGATATTCTGGCCTCAAGTGAGACTCCATAATCCATCTCTGCTGCCCGCTGTTCACCCTGCCTCGATGCACCATCCTCTCTGTCACCTTTCACAGCACTGTGGATCACAGGGCGGCCACGGTCAGACCCTGCTCGGTCACGGGGCTGGCTCCAGTTGCACAGAGCAGGGATGGCCAGATTCCTGCTACTGAGCTGCTTTTATCTGGAGCCAGGTGACCGGCCCTGATCAGAGCAGCTGTGTTTTGTGGCACTGCAGCTGGCCAAACAAACACAGCTGGAGCACGGCTGGCTTCTCTGCGCCTGCTGCACACACACGCGTGGAGGCAGAGCTGTGTGGCGTGGCCAGTGTCCTGGGGCTGTGGTGAAACACTTCTGGCTCCCCACAACAGGTAGTCCTCAGTGTGAAGGCACAGTGTCACTGGTGCTCATTATTTCTGCAGCTTTATTCTACAGGCAGCCCCTGACCTTCATTTTGTTCTGTGCCACTGGCCTGTGTAGGCTAAGAACCAATGGGTCTGTACCTGAAGAATGTTTCTTGGTTCTTTTAGGTGGCTGCAGGCAGGGGGTGATGAGTGTTTCTTTGGCACAGTTGCCTTGTGAAGTATCGTGCTGCCAACAGTTTATTCCTGGTGAGGCTGAAGAGTTTATTTCTCCTCAATCTCACAATCCCACCTCCTTGCCTGCTCCATCTCTGGCATTAGTTCCCCTTCTCACAAGGAGACAGCTCTTGACTTTTCACATAGTTATTATTCTGCTGGCTTGACTTGACAGTCTGGACAGTGATAGAGCAGGAGCAGGGAGTACTGGGGCGGGGAGACAGTCTGTTGGGTAGCAAAGCTCTGTCAAGTGCACTCACTTGGGATGCTGAAGATGTGCAGGTCCTTCAGGACTGCCTCGGAGCAGGACTCTCCTGGTCTGTCTCATAGCCCTGGTCACAGAATTTGTTACAAAATAGGAGTCTGTGACCCAAGCTGTGTAGTGACATACCTCCTCCTAGAGAGAGAAAAGATCCATTAGGTCATCTAGTTTATCCTGTGGTCTGGAGAGTGTGTATCTTCTGGTGTTCTCCCCATTTAAATGCAAAATATTCCCAGTGAGGTGACTTGCCTCAGTTCTTCTAAGGATTATTCTGTGGTCTGGAAGGTCCTGTTACTCTTGTGGGTGTGATGTATAAGGGCATCAGATTACTCAGATTGGATGTAAATAATGGAAGAATTAGATAATTTCCTTGCTTGGCGCGGCAAACAAAAGGCCATCTTCACTGATGCCATAGAACAGCTGTGATGTGAGAGCTGGAGACAGTGTGTCTGTATCAGGAGATGTGCTGAGGATGCAGCTACCCACATTCCATGCTGTCTCCAAAGCAGAGCTGTCCTGGCTCTGGGTCACAGCCAGCCTGCACTCAGCAGGCAGTGGCTGTCCCACTGTAATGCCACCGTGCAGTTTGTCAAGTTGGTGTGAGCGTGAGAGCAGAGGTTGTGCTTGGAGAGGGGTCAGAAGCTCAAGGCTTGAAAACAGAAAGTGTAGGGAGTGTGGCTGGAGGGGAGCAGGGTGCTGGCCAGGCACTGGCTGAGCTTCAGGCAGACACCAGGGACTACCCATGACAGAAGGGCTCTCTGCACCCTGCAGCTCCTGGGGATGCATCCAGGACAGCCCCACCAGCCTCTGGTAGGGTGTGCAGGTGAGGGACAGACCTCTGGCAGGTGTGGAACACGGCTGAAGGATTGTGCCTCTTCCTCAAGGAGAAAGGAGCAGGGTCACAGGTGCTTTCATCCTGGGCTGTGTGGGAGGGAGATGGCACCTGCTGTCCATCCTGCAGTGGAGAGGGCTGAGAGCTGCCAGATGTCATCACATCCTTCTCTTCCTCTCCAACTTCCCTTTGCATATGCCATTATGATGATTTGTTTTGCTGATGCATTTCCAGGAACTAACATTCGTTTTCAAAAACCTGCAGAGGCAGAAGGAGTTCCTTTCTGTGAAGGAGAAGATGGTTAACTTTATATTTTAATAGTCTTACTGTGAGCTCTCCTGCCACAGAAAAGACTTCTTCAACCCAGGGATCCTTCTTTTAGATTATTTTGTCTTTACCTAGTCTTTTCAACAGAGTAGTTTAAAATTCTTTTTTTTATGTTCCCTTGTCTTGAGTACGTAGAACTGCCTTTGCTATAAAAGAAGATGGTGAAAATTAATGGCTTTACCCAGTGGCATCACATGAATGTTAAAGGAGAAACATTTTCTTGTGAGTAGCACTGGGAATGTATATGTTCTCCAAGAGACTGGAAATGTGGGCTCCAGTCCTCCAGAAAATGGGCTGAACCAGAGGTGTTACTGGGTGGTTTTGGAGTGAAGCTGCTGAGGGACCATAATAGTTTTACAGAGATTCCTCTCTGTTGGGTGGGACACATGCAGTGAGAATTTTCATCTGCAGCCATAAAACTATAACCTTTACAATCAGCTTGGGTTTTTGGACAACATTCAGATCTCATAAAATTGATGTTTATGAATTATAAATAACAGTAAATGTACCTAAAGACTTGGGTGCCGTAATGGTTATTAGCTATTCTTAATGTATGTTTTAACAGAATGTAACTTCACTCCAGAATTGGTGTCAGTCCTTGAAGCTATCAGGGTGTCCATACTGCAGTATGGTCATGGAGGTCTCTTAGATGGAAGGAAATTGATGTGATAAACATATCAGGAAACAGAAAACCAAAAAATCTGTAGAAGTTTCTGCTTGCAGCAAAGGCCATACTTTTTAAGTATAGGACAAAGAGATAATAAATTATAAATTCAGCAGGGAACAAGGAAGTCATGTAGCAACTGCAAAAGATCCAAACATATGGAAAATTCAATTCTGTGGAGAATTAAGTCACTATTATGTAATCAGGATCAATGGAAATGGGCTGATGTCAGTATTGGACTGGCTTAATGCATGGGTGGAAAATTGTGCTGTCTCAGAGAGACCTGCTAATAGGAGTGGAAGCTCCATGTATGTCACATGTCCATTAGCTGTTGGGTTTTTTTACCTTGGAGGGGCCTGATCTAAACCCAGCAGAAGTAAATAAGCTTCCCACTAACCTGGAATTCATTTGGGGTCTGAAGGTAGAAGGTCAGTATGAGGTGGCAAGCAGTAGGAGTCTGGGATGCACATGTACCTCATACTGGTTGTTCAGGGTGAAACTTAGCCCATTTTGCCATCTCTCTGAACCTTCTGCACTGCAGGTCACCTGTCTGTCCCTCCACGCTGGCCCACAGTGGTTTACTGCCTTGGAAAGGCCCTGCCCAGGTAAGGGCCCAAGGTCCCAGCTAGACTGGAAGGGGCTCTACCTGGCAGGAGGAGAGAGAGGTGTCCCCTGTGACCAGGGCCAGGGATTCCAGAAGTGTTGGACACTAAGCATTGTAAAACTGCCCAAAGACCCTCCTGACCTTCCTATGGCATGGCTGTGATCCCATGAGACACAGCATGTGGTGGGCAAAGGATGCAGAGCAGAAGAAAAGTTCCTGGAGGAGGGCAGGCAGCCAAAGCACCTGGCAGGGCCCTGTGCTTGGTGATCTGTTGTGACAGGGCTTGGCAGCAGCTGAGCTTGGAGCTTGTCCCTGAAAATGAGCCATCATTAGCCTGGCTGATGTGCAGGGGAGAGCAGAACCTGCTCCTTGGCATGAGTATAGCTAGTGTCACTGTCCTTGGGAAGGAGGGACAGCAATGCAGCATCCTGGGTGTGCACGTGTGTGCTCTGAGGGAATTGGCAGTGCCCTGCCAAAGAGCCTCCCTCCTGGAAATGCTGCCTGGGTTCAGCAGGAACAGTCCTTCTTTGGCCATTGGCTGCCAGGCACTTTGCTGGTGCTGAGAGTCCAGCTGAGCATCCTTGCTGCTGGTTTGAGAGCCAGGAGGAAGTTCTGGGGAGGTTCTGAGTATGGTGGTTTTGTGGGAATTTTTTTATGGTTGATTGGTTGGGTTTTGATGGCTGTCTTTTCTGGCTTGTAAGTGAGGACAGTGGGGAGGTCACATCATGTATGGGTTTAGAGAGAAGTGCGTGCTCTGGGCGCCTGAGACACTGTGGCAGTGATCAGGACACTGCACTGGGACTTACCAAAGATGTGTCTGAGTGATGAACATTGCATATTAACTAGAAGAGACCTTCTGCTGGGAAACAATGGGCTTCATGAGAGACTTTACACCACATGAAATAGGTTTGATATTCTGGAGTGTTACTGTGTATAAAACATGCCTGTGAATCAACAGATTAGGGGAAAATGTCAGCTGTTAAACGTTAGTGGATGGAGCTGTCACATGAACTGAGTGTGTGGGTGGTTTCAAATTAAGAGATGCCAGAGGTAGGGAGAGTAATGAGATAAAAAGTGGTGGGAGGAAAGTCTGACCTTGACAGTTTCCAGTCCAGTGAGAAGGGCAGGTTGAAGCGAGTGAGGTTTCTGCCTGGAGTGGAGGGCCTGAGTTGGTAAACACTTCTCAAGCACTGAAAAGAGGAGCTGTAGTACCTGCTCTTCCCTAGCCAGCCTCTGCTGCTGTTTGCTCTGTGCTGGCTCTGACAGCCAGACCACCCTCTGAGCTGACTCATCTGGCCAACCTGATGGGGGGAAAAACGCCCACAAAACAAAAACCCAATCCTTTTGTTGCTGCATATATCTTTCCCTAAATGAGAACTGATGTGGCTCATTATCAGCTCGTGGAACACCACTGTAAGTGCAAGGAAGGGCTGAAGCAGTGTAACCAAAGGCAGGGAAAAGGAAGAGGACACAATAGCACATGGATCTCTATATTCCTTGTTTGGGAGGTTTATGGGTCTATGAAATAATCTTGTTATTTCCCAAAGTGAATTTTTTAAAAGATACAGAGAGGACTATGACACAAAGAAAGCAAACAGTTCCTTTGACATTTCTTTTGCATTTCTAGAAGGCCTGTTTATCTTAGCTCAAGAAATATTCTCTATGATATGGAATAATCCCTCCTAAAATTATGTTAGGTGAAGACAACCCTGGTTTTGTGATCAAGGTTAAAGTGATACTGTCTACCTCCTGCCCAGCAGCTTTGCAGATTCATTGAAAGTGGCCAGTGTCTTTCCTGAGAAACAGCTGCTCAGATGCTTGGGAGGAAAAATATTTTATTCCTCACATTTTGGTGGATTTGAGGCTCACCAGCTGTTTGAGAAGCCTGCCAAGGCTCCACACTCTTGTGGAAATGTACAGTAACTGGGCCTAAGCAGCTCTAAGCCCTTTTTGGACTGAGGGGTGAAAAATGTCTTAATGCTGGAAAGCTGTTGAATGTCTCTTTCAATGTAGAAATAAATCAGAAGGGAATTGTGCTGCCTTTGCCAACAAATAAACTCATTCTGGGGAATTTACTGTCCCTGTTGCCACAGGACCTCTTTTGCTCTGCCCGTCAGCTGGAGTTGTCCAAGCCCTCCAAGGCCCTCATGATGTTAATGTCTGTGTTTGAAATACAATTTTCAACTTTAAAAACTGCTTCTTGAATTACATTTTTTGACTGATAGTATACATAATCTGTGTTATATCCATCTGAGAACCAAATTCTCAGATTCATCAAATATTGATGAAAGTGTCTCACTGACTTGAAGGAAACTAGGCCCTGGGCCTGTCAGTCTGGGTTAAACCAGGAAAGATGAAAAGAAAACGTTTGTCAAAATGACTTTATGCTAACAAATGCAATTTCTGTGCTACCCTGAGTAAACTATTCTGATTTGCTTTTTTTCAGCTTTCTTCCTACCCACAACATGGAGAAAAGTTTATATGAAGTATTTTGACTGCTGTAAATCAAGGATTTTGTTAGCTGTAAATTGAAAAGAAATACATTTGCCCCAGTCTTAAAGCCTGTCTCTGGATGGAAAACTGGATGTTTGCTGACGTAGGATGCAGTGGGGGTACTCAGCCATGGGGGTCTTGTTCAGCTTAAATGTGTGCCCAGACTGGGATGTTTTGGTCCAAGGGGGTGGGCTAGCAGAACTGGCTAAATTTTGGGGCTGAAGAAGAAGAAAGATTGTGGTTTGTGTTCGACCTGAACTCCTGCCTTCAGGGTGTGCAGAAAGGGCCCTTGCCTAGGAGGAATGGTTGAAGGCCCTGTGAGCTGTGTTTAGCCATTTTGTGAGTCCTGCATGCCCATCAGGAGAGAAAGTCTAAGACTGCTCTTATTTGTCACCTGGAGCTGCTCGTGTGCGGCTCTCACAGTGGGATAAAGATTGTGGGGGCTGTCAGTATAGCAGGAGCTCTCCAAGCTGACTTCCTTCCTCTGGTTGGAATAGGTTAGTCTGCCTGTAGCAACCCTGTCCATCGGTGAAATCCAGATCAAGGCTTCTTTAATGTGGAGTGAATTGTTCTCTTGGGATGAAGCTCAGGCAAGAGGCCAAGAACCCAAGATTTTAACAAAGAAGCATCAACCTGTTTGTATGATTTTTGTATACACTATACAAATCTTCTGAACAAGATGTTCTTCTAACCCCATGAAAAGGAAGGCCAAGATAGAAAGTCTGATGCATTAGTGGGAGGCATTCAGATGCTGCCAAAATGGTGTGATGTAACTTGACACAGTGCCAGTGTTTCTGCTGTAAACTGAATGCAGGTGAATGCTGATTAAAATGAGCCCGCACAGTATCTATCTACTGCATCTGTTGTTTGGTTTAAGGCAGCATCTAGAAATACAGGTGAAGGAACCAGATTTTCTCTGTCTGATGACATATGGGTATTTTTATCTCTGTATTTTCATCCTGAAGCACAAATACAAACAACCCACAGATACACAATGTTGCTTCCTCTAAATAACCCCAAACACACCTTACTACTTATGTTTGGGTTTTGATGAGTAGTTTTATTTATTAAACCTTATCAAGTCGCAGTCTTCTTGTGTGTAAAACTCCAACAAGAAGCTTGGTAAATGAAGAATGAGCAGTGGGTGTTTATTGACTTTATTTCAACACTCTCCTGTAACATCCTCCTAGGCAACTGGTGAAGTACAAGCCCAAGAAGTGGATGGTGAGGTGAGGCAAAAACTGGCTGAACTTCCATGCCCCGTGGATTGTGACTGTAGACACAAAATCCAGCTGGAAGCCAGTCTCTTCTCCCCCTGCATTAATGACCTGGGGCAATTCATAGATAAGGCCAAACTAGGAGGAGTGGCTGAGGCACCAGATGGTTGTGCTGTTGTTAGGAAGGGCCTGAAGGAATGAGCCAGCAGGGATCTCCTGAAGTTCCAGAAAGGAGGACAAAGTCCTGCCCTTGAGGAGGGATAACCCCAGGGATAATGTGCTGGGCCAACCAGCTGGAATGCAGTTCTGCAAAAAGCCTCTTGGACACAAAGATGAATATGAGCCAGCAGTGTGCCCTCATGGCAGCAGGCCAACAGCCTCAGGGGAGCATGCATCAGTCTGGGAGCACACATCAGTCCAGTCCTGACATATGCTGGTGTTTGATACACCCTTGGTAACAGAGGAGGAATTTTTAAATAAATTTGGCGCAAGCAATCCTACAATGCTTCTCCATAGTGGCACAATCTGTGTCAGCCAAGAGAGTTTCAGCTTCCTGGAGCAGGGCCTGTTCCTGTAACACATGGCACAGCTGCCTGGATGAACAGCCATGCATTCTGCTGGATGTGCTTTTGGAACGCTCCAGGTGTCTATGAATTTGTGGCTCTAAAGCTATTCTACACATGAAAGTCTTTAGAATTGACAGCGTGCTGTTAGATGAGGCTTTTCTGTGCTAATGGATTTACTGCCTCCCTGATTTTCTCCAAGCACTGCTAAATGTGTCATGCAGAAAGATGGTTTCGTTAGCAGTTCTGCTTGGCTGGGGGAAAATCACTCTATTTATTTGGTTGGTTCAGCATGAAGTCTCTCTTGGCAGGTCAGTCACTTCCCAGGCCCTCCCAAGCTGCTGTTTTCCACTGTGAAGGAAAGGTGAGCTCCCACCCCTGGCCAGCTGTGGTTGATGTGGGCAGAGCTGCTGGCCAGCTTACACTCCAGTGCAGCCAAGCACAGTGTTTGCCACATCCATCCTCCTTGGCTGCCCTCTGCTTTTGTAGGTCTGGGAGTGTCCCCAGAACGCTCCTCACCAGAGTATCTGGTGCATCAGGTCTCCTACACACACTGGAGTTCATCTGGGAAGGAAGGACTTCTAGTGAAAAGGAACATCTGTTACTCCTTAAGTGTGGCCACTGTCAAGGTTTCCATCCCTCCAGTGAAGCAGTTCTTAGCCAAAGGCCTGGTAATCTCTGATTTTTTTCAGGAGGAGAGGGAAAGTAACCCTTCAGGATGATTCTTTTTTTTTAAGTGAAGATATTAGTTTTGTTTTAAATGACAGTATATTGAGTCAGTGTCTTTGACACCCACAGTGCTGTGGTGTTGGTGGAAGGCTGCTGAAGGGCCTGGCCAGGCAGGATCCCACATGTCTGCTGCAGCTTTGTGCAGGATGCACCTTGCAAGGGGCCTTGCACAGCCACTCGTGGAGGATGGTCCGTGCTCAGCTTCACTTCTCCAGCTGGAGCGTTCCTGCTGGAGGGTGTGAGCGTGCCCAGCAAAACAAATGACATTGTTTTCACATGGTGTAAAGCCACTCCCTGCACCTTCCCCTGCACCACTGCCCGTGTCCTGGCTGTAAATCCTGAGGGGAAGCAGGGCTGAGTCATCTGGCGCTGAGTGTATTTATAAATCAGAAGGGCTGGAGCACTGCGGAGCCACGAGGAGAGGCCAGCACTGGGAAGATCGTGGCCAGTGATGGTGGGTTCCCCCCACGCCCCTTTCCTGTCCTCAGCTTGGTTATTGACCCAGATCACCAGGTTTTGGCTGTGAGGTGATCAGTAGGGGAGCTGGTCCAAGGAAGGCATTGATGTAGCATCAAACTGCTGGGCTAATTTACTTTCTTTTTCTTTATAAAACCTCACACGTGAGCTCAGGGCAGAAAGCAAAGCGTGAAGAAAGGCTTGCTCAGGGGAAGAACTTTGAAGATTTGTGATGCTCACAGCTAAGTTGAGCTGGCTGGTTGCACTCACCGTACAGCCCCCAAGGTGCTGGTGGGGGAGCCTGTGCAGTTCTGGCCATTCTGGCTGGTTTTTGCCTTAGTTACAGCCAGCAGCAAGGTGACTTAGGACTCACTTGCATTAGGATAAGCAAGAGGGAGCACCAGGGCTGCTCCTGGGGGCACTATGGAGTGGATTAGCCTGTGCTGTGGCACAGGGGGGCTGAGCCCAGCCTGGTTATGTGCTTAGGGTTAAGTGGCTGTTTCTCAGCCTCCTCACATTTCCTTCCATCCCCTTTCCTCCCAAATAACAAAATCAGAGCAGGGAGGTTTGGTTTATTGTGCTGGGTCTCTTCTTCCTCCACCTGCTGTGGCAGCTGATCTTCTTTTAATGAGCAAAGTTGCCTGGGGATGCCATTTACCCAGGGGAGGCAGTTCCCCCTGCACAGTAGGATTGATTTTTTTTTTTTGTGCAAACTGCATGTCCATTCTTGCTCGCGGGTGCTGTTAATTCTGTCCATGCTTTCTCTGGAAAAGCTGGTTGGTTTTCAGCAGAAAGACTGTGCTTGCAAATCTTCCCCCTTCCTGGAAGGAGCAGGGTGAAACAGTTCATCATCCTGATAAGTGTGTGATGGAGAAGTAGAGACAGTGGAGAGAAGTACAGAGGGGAGGGATTGCTTCTTCCCTCTCCATATATCCTACATACCCTATGAGAACAGGGAGTTTGCTGCTGCAGTGAATGGGCAGGAAATGGGAAGTGAATGAAGGAAAGGGCTCCTTCACTCCTTCGTGTGCTGTGAGGTGACTGTGGGACATGGTGCTCAGCCAAAGGATCCCTGCTGTTACGCTTGCTGCTGAAGAGGGCTAGCTCACTGGATGTCACCTACATCTGCCTGAGCTCAAAGCAGTTCTGCTTTCAAAGCAGTCAGTCTGCATCATGCCTTGCAACTGGGCAAAATCAACCTGCACATCGTGCTGTGCTGACCCAGAAATTTCTGTGCCGAGACCCCAAAATGCAGACCCTGTGCTGTGTTGGCTGTTTCATAGGTGCTGCCCGTGAATCCCCTCTGTGGAGTACCAGGTATTGATTCAGGCTTGATGGCCCAATGGTTTCCACCACTGCTGCATTTCTTTGGTTGCTGGGGTCCTGGTTGGGGATTTGAGGCCAGGGGATTTCTCTTTGTTTCTTTAAGAATGTTTTATTCATTTATTCCTAATCACATACAGTTCTCATCATTGCTTAGGCCGTGACTTTTAGCTATCTTGAAATGAAAAGAAAATACATGTTTGTCTTCCAGCACCTTGGGAGCCAAGGGAAGCCTTAACCAGAGCCAAGATGTAACGTGGCAGTACAAACACTAATATCCGATGTTCCCCCAGATTTGTGATTAAAAGCTGATGATTTTCCCAAGGTTACCAGAAGGACACCAGCCGACAGAACCCAGTTGTCTGACTGCCATAGCACTAAACCTGTTCCTATGGCAATGAGCTGATTTCTGTTGGGGTTTGTGCTGATTTTAGGTCTTTTATTCAGTGTGGGTTTTTTTGATTTTTTTTTGAATGAGTGCTGCTGCACATCTCCTTTCTTCCTGATGCAACCAGGATCTCAGCACAATTTCTTGGCACTGCAGCATCCTCCTGTAAGTGCTGCAGGCAGTGCCAGGTGCTCTGCATGGATGTGGTGAGTAGCAGCCCTGTTCCCAGGGGTCCCTGAGCCCTGCTGCCATCCTGGAGATGGACGGGGCCAGTGCAGCTCCAGTGGCTTCTGCAGAGGTCTGATGCTGCCTTTAGGTCGTTTTTCTCATAGTACTTTTGTCAGAGGAATGCACCTCCTGACCCACTGTTTGCAGTGCTGCCTGGGAGAGCAGAGTGCTGGGAGCGGGTCCCGGCCATGCTCCAGCTGTGGGCTGCCAAGCTGCTCCTATTTTGGGAATGGCTGGGTGTTTCCAGGTCCCCTGGGTGTGTGCTGAGTTTGCCTCCTTGCCTTTGCTAGTGCTGCTTCGACAGTAATGAAGACCTGGAAACCACTGTGATTTATGATCTTTTTATTAGGTAAGCAAGAGACAAAATACAAAGCAAGAGACCCAGCTTTCCCCTTTTTGCAGAAGGGATGCCTGTTTGATTGGAAAGTGTGCAGGGTGGGCTGTGTTGGTGCAAGTACCAGCAGGTTTTTTCACCTGGTTGGTGCCCCTAAGCTACTCTTTGTGTAGCAGGGGAAAAAATATTTTTGTCCTATTGAAAATTTGGATCATGCTTCCTGCCTATATTGGAAGGTGAAATATGCTAGGAATGAGCACTGTGTACATCTCAGGAGCTCCTCTCCTCTCTGTAGCTGGGTTGGATAATTTGGGTAGTTTTAAACTGACTAAGCACAGGCATGCTCCTGCCTGCTCTGCTGCTGAGACATCCCTCCTCCAGCCTCACAATGGGCTCAGAACCCACCACAGACCTGCTTCAGGGTGAATTCCAGGATGTGCTGTGAAGGGATGGAGGTAACCTTGAGCTTGACATCTTTAGTTGGACCAGAGCCATCAGTTAGTCAGTGACACCAGTGGTTTGTACAGGTCTGCCCCTCCGAGGTGCCAAAAGATGGGCTTGTTAATGATGGGTTAGGGGAAATAGATGAGTTGAACACAGCCTTCACATCACCCACCCACTGTACTTGGTACATGCAGGGACTGGAGGACTTTTCTTCAAGTAATGTCCACGTCCCTGCAGAGCAGGGATAGCCATGGGAATTGTCTCCTTGAGGCTCTCTAACTCCATCTCCTCAACTTGCTGAAAGTTTGTCAGAGGCTTCTTGTATCCCACTTCTTGTGGCATCCTGAAAAGTTTTAGTCCAGCACAGCTCCCAGCTGAAGTTCTTCTGGAAACCAGATGTGTCATCTCAGCAAGACATCCTGCCTAAATATTTCCAAAAAGAAGTTCAAGGTTGCCTTGTGATTCTTGGTTTGGGTGTTGTTTGTTTTTCAACATTGGTTTTCAGTCTTGTGGCTATCCCTGGTAGTTCCCAGCTGTTTTGTGCTTTTTGGGCTAATGCAAAAGGGCCATAAACTCAGTCTGCTAGTGCAGTTAACAGGAGCTGCAAGGGCTTTGTAGCACCCCTCTGAGATGGAGTCACTGGAGCTGCCCTGATGAATCTCACCCAGGGGAACTCTTCTGGCATGAAGAAGTCTGATCCTGGTATTCTCTCACACAACAAGTAGATTTTTCTGCATCCTGACCCATCAGGACAGTGATGGTTGTGGGTTTTTTATTTTTTTTTTCTTAGGGAAGCCACACAGAAGTATTTTTCATGAAAGTTCCTTGAGTCCTGGCTGTTATTTCTGATCAAAAACAATCTTTGTGGTAATGGCAGTGCCCAGGAAACCCAGGTCCCCAGCCCTGAACCTCAGAGGTCACTGCCTGTGTTTTGCAGGGACTCTTACCCTGAGGAGCACTAATACGTGTATGTACAGGGAATCCTGTAAATGGGAGAAAATGGGAGAGAGGAGCTCCAGAGGAACTGGTGGTGTGTGCAGAGGAGTTGCCTGTGGTGCTGACCAATGTGAGCCTGGTTTTGGTCCTCAGTCCTTCCCATCCTTGAGGAGGGCTCTGCTAGCCTGGTGGGTATTAATTGTCCTAAACAAACAGAATCCCAGAGTTTGGGCTTCCCATTGAACATTGAGTAGTTTGTGGTTTCCTGTTTCAATGAAGTGCAGCTTGTATTTGTTTTGCTTTCATCTTGGTTTTCTCTGGTGTTTGGGAATCCCCAAAGCTAGACATCTGCATCTAATGTGAGCTGGGAAAATTCTGCACTGTCCATTTGTACCTGCATAAACCTGGAGTTTCTGTATAAAAGAGGATCCTTCTCTGGCTTAAATTCAAGCTCTGATAAGCTTCAGTGGGGCTGTATAGATCTATATGAAAGGAGGGTACAGCTGCAGTAGATACCTGTGGTGGTTGCACAGCAATACAGCAATACTTGTGTGATCCTCCAAGCATTTCTGTGTTCTCAAAGGAGTGTTTCTTTCATATTCTGAACACAAGCTTCCAACTTCAGTGCAAGTCCAAGAGTCTAGGAAGACCAGCTCAGCCCATTCAGCTGACACCCAAATCCTGGCATTGGCTACAGAGGTGAGCAGGAGGAGCTGCCTATCCAGTTGCCATTGATTCATGGCTCAAACAACCACGTGGCTGCCTCTGGATGGGCCAGGATCACAGTGCCATTGATACCTCCTGGAGCAAATTTTGAAGTGGTGTCTTCATTTCCACAGCAAGAAGCTTTGCCAGTCTGCTGCTGTGTCACCCTTTGTAGACCTTATTGTGAGGAGTAGCTCCATTTGTATGAAGATTTGTTCTTTTTCCCTCAAAACTGAGTCAGTATCTTGGGAAAGAAAGTCCCCATGAGACCTCTGGGCATAAGTGACATCATAGGGTAAAAACTTTTATTCCTTTGCGATTATGGTTGCACCCATAAGCCTGAGGCAGATGGAATCCAACACAGCTTGAACTAAATACATAAAGAACATTTGAATGCCGAGACAATTTTCAGTAAATACTTCGTGTTATGACATCCTGTGAGCTTCCTCAGAGTGTTACTGGAAGCCTGTTTAAGCTTGCCAAACTCCCAGCAATCTCTTGCCCACTTGACAGATGAGCAATTTGAGAGCCTTAACTGCAGTGACCCACCAGGTGGGAATGGGAGCGACGGGCTGTGCAAGGTGCTGCTGCTGGAGCTCATTCCTCCAACCTGAGTCACCATCTCACCTGGGGAGACAACAGAGCTCTGGCTGACTTCGGAGAGCTGTTGACTCATTTTAGTTGTCTCTGTCACTGTCTGAGTATGAGCTGTTGAGTCTGTAGGGAAAAAGTTCAAGAAAATGGGCATTAATGTCTTCAGGTAGAGAACAGATGTTGGGAAGAAATGGCCCTGGTGAGCACCAACTTTGGCTTCTCTCCAAAGCTGCACTCCTTCTGCCCTTGGATTTTATAGCAGATGTCTAGCTTTGGCCTTTGCTTTCCCCAGAGTGTTGAGACCTGGTGGAAGGGGCTAAATGCTGAGTTTGTTGTTAGCTGCTTCAGCTTTTTAGGGAAAACCAGAACAGACATTTCTGCTGTAGCTTTGCTGTTGCAGCCTTGCATTTGTTTGACTCATCAATTCAAAGCCTCTGTAGCAGAGACCTCAAAGCAGCAGAAATTTAGCAATGAGCCTTGGTGACTGGAAATCGCTGAGTTCTGTGTGCAGTTTGATCTCTGACTAACATCACACCTCTCCAGCTGGAGCATTGCTCTTGACCTGGCAGGCCGCTCACCAGGAGAGCAGACATCAGTGCTCTCCAACCCTGCAAGGCTTTGAAGCCTTTGCTTAAAAAAAAGCCAAAAAACCCAACCCTGCAAAGTAGGAAGACAAACTGTGCTGTATACGAAACCCCTTGTCTAAGAAATGTCTTATATCTGGGGGCTTTCCAGAAACCCTCTCCTCTTTGGGAATGATGAAAGCAAGATAGCTATTAATAAGCTGAACAGAGAAATGGGAGCAGGAGGCATCTAGCTTTTGATGGTGGCATCTTTCTCATGTTTTCAACAACTGCAAGGGTTTTCTATAGAAATGTTTTGAGACGGATATTCATGAAACTGCATTTCTAATGTGGGCTAGAGAGAGCTGGGAAAGCTAAAGAAACTTTTCTGGCAGCAATTCATCTTTCTTAGCCTAGTGTACTTGTTCAATCTGTGTCCCTTTTAAATTCTAATTACTTCCTCAGGCACCACAAACACTCTGGCCTTGTCACTTCTCCTTTTGAAGTTTGCTTCTCATAATGCAGCCTCTTCTGAAGCGCTCATGCTGTTGGTCAGCTAACTAGTCCAAAACATTCCACTGCTTCAAAATCAGTTAATTCTTTTTCAAGCACAAAGAATGGCTTTCCTGTTGCTGCCTGCTGACTCATGTGAGAAAGGTAGCGTGCCTTGTGCCAGCCAGGAGTTCTTGCAGGCACCTCACATGGGGCAGAAAATCTGCAGTGTGATGGCCAAGGTGGCAAGCAGAGGTCTGGACACAGAGTTAGGTTAAGGGAAAAATACATCTTGGTGAAATGAGTCTGAGCATCAGTGAGTGCTGAGTGTGTGTCTTTGCCAACGCTTAGATTATCAGCCCCATCGCTGGAATCATGTGCTTTGGCCTAAAAGGCTGCCTGTGATGAAGGGCAAATGATGAAAGTGGACTTCTGCAAAATCTCTGGAATATTTAACACACAGTAGCCTTTTGCAGGACAAACTTACCAAGCCTTGCCCAAGCTGAGTGTGCAGTTTGAGGGAGATCCTTACAGTAGCAGAGAGGCAGAGCTCCTGGGCACTGTGCTGTCCGGAGATGCTGTTTCCAGTGCCTGAGCACAGTCTCTGTGGGGTGCTGCACTGTGAGCACAGCCCAGGGCAAGGTGGGTGATGTGACAGTGGGAGATGTAGCTGTCCAAGGAATTTTTCTTGCCTGATCTTTCCTTCCACTCCCTTTATCCCCCATTACATCTGCCTGCACCTAGCTAGGGATGGGTTCCCTGGTCCTCACTGAGGGCTCTTGGACTGTGCCAGGGATTTAACTTCTGCTGTTTTATACCAACACCCAACACTCAGCCTCAAATGCCCCTTTGATGTGTTTCTCTGAGCCAGGCACACAAAGGATGTGGGTGAAATATGCTGGAGCACTGCCTCCAAAGAGCTCTGGATAAGGATGGATAATCATCCAACAAGGATGGAAAATAAAATGTATTTTGTTGCTGAGAGGGTCCTATAGGTCCAGTTTGTTTTCTACATCTCTGAAACAATTTCCTGCACTTGCCTTGCCCCTCAGGAGGGGAAATTTTTAGAAGCATAAGTTGACATGTCCCACATGGAAATTTCAGACAGGTATTACTCAAAATGGAGAGGAAATTTAGAGTGTACATTTCTTGAATGCCATGACGAAGGAGTTTGATGGCCTGAACAGCTCTTGAGACCTTGGCAGTTCTTGTGCCTGTGGTTTTTTTTTGCAGTTTGTGCAGGGCCTGACCTGCTTAGCAGCTTACCCAGGTGGCTGGGACAGATGTCCCTGCTGAAGGCTGAGATGGAGCTCATCACTGCCCTTTCCATCTGGCTGCCAGGCCAAGCGCTTTTCCCCTTTGGGTAGTTTTTCACACAGGTGGGTATGGGGTGGTAGCAAACTCCTCCTGGTGTCAGTGTGTAAGAAATTGCTGTTCTGGGGTGAGTGCCTGAAAGGAACCCTTTTTTTGGTAGAAACAAAAGATTGTCTGTTTTTCTTTGTAACCAAAGGTAAGTGGTGAAGGACTGGGCCCCACAACATGGAGAAGCTTTTCAGTGGAACCAAAAGAGACACATGGTAGTTACATCCCAATTGCTGTTTGAGGTGGGACTCAGGGTGGGAGAGCTGGTGCTTTCTGCCCTCTGTAGCTACGTAAGTAGGTGAAGCAGCCTCCAGAGAAGATGAATTCAAATCCCTTAGGTTAAGGATCCACCACCTTGGGAGTAAGGATGAGAGGACAACTTCCCCAGGGATCTAGCCTCCTCCTGCCCCCTCTGTTTTTTATCTCTTTTTCTTAAACAAATGAGTTAAATCAATAATACTGATACTTTATCTTATAAATGCCTACATTTTTGATTCTTTTCACTGTCTTCTGCAACAACATGTGCCTAGTCCTAGAAATGAGGAGTGTTTTCCCAGTCATTTGTCTTCCTTTCACCTGCTTCTTGTGTTTCTTAGAAAGGCTGGGCAAACAGATAGCAATAAAGCAAAGGAAATTGCAGCAAACCACAACAGAAGCAATCCTTGTGTTTTTCTTAACCCAAGAAGATTGAAAGACTCTGTGGCTTTGCCTTTGGGGCCGGGGCTTAAGCTCAGAATTGGTGGAAGGAAAGACAAAATGTAGAGTAGAGGTTTGCAGTGACAGCCTGTGATCTCCCTTGAGTCATGTCCAAGATGTACAGCTCCTCTTTTTCTCTGGGCCCTCAAGTTGAATGGGCAGCAGTTTTCTCTGCAAAGCAGGAAGGCTGTTGGGCTGGCTGTGCCTTACCAGCTCTGGCACTGGTGATATGCATCTCTTTTTGCCTCTGAGTACTAGAAAATTGTCTCGGGGGCAGTTCCTGCATGTCCTGACTGAATTGCTTCCAGCGCAGCCGGCAGAGTGGTGGACTAGCTGCACTTAGCACTGAGTCAACAGAGAGTTCCTTCAAGTTATTACTCTCATTATCAACGCTGAACTGTATTCTGTTCATTTTTTGGATGGAAAGCACAACACTGTGGTTTGGAGTGAGGGTGGCATGGCCTGCCCCAGCTGCAGGGAGCCAGGCATGAGCTGCTGATCCCAAACCACTGCTCCCCAAATGATCCTCGGGTACCAAGGATGACATAAGTGTTTATTAGCATGTAATGCTGAGAAAAGAGAAATGCCAGCCTGGGTAGGTTATAGCCAAGCTACAGGAGTGCCTCCAAAGTGTGTTGAGAAGGGGATGAAAGAGTCAAAAGTGCATTTAGAAAAGCTCCCAGGAAGCTGAATTTGCTGGAAGGGCTTGAATTTGTTCATTAGCAGTTTCTTGTCACAAATTTTCTGCTGAGATGGTAAATGAAAATAATGATCTAACTTTTAAATCTGTGATTGGATTAGTGATACCTTTGGCATATTTATGTCATGGGTTTCAGAGGTTTAGTTCAGAGTATTGTTCCCAGTCTGACTAACTGGCTCTCATTCATGTAAACAAAGTTCAAGACAGACAAAGCAAGAAAATCTTTTTTATCCCGTAAATGGTTGTTTTGCTGGTTTATGAGCTGTCTTTCATTTCCCATGCCTCACAGTCAGGATAGAAAGGGAGAGATTTTCCAATTCACACATTAAAAATAGAAGTGCAGGTCTTTGTCCTGGTTTTCCACTGCATCAGTGCCCCCTGGGCTGCTGCCAGGCTCTGCTGGGGAGGGTGGCAGAGGTGCCATGGGGTGGTCTTGTCCTCCTCTTCACCCAGGCATCTCTGTGAGCCTGACTTGCTGCTGCTCAGAGATGAGCTCAAGCTCAGGGTGCAGCTGGTAAATCAAAGTTTATTGCTCAGTCTTGGCAGAATTTTGGATGCTTACCTGTGGCTTACCTTATAAGAGGTTCCCCCATGCAGTAAAGCATCCATGGGCAGTGGGGCAGGGCTGTCACCACGAGTCAGGAGCCCTCCATTTGCTCACTGCAGAAGTTGTTCATCTCAGCAGGTGAATGTCTGTGGCTTCTCTGATCTGTGCTCCATGAGTCAGATCCTCCCCTCCGTGTGGGGCGTGGATCTGTAGGGAGGCAAGTGGGAGCCCATGTGTCTCCTCCTGCCACCTGTGGTGTGCAGCTCCCTTAGTCTCCAGGTAATGCCACCAGAGTTTCAGTAGGATGCATTGCTGTCACATGGATGGGCCTGTGTTGGAAGATCAGTGTGTGTGCAGCCATTGCATAAATTGGAGGAGAGGGAGAGGTTCTCTTCTGAGCATCCTTTCCATGAGGGACACTTGTTTTTCCCAAGGCCACCAATACTTGTTTATATGAGTATTGGACAAAGAAGCTCCATGAAGAAAATGTATTTGGGAGTTTCTTGGCAACAGGAATTAATAACACCGATGACAAATGGCACCAAAGACTTGAATCCCATTTGAAATCCTGTTGAGTGATGAAAGTGATGTTTGGGGTGTGAAGCAGGGCAGAGCCTCTTTCTCTGGGCATCACTTCAGCATTAGAACAAGACTGGTGTTTCCTAACAGAACACATGTGTCTTGAAACAGCTCAAGTGGTGCCTTGGTAATCCATAGCAAACAAGGGAGCTGCCTGTCACCTTGACTTAGTGAAACATCATTTTGGAGGTGTGGGAGAGAAATAAAGGTGGCATCTCTTGAACACAAGAGTGAAGTCCTCAGGTCACCTGTGCCTTTCCCTCACACATGGGAGAGCAGTGGGTGGGAGCTGTGGCCTCCTTTGGTGGCAGAGGTTGGATCCCAGTTGGGAGGTACTCACTGAGGTGACTCATGGCAGGAGAGGGTTTGTGATATGACCTCTTTGTAGTATTACTAAAGTTTGTCTTTCTACGCTTCTGAACCCTGAACTGAAGTGTAGTGAACACCGGTTTGCTTTGCATCTTGTTAGGAAGGGGTGTGAACTCTGGTCCTTAGTAATGTCTATAGATGGGGGAATTTTGCAGGAAGTGAAGTATTTTTTCTGGGGGAAGCACTGGTATTGGGGATTTTCTCTCTGCTGATGATTAAACACCAGGTTTTCAGAGGAAAAAATCTCTGGTTTGCACATTACTGCATCAATATTGGTCAGTGACTCAGCTGCATGATCCTTCCTCTTGGTGTTTAGGCTTCCAGATTACCTTGAGGTGGATGGATAAGGACTGCATGCAGTGTCTGGACAAGGGATTGAGGAAGATTATTAAGAAAGAAATCTAGCAATGAATAATGATGTTGCTGTAGGCTCTGCCAGCATACCCTGATGCACTCAGGATGCTTAAAAAACCTGTTCTGCCCCTGCACTAATGCAGTAGTCTGGTGTGGTCATTCTGCTTTTCAGCTGTAGGCACAGAGGCCCAGCCCTTGCTGTTGAGGATGGCGTGGCTCAAAAAGCCCTTTCTGCAGAGGAAACAGCAAAGAAAGCTGAGAATGCCAGGGCTATGTGTCTGTCTGTCTCTCTGACTCCAGAACTCTTGCTTTTGCTTTCTCAAACATAATTGCTTTCCCCTTCTGCTGTGTTCCTATTGTTCATTGGAGAAATGATGCCATTAAAATCAACAGAGAATGGTGGGAAAATGCTTTGATATGAGGTCTTCGGAGGGCGTGTGCATGTGTGTGTGTGTGTGCTTGTCCTCTCTCAAAAAAACCAGCACAACCCTGTGTGTATCTGGCAGCTTCCTTTAATTTGTGTCTTGCCTGTGAGAGAGAAATCTATCTCAAAATATATTTGGCAGTTCACCTCCTTTATTTGTGTGGAAGTGGCACAAACAGTGGGTGTTGTTCCAGGGCTGTTGTTAACCATCGTTGTGATTGTTACTCTCTCCAGGACCTTGCATTTTCTCACTCGCTGTTTTGCGGATGAGACAGCCCAGGCTTCCTTTTTCCATGGGAAAGAGAGGGTCCTGTGGCTGTGGGCTCAGCAGGCATTAGGGACTGCTGTGTGCCTCTGTTCTGCTGCTGCTCTGTGGAGCAGGACAGGACAGGAGTGGAAATGTGCTTTCCTCTGGATGCAGCCATGCAGAGTGATGAGCAGGGATGAGGCCAAGTCTGCCACAGCATTCTGACTAAAACTGTGCTCCAGGAACCTTGGCAAGGACCTGAGGGGAGGTCCAGGGAGCAGGTTGGCCCATTCATGGAGCAAAGACTGCATTAAAGCAGAGGAGGGCAAGGCTGTGCTGAGCAGGCAGCTGTGGGATGCCTTCTCGCACAAGGTTCCAGCAGTAGAGCCCTGTGTGTTTGAGGTATTTGATTGAGTGTTTTGTGTGTTTCTTTTTCTTGAAGGCAGCTGTTCGATTTGATCAGCCACCTCTCAGTAGCCCCTTCCTAGGTACAGCTGTGCATTGCATTAGACAGCAAACAGCAGATGTGCCTTAAGTTGAAGGTCAGATTGTCAAAAACCCCTCTAGTGAGGTCAGCCCCATAGAGTGATGGAGAAGAGAGCAACCCTCCACAAGACAGAAAAACCCAAACCAACCAGCCGCCAATCTTAGCTGGAAACTGAAGGAGTAAGAGGGAAAAGCAGCAGAAAAGACTCTGGGGGCAGAAGGGAATCAGTCGTGGGAGCTTCAAAGGAAATGGTGTCTCTGTCGTGCCACTCTAAGATTCAGCTCTGGGGCTTGGCAGCAAATGTAATTCCTGCTTTGTAAAAATTGTTTGGATTTTTTTCCTCTCCACTGGGAAAGGAACCCACTAGGCCCCGCTCTTTGGAATATTTACCTTAAAAACAGAGTTGCCTTTAATGTCCTGCCCTGCCTGTTTGGTCCAGCTTTTTTTAGCTGACATCTTAATTTGGATTGATCATTACTTACCCTCTTGGCTACTGCACTGATGTTTCTTTAGTTGCTTCCTTTCTGTTTACTGATCTGGGCTCTGTCCCAGCAGGAGTTACTGTGCTGCACAACCTGTATGTGCCCTGCACAGTGGGGATGTGGCACTTCTTTGATCCACCCCAGGTCCCAGCACAATTTTCCATGGTACTCTGTGATATGTTCCTATCTGCTGAGGCTGTGAGCATCTCTGAGCACCTGAGCACAGACCTGCAGTTTGTAGCCTAGAACAGCTTTGGGGATCATGTGAGCTTGATGGGCAGTCTGCTAATACAGCCTGCTTCAAAGGAAGAGGTGCCAGCATCTCTTATATGTCATCCAACAAATTTGTTTGGCAGTGGGGGACCTCCAGTGACTCACCAGTTGCTTTGTCATGGAAAGGCTGAGACCCTTTGCAAAGCAACACATCACTGTGTTGCCCATGAAGTATCAAACATACACCCTCCATTGCATACCAGATGATCTTTAAGGTCCCTTCCAACCCAAACTTTTCTATGATAGAGCAATGTGGCACTAAAATGCAGGAGTTCTCAGTAAAATCTCCTTGTGACACGGTAATTTTCATGTTTTGCTTCTCTTCTCTTCTCCTCTTTTTTTTTTTCTTTAATTTTTCTTGGATGCTATTTCTTGCCTTCCAGTGGAGGGAAGAGGAGTCTGCTGTTTGCTCAGCTAACTGAAAAAAGCTTTGTGTGCATTTTCTGCTGCCGTTTTGTTAAAGTTCAGAGTTCCTGGGTTAGAGCTGCCACTTCTCAATACGAGTCTTGTTCGAACTTCCAGAGCAGCCCACGCAGAGCTGCTTGGGTTCATCTGTGCAGTTCACAGCCCACAGCCAGCCAAACACATTGTTTGCCTCTGTCCTTCCATGAATCATACTTTGCAACAAAGACCAGCCTGGTGCTCCCAGCGAGAGTGTGAATCCAAGCGGTGCCGGATTTAGGTAAATTAATAGAACAGTCTGGGTGGGGTTTTTTTCTTTCTTTTTTTCTTCCCTGTGAGAACTCATTGTGTCTTAAAAATCAGACAGCTTTGTGACAGTGATTATAACTGTCTGACACTTGTCTGGCTTATTAGGAAAACTCTGATAGGAGCTCTCCAGTTTTACAGTTTTCGTATTTTGAGGGATTTTAGCTTGTCTCAGGATTATGAATTTCGCCTTTTGTTTTGTTTAATCTAGCAGCAGTTCTCCAATGAGAAAGTTCATTGTTTGCCAGAAGCTTAGAGGGGGTTTTTGTGGGTTTTCCTTTGATAAACACATCACTTCTCATTTTGCTGTGGGGAGATTTCTTTTCTCTACCATTATTTATATATTCATAATTATTTTTCTGTGGGTAAAAAAAAACCTTTTCAGCTGGACAACAGTGGGCTGGGCTTTTTAATATCTTCCCATGAAAAGCAAGAAGATGGAGGGCTGGTCAGTCATTACAGGCATAAGTGTGAGAAGTAAATAATTGTTTCTGATGGTCAAAACCAGGGTGGTAAACTGGGTCTCACTCAGTGTGAGTACCTTAGTCTGCACTCACCTGGTTTATTCTGCTCATCACCCTGGGTGAATGCTGGTGGGGTCTCAATGTGATGGGGATGCTTTTCAGAGGAGCAGCTTCCTGGGATTCAACAGAGATGTTGCTGCTTCTCAGTGTATTTGGATGAGCCATCTACCACCTTTCCTTCCTGAACTGCATTGCCAAAGCCAGCAGCATCTGGAGCAGGGCAGAGGAGCTGCACCCACTGCGGAGGAGCCGAAGCATTGCTGTTCCCTTTTTTTTTCACAGCTCCTCTGCACGACCCTGCAGCCAGCAGAGTGAAGAGGATTGGTTTGTCTGAGGAAGGATCTGCTCTGCTGTTTTGGAAGGTGGCCCTGTGTAGGGGTCATCCAGCTGTTACAGCTGTCACCATCCACACATCTGCCTTTCCTCACAGCTGGGGAGAATGGCCTTCTCTAGCTGTAACCCTGGGTGACTTTTCCCTCTTGCAAAGCCCAACTGTTACTGTAAGAGTCCAGATTAGCCAAGGAAGCCTGGGCTGGGTCCTCCTGACAGCACTTGCTATTCAGCAGCCTGAATGCTGCCTCTGTGCCTGCCTGTCCTCTCTGCATGCTCTCAGCTGCCCTATTCATCTTATGCAGCAAACAAAGAAAGAAAGCAGGGCTAGAAAGGAATTCCTTTCTGCCAAAGCAGCCCCTGGGGAATCCCAGTGCTGCCAGCCAGGGCTGGTCAGTGGGAAATGGGGGCTGAAAGGCTGCCATGGGATGTAGTTCATGGTGGATGCAGTCTGGGGAGGCTGGGCATGGGCAGGTACCTCAAGATCCTCCTCAGGAACCCCTCTGCTCCTGGGGGCTGGCTCTTTCATAATTCACAATGCTGTTAGCAGTTCTATTATCCCTGGAGTTTCCAAGATTTTTGAAGCAAGAGGCTTGGCATGGCACAGACTGCAGGTCTTTACTTGGTGCCTGAATGGAGTTGTTTTTTCAGCAGCTTAGCCCAGCTTCTTCGAGGAAGGAAGGGTGAAGCCAAAAGTACCAAATCCAGGCTCTGCTTTAGGCAGGAGGGTGGAATATGTCTCAGCACTTTGGCATTCATGGATGGGGGGTTGGAAACAAAATCTCCTGGCTGGGTTGTGGGAAAGCTAGTTTATATTCCTGATCTGCTGAAGAGTATGGCCATATCCTTGGACAAATCACTTCATCTCCCAATGCCTTTGTTTCCTGTTAGCAAATGATACTCCTTATCTTTCACCTCTCATCTCAGCAGAGGAAAGAGTTTGTCTTTTAGTGTGTATCTCATTACAGTTCTTTGTGTGGTGGCTGGGGCCCCTCTACCTCGATAAAATAAGTAATTTAATTTAGATTAAATGGTCTAATACAATCCTGCCCAGTGGTTATTGCAACACTTGAATGAAAGTTCATTCAGAGCCTGTCTTCCCATCTCCTCATAAGGCCAAGACATGAAGTAATTAGATGTAGACGTAGGTTGTTATTGTAGCACAATGACAGAGATCAGTGGTTATTGGTAGGAATAGCTTTTATAATCTAGTTTAATGGTCATTTACCTTTCAGTGACCTTGGTGTCAGGCAAAATTCCTTTTGCAAGGAATGTGCTTCCGCCATGAGGGCTTTGCAAGCTGTTTCATTTTTGGCTCTAGCTTCACATGATCTAGGATAGAAACTGCTGCAATGCAAGAGACTTTCAGTCTGCAAAGGAAGGCGCAGACTCCTGCCAAAAGAAGCCCTTTTCAGTGCTGTCCTGCTGCCACTGAATTGCTGTTGGAACAGATCAGTTGTGTTTAAAGAGTCTCTTTGCTTATTGCTGTGACCAGAGTTGCAGCCTTCAGACAGAGAGCCTGTGGTGGTCAGGGGTAGCCTAGGAGTTTCTGTAAAATGGGATGCATTGTCTCGGAGTAAAAGAAAGGAGAACATATCTCATCATTCAGTTAAGTGCATGCAGGAAGAAAGGAGCTGGTAATTCTGACTGTAACCCTCACCCTGAAAGTCCTTATTACATCAGTAAAGATGTGATAATTCTATATATTTCAAAGTACTATCCTTTCAGTGATAATTATCCACTCACTGCAGATGTGGATCACCCAAGTTTCCCATTGACTGTAATGCTCCTATACCTCTCTCCATCATGTGTTGAGAAATTCCTACAGGTTTTATCCAGTTACTGATGTCTGTTGCCATGGAGAAGAACATGGCATGAGCTGTTCTGTGATTTCTAATGGTACCCTTGGTCTGTGACCATGCTTTGTAGGGAGCTGGAGTAGGTCATATGCTGGTGCTTGAGGGGAGTGGATTCAGTGCAGGTATTCACAGTAACCTTGGCCAAGCCTCTTCACTTTTCTGACAATCTAAACCTTTAGATGGTATTACCTGGTTACCTTAGAGGTAATCCCTGTCTTCTGTGAAGGGGCTGAATTTTTGGAAGATCTGTGAAGCTCTTTGTTTCAGGTGGTGCTAGAAATATTACTTGAGTCACAAAGAAATGCTGTGAGAGCAATATAGCGGTGCAAAAAAAATTCAGAAAATCTGAGAGTTTCTCTGCCTTATGACTTAGGCTTATGTCTACTTCTGATCTCTCAGCCTGCTGCTCACAGCCATAGCCACAAATTTGCAAATATGCTCCTTGCATCTGTAACTATTGCCCTGCAGAGCAGGAATCATCTCTTCATGTGATCTTATTTCTAAACTGCTAAGATAAGGAGAGCAAAACCATGCAGCTTGGGGAGAGAACCATTTGTTTTAGGCTGCTTTGAAAAGCCACCAACCTGGTTTTACCATGAGCATGTTCCATACATCACCAGCACAGCAAGATAGGTCATTAGCTGAGATCAAGAAGTGATTCCCAGCACTCAGTATCCTGATAGTTTAATGTGCAAGGATTCTCAATTGTTTTTAGTCCTATTGGCCTGCTGGGACCTGCTGTGATAGTGGCTTGCACAGAGAATCTTACAGACCCTCATCATAATACTTTGTTTTGCTTCTCACATTCATCAGTCTCTGATAAGTATTAGCTTCTTCTCTCTCTGATAGGAGAGAATGAATGGTCAGTGAAGTTTTTTTCTGCAGGTGTCAGGTTTGGATTGGGAATGTCCAGCTGAGATCAGAGAGATACTTGCATAGAAGCAGATGGTTTATATAATGCTTCTTGCAGAAGAAGAGCAAAATTAATCTCTCATGAGTCCCTGAAGTCTGAATCCATTGAGGTCTGACAGTCTTTCCACTGACCCCAGGATCACATCCTAAATGAGCTGCTTTGAGTCACTGGAAGCCTGAGTTCAGCTTTGGTGGGCTGGAAAATGTAACCTACTGTATGGGCTGTGCCATTCATAAGCGCTCATAAGCGCTGTGTGTGTGCTAGTTGTGGATGTCTGGGAGAAGAATAAAGTCATTTTCTGCACTCTGGGGGTGGAGGGGGAATGGGAATTATACCCCCCCCTTCCCTGCAAAGCCACTGTAGTGACATCCATATGGGCAGCTGTTGGGAGTTGACCTGCTTCTGGAGCTTCAGATTAAGGTTAGGTGTCCTTGGTGCTGTTTCTTCTGATATCATCCCTGACACATGAATGTCCTGTGCAGCTGGCCTGGCCAGCAGGACTTGACATCAGTTTGAACTTTCTGAAGTGGGCCACTGAAGCAGATGAGTATAGCAAGGCTGTCATTTACCCTGGGGGGTTTCCTTAAACTTGGAAGAAACAGGGTCCCTGAAGCTTTAGAGAAGCCAGTTTTGAGTAGATTTGACACCATTCATTGCTTATTGGCATCCAGTATTATTATCAGCAAATACTACCTGTTTCTTCACAGCTTATAGAAAAAAAACCCTGCTTTTTCTTGAAGTGATTCTTGTTTTCCCTGGGCAAAACAGAAGCTGGCAAAGACATTTGACTTAACACAGCGTGATGAAGGTGTTTTCCATTCCTTACAGGTCCTAAATCAGACTAGAAGAGAATTAATTTGGTGTAGAGGGTAAGGAATGAAGTGTGAATAACTGCAAGTTGTTTGGTTCCTCTGGAGCTGTAATTGATTGATCTGGAGTCATTAGGCTGTTTTACAGTCAGTCTGGTGAAGATTAATTCAATTTAAGAGCAGCAGCTAGTTTTTTCAATTAATGGCTAGCAACACAAACCTTTACAGTGTAATTTATTTATCAAGCTCCTAACGTGTATTTACCCCAGGAAGGCTGCCTGGTGGCTAAAGATAAGTGAGTAGGATGCTGATGGCTTTATCCTGCCTTTAAAGAAGTGTTCTTAGTTTCTTTTAAAATGTGGTAGCCCTTTAACTAGAACTGCTCAGATGCTTTGTATTATGAATCCAAAATGTTAACATTTTTTCTGGTTCATGGGTGTGAGCTGCAACTCACAGGGGTTCCATGGGATCACCCAGTGAGGGAATGCTGTAAGTACAGGGAGAGGAGCATTGCTCCACTCGAG
This sequence comes from Anthoscopus minutus, assembly GCA_013399455.1. Taxonomy (NCBI): domain Eukaryota; kingdom Metazoa; phylum Chordata; class Aves; order Passeriformes; family Paridae; genus Anthoscopus; species Anthoscopus minutus. The sequence continues at coordinate 911,367 of VWYI01019895.1, read as the reverse complement.
TTATCCCTGAGTTCCGTGGTTGAGTGCTAAGGAGTCACTGCCTGGCTTGCAGGGTGGCAAACCCAAGCTTCATTGCCCATATCCTCTGCAGAGGGAGCAGTGGAGAGGGGTAGCAGGGGAGCCTCCAAAGGGGAGGAACAGTTCCAGCTGGGTTTGGCAGGCTTTTCCCACACACTGTCATTCTTGCACGGCGCTTCCTCTCTCCACATAATACTCTGTTATTTCCTCCTCCTGCCCCTGCTGCTAATTAGCCTACGATAAACTCTGGTGTGAACAAAAGCAAGCAATTAAGAATCTGTTGCTTCAGCGTGAGCCCTGTCAGAGCAGTGATTTGTTGGTGGCAGGGCTGTGCAGCAGCTTCTCAGGAGGAAAACAAACCCATTAGCCCAGCTGAGGCACTAGTGCTGGGGAGTGGCGTGTCCAGGCTGCTTGCTTTGGGGATGCAGGGATGTCCTGGGTACAGCAGAGCTTCCTGAGGCACTGAGAGATGCTGCTGAGTCTTGTGGTTTCAGTTTCATGTGATACAGTGCTCTCTGTGCTCACTGCCCAACAAGGTGGTTTGAGACTTTACTGAATTGTGATTGAGGTATGTGAGGAGGTGGGTTTTTTTCTTTCTTTTGTTTTTGGAATACACACATAAGCATTCTCAAATTAATACAGACAGAGAAATAATGGTAGAATGAAACATAAAATTGTTGAGTGATTTGTGCTGGAGGGGACCTTAGAGATATCTAGTTCCAACTTCCTTACATAGGCAAGGACATCTGCCACTAGACCAGATTTCCAGGTCCCCATCTCTCCCAGGTAAGGAGTAGGCTTAGAAAGAGGAAGCAAAAAGCAAGATTTTTGGTAGGTCCCAAGCCAAATGAGGTTTGATTGATATTTGCCAGGACTCAAGGGGTGTGTGTGTGTGTGTGTGTGTGTATCAAGACCTTGCAAGCTGCTTTGTTGTAATCTCAGCCCTAATGCTCAAAATCTCTTCAGGTTGTCTTTGTTTGAGTAAGAAGTCCTAATGGAAGAAGAATAGATATTTATGTGGGGTTTCACTGATATGTGAACCGACTAAGGGAAGTTGGAGATTTTTTTGGTTTGAGACCCACTTTCGTTCCAAAGCTAGAGGCAGGGTTCAAGCTGGAAAATTGAATATGAACTATTCCTGGGCAGAAAAAGCAAAGGATTTAGGAAAGCATGGAATTAACATATGTCCTCTTTTGACACACCACCCAGCTGCTTTGCCAACAGCTGTCTCTGTTTCTGTTGTAGCTCTGGAGCAGCTGCTCACAGAACTTGAGGATTTTCTGAGGATACTGGACAAGGAGAACTTGAGCAGCACTGCTGTGGTGAAGAAGAGCTTCCTCTCTGACCTTCTGAAAGTCTACACCAAGTCAAGTGGTACAGATGAGGGGAAGCATGGATGGGGTGGTGGGCTGCCATGGGAATTGCTGCAGAGGCTTGAAGCAACATTTTTCTGGTGGCTGGTGGGAAGAGGAGACATGAAAATTAGAAGGAGAAAATGAAACTGAGTTTATTTTTGCAGTGACTTCTAATTGTTTATGTAAAATTACTATAGTTATGTGTCCAGCTTTACAAGCAAAGGATTCCCAAGATTCCTGATCCTTTCTGTTTTCCTTATTAAACCTTAAGTTTATTTAATCCACTTTGTAAGATACACAGGATGTACTGTTTGGCCAAGTTAATGTTTAAGTAGAAATTTTAACTTGCGGAATTTCCTGACCATAAAGCACTTAATTTTTCTGCTTTTTATTATTGCTTGGGGTTTTTCCTGCACATTGCCTCAACCAATGTGCTCTCTCCAAATGTGCTCAGCAGAGATACTTTTTTACATCTGCCTTTGTGGAAAAACTTAGCAGCGTGAAAGCAGCATGTGGGTAAAGAGTTCACTTTTCCCTTTGTTTGCAGGTGGTGATGAGGAGTATATTTATATGAACAAAGTGACAGTCCATAAACAGCAGGGTGACCAAGAGAAACAAGACAAAGGTAGGGAGCTGAAGAGTAATGGTTTCATCGTGTCCCACGGGATGATGAAGGCACACAAGGTTAGAGCCTTGCTCTGGCAGCTCTGAGGGCTGAAGCAGCTGCTGGTTGTGGAAGGGCCATTTTCATAACGTTCCCTTGGAAATAGTGGTCCTTGCCAACACTGTGAGGTTATTCCTGGAAAGTAGCACTTTGGAGGTCTTTATTTTGGGATAAAAACGTTGCCTTCTAAGGCTTGAAGCTCCAGTGCCTGAAATATTCAAGGAAGCCTTCATGCTTTCTTTGGCCACAGAACAAGTCACTTTTTGCATCTTTGAGACCTTGAAAGTGGATTTCTTGTTTGCTGTGTTCCCCTGCTCTGGCCCAGAGGGTCAGTGTTGTCACAGCCCTCCCTGCAGGGCGAGTTCACAGGGCTCAGCCCTCACCATCTGCACAGGCAGAGCACCTTCATCTCCCAGGGATGGGAGAGCTCTGCAGAGTAAAAGCTGAGAAATGAAACCTAGATAAAACCTAGATAAAATATTCATTTCCAATTTCATTTTCTCAGCGTTTGAATGTGTAACGTGGCAGAGAACATAATTGTCTAAAAATGTTCTTCCTCTTTGAAGTTCACCGTGAAAGAGGCTGATAATTGCATGGAGTGAGGGTATTGGTGACACACATTTTTTGAATGAACACCTAGTCAGGGGTTGATCCTACCCCAGAGTTTCCAGTGCAGAGGGATGAGACAAGGACTCACCAGTGCAGCTGGCTGCTTTGCAATTGTTGGAATGGTTCCGCTTCCACAGTTGTTTGTTTTGGTTTTATTTCTTTGTGGTGGCTTTTTTTGTTTATTTGGTTTGATTTGTTCTTTAAACTACCTGCAGCCAAACTTGGGCTAACTTCAAATGCCTCTGAAGGCAGGATGTCCTCCCAGATTACACGTGCAGCCCGAGTGTGACCTCCAGACAGGGCCCTCTGGGTGATGCTGTAATGCTCTATAATAGGATCACAAAGCCTCCCAGTAGCTCCTAGCAGCTGAGCAGCAACAGAAACATCTTTTTATATAAGTTCTCATTGGGGTGGATAAAGCAAAGCCTGCACTGATATCCACCATGTTCAAACACAGGAAAAATTTCAGGCAATTTATTTTTAGAGGTGGTTCTTTTATTTCAGACTTCTGCCTATCTAGTCAGTGACCCTGCCCAGTCAGTCACTCCCTGTGGGACCTGGCACTTCTCTCTTTCTGTTTTCAACAACTTCCCTCTTCCAAGTAAAACTCCTGAGTTATTTGGAGATGCTGAAGTCAGTGAGACACATGTGTGGGATCTTAGCCACAGCTGCAACTGGGTGCAGAGCCCTGATCCTGCCTCTGTCACTGGATGGAGAGAGGTACCTGCAGGTTCAGGTTTAGCAGATGGAGGGGGCCCAAGTTCCCGCTGATGTGATATCAGTCTTCCAGTGATTATGCACCTCCCTCTATTGCTTTTATCTACTGCAGTTCCATGCTGTAATGGGCTTGGGGTCACACTTGGTGGCTGAGGTGACAGGACTTCTCATGCTCTGCAGAGCTTCTTCCCCACAACAGCTGTGCTCCAGCAGCACAGGGTGAAATGCTTTCCAAAGTCCATCAGCTCCAAAAGTCACCCCTCCAAACTTTAAAATCTGCAATTTCTGCACAAAAGTGTATTTCCCTGCTCCTTGTATCTACGTGCAATTTCAGCAGTAAGGATTTAAGCAGAACAGACACTGCTTTTGAGGTGCCTTCCTATGGCCCAGTAATTTAATTTCCTGCACTGGATGATGAAGGCACCATCATTTACTGGATCTCATTAACCTGTGAGACACAGCAAGTCTCTACCCTGCAAGTCTCTGGGTCTCTTCAGTGAGCCAAATGCCATCTCCTGTGAAGTCAGCACAAAGGGGCAGGAGTCTGGGAGGTGGGACTGGTGTGAAGGGCTCTGTGTGGCCACTGCAATCCTCTTAGCCCAAGTGCCAGGTAACATTCACTTTTACAAGGGACAGAGAGCACAGATAAGTAATAGTACAGATGTGAATTTCAGCAGGATTTTGGATAGTTTTTCTTTCCTTCTTCTAAATCCTTTTAAAACTGCAGGTTTTAGAGAGGCATCTTTATCAGAGGACATATGCAAAATGCTAATGCTTGTCTGGGGAAAAATATTTCTTCCCTCCCCCCCTAGTAGAGAACAATTTGTGATTTGTGATGCTGGCATGTGTAGCTGGAGAAGGAGGGGGTATATCCATCACTGCACTATCTCAGAGGTCATGGGATTTGGGCTCTCATTGAGGCCACCCAGGAGTTCTGTGGCAGGAGAAAGGGGACTGAACACAAGTTTGCTGAGCCTTCAATGTACCCTCCAGATATTAAATCTCTCTGCATGCAGCTGCTTGGAAATTCTGACTTTCCTGAGGCAGACATGGATCACCTGGTTCTGCTGCCTTATGCCCATCCACATGTTTGGCCTGGGCTGCTTCAGGAGCAGCATTTCCTTGAGCAGTGATTACACTACTGATCATGGCTGGCTTTGATAAGCCACTGTGCAGCATGGCTGGGTGGAAAGACCTCTGCCTGTGTATGTTAGTAGGCAAAGAGTCCTGGTGAGCTTGATTTTAAAAATAAGAAGCCACTTGTGCACTCAGCTAAGCAGCCACCTTTGCAGTTTGCCCTGGGAGCAGGGTGGTGCTAGATCCATTTTTTGGGAAAGGTAGCAGAGGAGCAGACAGTCACCAACCTGTCTGCTCACAGCAGCAGAGATCAGAGCTAGAAGGGGCTAAAGTGCCATGGGTTTCCAGACACTGTGTAGTGCCTGCCCATGCTGCTTCTCAAGACTCTTTAAAGTCTCAGCAGTGGGTCTAGCCTTCACAGTTCTCCCTCCAGAAGGAAAAACATTCCCTAAAACCAGAGGTCAGCTCTTTTGCTGGGTCTCCCAGTGCCACATTCCTGGCTATGGCCTGAAATGACATGATGTCCTTGCAGCCCTGCCTGTAACTGTCACTGGTTCCCACTGAAATAGCATCTTGCTGCTCCAGCACAGCCCAGGGTAGCAAGTGCTCTGCTGGGAGATGCCACATGTCATCTATGGAACTGTTTCTGCCTTGCAGTTCTGGATCAGAAGAACTCCCTGACCAATGGAGACTCAGGACTGCATTTGTCACCTCCTCAGAAGAGCTTGCCAGACCTGCCCCCTCCAAAGGTAAGTTTTGCACACCCTTTGCTTTTCACTGCCTCAGCCTGCAGCTCTGAACCCCTGAGGCTTCACTTTTGTCATGTCCTGTGCAGCATGGCTGGGTGGAAAGACCTGTGAGGCAGAGAGTCCTGGTGAGCTTTATTTTAAAAATAATAACAAAACATTGAACTAGGGGTTTCCAGCTGTAATATTTCATATTGACAAAGTCGGTGGGCCAGTATGTGGTTGGTGCAGCTGGATGGTGGCCTGGGGTGGCTGGACACCCAGGAACCCCTGTGGTTCCCAAAGCTTGTGCACAGGTAGAGCAGGCAGTTGTGGGAGCTCTCTGTCAGTGTGCAGATTGGACTGTGCTCCCTGCCAGGGAGAGCATCTTTGCCATCCTGCTGCATGGCACTCCAGGCTTAAGGGAAGAGAAGTGTGGCTTTCAGAGAAACAGAGGTGGTGATGACTCTCAGCTGCTGCTTTGGAAATCTCTCCTGAGTTATAAATCAGCTGTGCCTGGGCTGCTGAGATGATCTTAGAAAAGCCAGGGATCCCTCAGCTGCAGGATGGTGGAGAGGTCCCTGGGCAGTACCAGGACCCCGCTTGCTGCCAGAGCCTTTCTCAGTTTGGCCATTACCAGAGGTTTGCTCACAGCTGGAGCACCTGGGTGCTGGTGTTGTTCTGGTTGTGCAGCCCAAAGGTCTGTGAGGAGGAGTTGCTGGCTCTGTAGATTTTTCTGTAGGGCAGCTCTAAGTCAGTTAAACACCATCAGTTCTTGGTGGGATGTTGTCTCTGTGCCAGCAATCCAGCCCAGCTGTCCTAGACACAGGTCATCCTTGAGACCCTGAATGTTGCTGTTCAGTAGTTGATGCAATGTGGGAATTTCTGTTAGCTGGGATTTCAGGATGTGAAAGGAAGGGAAATGAGGGCAGGGGGAGCATGCATGGGAGGGAGGAGGAGGCATGGAGGAGGATGGAATGGTGCATCCATCAACCATGGAGGAGGATCTGTTCTTTTCCCAGGAAGGAGGATGCAGGGTGAGGCCCTAGGACTTTTGCCTGGGGATCTGTGTGGTACAGCTGGAGTTAGCTGGAGGAGCTGAGGAAACAAGGGGCAGGATGGGATGCAGCTGACAAACCCTTGGATGCAGTGTGATTGCCTTCTGGGAGCTGCTCCAGCCCCAGAGGCAGATGGCTGGAGCTGGAGTGCCTGGGAGCAGTGGCCAGAGCAGGAATCTCTGTTTAGCCTACCTGGTGGGCAGGAAGTGGAATGAAGGCACCTCTGGAGAAGCAGCATCCAGGTGTCCTCAAGGCATTTCTCTTGAGCTTGGTACAGCCCAGCTTTCTGACTGGGAAGTCAGGAAGTTAAATGAGGGAATTAGAAAAAAATAGCCTTAGATTTTAGCTGAGAAGGGTGCCTGTCTTCTCCCAGACCTGTGCTAGGAATTACCTTCTCCCACCTGCTTACCACTGGAGTTAACCTCCCTTGGATGCAGCAGTCAAATACCTCCCCAGTGTGAGCATCTGAGTGTCAGTGAGCTCTGGAAGCAAAGATATCCTTCAAGGAGTGGGGCTGGGGAGAGCTTTAGTGAGAGGAAATTGCTGTTGGGAGGAAATGGATCTTCCTTGTCTGCATTTGCAGCTCCTAGTGCAGGTAGGAGCCACAGCCACCTGGGCAGTGGAGGGTGGAGCAACTGCTTGAACAGAACTGGGAGGTTAGAAGAGGAATTTAGATTAGATCTGTTTTAGCTCTGCAGAGTTTTCTGTGGTTTGCTCTACGCTTGCCTTTTGAGGCACAGGAGAAATATAGTGATAAAACTCTGCACAGCAGATTGTCCCTGGCACCCACAGACACCAGCAGTCACTGGGCCGCCCAATAGGGGTGGATCCCACTGATTCCTTTGGATTTTTCCCAAAACAACCTTTAAACAATGAGTTCTGCAGGCCATAGCTCAGACATCGGTGACCTCTCCTCTTCTGAAAGACTTGGCAGCTGTTTCTCTTCCTGCAGCCATCCACAGGGACAGTCCTGTGCTACGGATGCAGACACCCAGGGTGGTTATGTTTGCATGCTCATTGTGCCATAATGGAACAGGCAAATGCTCTGCAAGGGCCAGCGTGGTTAAATAACACAATATATGGCCTTTGACTTAAGTTAGAGAGTAAACCACTCCACGCCCCCATGGAAAGAGGAGACAAAACAAATACTGGGGCAGCCAAGGTGCACCCTGTTGGCTTTCATTGTCTGTAGGAAACAAAACAGAGAAACCCCTTCCCTGACAGTTGTGGGATGGTGTCAAAAAAAACCCACAGCATTTCTTTATGTAGGCAATTTGTTTATGGCCACAGCATAAAGTGAGCTGGCTACACACAGGAGGCCACCACGGATGGCAATTACAGATATGTTTCCTAGCCAGGGAAGGGATTCAGTAAAGCCCTGGAGTGACTTGGTTTGTTTTTGTTTCTTTAATGCAACACATTAGGACAAGCAGTTCCTAAACTTTTTAAGAGTTTGGTGGGGAAGTGTTTTCCAGCAGTGTTCTACGTGTCTCTGGAAGGAAGGTTCAGCCTGCTCACAGCATCTGGCAGACACACATAAGAAGGAGTTTTAGCACTGGAGAAGTTTGGGAGGTTGGCAGAGCCACGGGCAGCTTGCCCAAGTGGGAACAGACGTGTGACTTTGGTGTGGTCAGGGTTCCTCACTCCCACAGGCCAAACAACTTCCCTTTGTGGGCAGCTGTTGGCCAGAGAATCTTTTCCTTCAAAGCTTCCTTTCTGCTTCTGGGCACCAGTAGCTGCTGGTGGAAACATCTAGGGCAGGATGGGCAGCTTTGCACCTGCATTGGATGACATTGGCATGACCTGCAAATGGACTGATCTTGCCTTGGGCTGCTCTGCAGTGCTGATGCACAACTGGCCCCTGTTCCCCAGGGAGTAATTGTGGCTTGGCACAGTGCATGATTTGGGACCGCAGCATTGCTGTCTCTGCAGAGAGACCTCCATTTGGGCCCTTCCTCCTGGGGAAGCTTTAACCCTAGGTGTCTTGTCAGGGTTGGCACAGCCTCAGGGGGGTCAACTGAAGCTCTGCAAGACACAGCATCCTGTTGTCAGATGCCTGGGGGTGGTTTGACCTGAGTGAGAAGGGGCACCTCACTGGGGAACTGTCGAGTCAGGGTGGGAGATGGGATGCCAGGTATTTGGGAAGAGCATAAGCTCTGTGCTCATCCTACTGATCTGTTTGTGCTGCTGCTCTGCTGGCTCACGTGCAACATCTGTGTGAATCACCTGAAAAGTAAAAAGTTTGTTTCTTAACTTCACTTTTTTTTTCCCTCATGTATTGATATTTCTGAAGGATCAAGGCATGTTTTTCCTGCCAGCCCTTGCTTGTGTTTAGGGAGGGGTTTGGCAGGCACCACAGGGATTTTCCAGCACTTGGACCCTTTTCAAAGGCTTATTTTCCATTGGTGTTGTTTATCCATTTCCTTCATTTTTTGTTAAGAGCACAATTAAAGATTCCCAATATAGTTCCTAAAGCAGAGATTTTTAGCTGTTAGTTTCTATCAGTCAGAGACTTGGAGACAGGACCTGATTGCTCAGTTTATGTTTTCAGTGTAAAGCCAGGGTTGCACCAATTGTCCTCCCTTCTGGTTCCCTGATAAGATAACCCCTAGCACAGAGGAGCATCCCCAGTTACGATGGGCAGCTTATGGGGGTCAGTGCAGCAGGCAGAAATCTCAGTTCATGGTAAGGCAGATGGGTTGCAATTGCTGCTATGAGTTGATCTTCCCAGGGCTTTCAGCAACATGAAAGAAGGTAACATTTATGATGCAATTATACAGTTAATTTTAATTTATATTTGAGCTAACTGTACCACATCTAAAAGATTTCATCCACTTGGATGGACTTGAGTGCTAAAAAAATGGGCAAAGGATGTCCTGTTGTTTTGAAGGATCTATTTTTACCTCAAATCATGTTTCTTTTATGTGTTTATTCTGCAGATTCTTGAAACAAAACAACCTCCAGTCCCCAAGGTTGAATCTCCAGAGGGATATTATGAAGAGGCTGAGCCCTATGACGTCTCTGTAAATGGTATATCCCAGCTAACCCTTGGGAGGGGGCTCATGTGGGAGCTGGAGGACTTGAGGTTTATGAAAATCAGTAAGTGGAAGCACAGATATTTCGTACAGCTTTTGAGACAAATTTGTTTTCTGCTGCTCATCACACTTGATATTACAGACCTAATGCTGTCTGGAAAGCAAAGACTACTGAATTACTCCAATTTTTAACTTTACTGTAGAAGTTAGTAATATGCTTGGGTCAATATAGCATCAGTGAAAAATGTTAGAAACCATTGTGGGTCCTCTTTGTCTTTGTGGTTTTCTGGCAGATAGACGGTAGTCAAACACAAGTTTCTATTCAGGACTGAGTGGTGAAGGTTTGGTGGCTTGCATTTGTGTCCTAGTGCTCTAATTGTCCCCTTGGGGCTCAAAATCCATGGCTCTGCTGGTCTGTTAGGGGTGATAACCATTTTTATAATTGGCTCTTTATTCAGCTGTCTCTTCTGGCAGTTTAACCATCTGTAAACTTGATTAGAAAGCCACGCTTCGTGCGAGGGGAAGGCGTGTGGGTTCCCTTGCCCACACTCACTCACTGCGTGGGGCAGCACCCCCAGCCATGTCTTGGAGCAGTGCCACCCATGCCTGTCCCCTGTGGGCTCCCCACCCCTCTGGGAGGAGGTTGCTGCATGCTGAGCTCCCACATTCTCACTTCTTACCATGTATTCCTGCATCCTTTTGTTGAACACACTTCACTGAGAGATTGCCTTCCTCTGATCTGATAGCAGAGCTGATCTTGTCATCACTCTATAATCCATTTAAGCCCACAGGAGGCAGATTGTATCACCCCACTGCAGAAGGAGATCTCTGCTCATCAGCCTTGGCTGCAGCAGTGTGTGGCATGGGCAGAGCTGAGTGGCAAGAGTCAGGGAAAGCAAAGACATGAATTAAGGGTGGAAGACTTGGATCTAAACCCTTGGATGTTGAATCTGAGCTTCATCTGGGAGAAGCTGGGTCCTCTCCATCCCCAGTGTAAACCACTGGGCTTTGAATCTCCATGTCAGTGAACAGGACAGTGGTGCCCAGCTCAGATGGGAAAGGGTTCAGGCTCATCGTGGCTGAAAGGTGCTTTTCAGTGCAGAGAGGCCCCTCTTGCTCTGCCCTTTGTTTTGCTGAAGGGCACTGGGTCATTTGGCTGAAGTGAGGGCTTTGATGCCCTGTGAAGAAGCTCTGCTGCAGCTGGGGCAGCCCAGGTGCTGCAGCCTTATCCCCATGCCTGCAATGTAAGATAAAGGAGATTTGTTTCCCCTCCTGCTGCACATTGGGAAAGTGGATAAATTGTTAAGAGCCATGGCATAAAAAGGCACATGCCAGATTAGCTGGAATACAGCCATGGATCCATGTGCTGGGATACCCAGCTTGTGTTATCCATGCAGCTCCATAGACTGTCCCTCAGTTCAGAGGCTTGGCTGGCAGGAATGATAAGTGCCCACTCAGCTCCCACCTCTTTTCCTTGGTAACCTGCTGCTCCTAGACACAAATACACCCACCACCCACTGAAATCTAGGTCGGTCAGATGCTTAAGGAAATGAGAGATCAGAGCTCTGCAGAAAGAGAAGAGCACCAGTGATGGGAGCGCTGTCCAAATGAGGCAGCTCTGGGGGCTGGCTGTGGCTGCTGTGATCAGCTGTGGCACCAGCAGGCTCTATGTTTTGCTGGGCGCTGTCAGAGCTGTAAGTGGAGATAGCTTGTGAAGCCAGCAGAGATGGGACAGAGGATTCCAGTAATTCCTCACCACTGAGGTGTGTTGTGCCTTTGCATCCTGTGACTGCTCAACAGCCGGTTCCCTCTGCAGGCCCCACCACATCCCTTCTCCAAAGCCTCCTGGTGTGCTACAAAGTATGTTTTGTGTGAGGAGGAAGGAAGCATCGTGAGAATCTCTGTGCTCTTTGGCAACCTCATGTTGGAGGTGGTTTCTTGCAGGGTGAGCCAGAAGGAGGAGCAGGGTGAGTGAGGTGTGGAGCAGCAGGTATGTGACAGGAGAGGCTGTGGGGGCTCAGGAGAAGGTGTGCACAGGGAAGCTGGCAGTGATGCTGGTGCCCTGGTTTGTCTCAAGAGATCAGGCTGCAGCATGTGGGCAAACCTGCAGGTCTCTGTCCTGCCCTTTGTTTCAACAAGCACAAGCTCCCCATCCCTTCCCCCAGCCCCACCCTGTGCCCTATCAGATATCAGTAGTAGTTTGTACCTGTCCTACACAGTGATGCTCACTGCTAGCAAATGATTTGGGACCTTGGTGTGGCTGCTGTTGCTAAAGGGCAGTCTGGACATGCATGGCTCTGTCCTGGCCAAGGATGCCATAGCCTGGCCCCCAAGCCCTCTGTGCCTTTCCCCACAAGGATAAGGGAGAGGGTGGCAGTCCAGAACGCTGCTGGTGGTCTTTCAAAGAATCATAGAATGTCCTGTGTTGGAAGGGACTTAAAAAATCACCTCATTCCAACCCCCCTGCCATGTACAGGAACTCTTTTCACTAGACCAGGTTGCTCAGAGCTCCAGCCACTCTTACCTCAAACACTTCCAGGGCTGGGGCATCCACAGCCTCTCTAAGCAACCTATGCCAGTTCTTCCTCATGTTTTCAGTAAAGAATTTTTTCCTAAAATATAAGCTAAACCTACACTCTCTCAGTTTTAATCCATTTCCCCTTGTCCTGTAAGCTCTTGTGAAGAGTCCCTCTGCAGCAGTGTTTCTGACAGTGTTACAACACGAGCCTTGGAAGACACCCATGTGTCCCCAAACAAATGGGCGTAGTGAAATAAGACAAAAATAGGAACAACACTAAAATAAGTGGGTGCACTGCCAAGAAGGGACATCAAAGCAAACCTCCAGATGGGCTGAGGAGATAGAGGTTTCGTGCACCATCAGAGGTGGGACTGTGGGTGAATGAATTTAAAACAAAGCAAGCAGGCAAGTCTGCTGGGTCTTGGGGTCCATCTTTCAGCAGCAGCGTTCACACCCCTCTGTTGGGGATGCTCTGCCTTTCATTTTCCAGCTCCAGCAGAGGCTGCTGCTTCCCTTCCCTTTTGGGCTGAAATGTGTTAAACCCTTATCAGCAGCCTTTGCATAATTGGAGGGTGTGATAAGGGAGGGAGTGAAAACTGAGAGGGGCTACGTGGCTGCCAACTGAACAGTAATTATTCTGGCTGAAACAGCTCATCGGCCCTGGCTGCTTTTAATTATGATGACAATGATTCTGTTTTAAAGGGAATTGCCTTGTTTGAGGGGATGAGTTGAAAATACTGTCCCTGTTTGAAGCCTCAGCCTGCGTAGGCATGCAGGGATGGGACAGCCTTACTGGCCAAGGGGATTGATGCCCTTATTCTCTGCATTTGCTTATCTGTGGCTTTCTCTCTTTGTCTCCCCTTCTCTTTCTTTTTGACTGTGCAGGTCTTTTTGGTAGGCTTGCTGCGTCTGGACCCAGGCCAGGGTTGCAGGTTACTGAGGGCGTTATTTATGCCACAATAACTATGGGTATGGCATGCTTTCCAAACCTGAAGTGCCTTTTTTTAAACAACAACAACAAAAAAACCCACCCCAGCATACCCCCAAAACCTCAGTTTTAGCAAAGATTATCAGGCACCTCCCTCTCGATTTGCCTGTTACATGCATGGAAGGTAACCACCTCTCCCTGTCTGTTTTGCACAAAGCATTATATTTTGTGGCTTTCCCTGTGCTCAGGACGACAATGAGAACTTCCCTAGCTTTTATTCCCCTGGTTCTGTCACTGGTGTGGAGCTGATGTGTGGTAATGCTGGCTGTATTGACAAGTAGCTGTTTGATGAATGAATGAAGGTGCTGCACTGAGGCAAAAGCAGAGTGGGAGTGTAGGATGGTCTGAGTTTCCTGCATCATGGCATTGATTAGCTCCCTGGTTGCTCATGGGAAGACCCACAGAAAAGAAGAGGTGGATTTAGATAAAGACATCCAAGATTGTGGTTGCCACCGATGCCTGAACTATATACAATTCGGAACTGAGTGAGCCTTGGTAGCAACTACAGGTTTGTCACAATCCACCAGGCAAGGCTTGTCCCAGTTTTCCAGCTGCACAGCCTGGTAAATGCCTTTCCTTCATGAGGCTATAGCAGTGTCACCAGGCCAGTAGTTGCTGCAGCTCTTCAGGTAGGGAAGAGCTCATCTTGTGAGGAGCCACAGTTGTGGTTGATGTACAGAAGAGCATCCAGGGCTCCTCATGAGGAAGGTGGCAGCCTGAGACCTACTGCTTAGGTGGAAACACCAGAGACTTCCAAAAGAGGCCAGGAGGGGTGGTTAGTGATACCCCTATGTGGACAAGGAGGGAGTTTTGGAAGATGAGGTTCCCTTAGGCATCCTTGCTGCTGCTGCATATGGAGAGGTCCTGTAGCTGTGCAGAGGTTCAGCTTCTTGGTGTTTGCAGGATGGAGAAATGCCTACACTTTTACTCCATCTGAATTTCTGTGCAGGGTGCCTGTGGACAAGGCCTGCATAGTGAAAATGCATTGAGGGGGGTAAAGTTTTCCCATAAAAGATGGACAGTTTGATAACACTGAGGGCATGGAGATGGTGAGGCTCTAGTGTGCTCCATTCAGAGACTTTTAAAGGGAGTATTTGCTTTTTAAAAAGTTTGTTTAATTGGTGCAGTTTTGATCACTTGAGGGAGGTTGTAGAGTGAAATTTCACTGGGGGTAAGAGTGTAGCTTTGTTATTGCATCTCAGTTCCTTTTTTTTAAAGAACAAATAAACCCAACTTAAACATTCTTTGGTGAAGCTCTTAATGCTTTTTTGTTTCTCTTTTCTGACTGGTTTTCTTCTTTTAATTTGCACCAATCTGATAATGTTATTTTTATGTAGATAGCAAGATTTGGTGAGAAACCAAATTAGATTAAACTCCAGTGAAAGAAACTTAACAATACTTCTACATGCTGTTTGGTGGGACAAGAATGCCAAACCCTACACAAATGATGCCCCAATCTTACCATCTTGCTCTGTGAGCTTATCTTGTGACTTAGAGCTGTAAATGCCAGCAGAGTGTTGGAAATCCCCCTGCAGTCAGGGAGAGCATTTTCAGTGCTTTTGATGAGCCTGGTACAAGTGGTAGCTGAAAACTCCAATAATCTGCAATGCCTTAGAGCTGAGTATTGAAAATTCCAGCTCATCCTAGTAACCTAGCAATCCATTTAAGAATGGACATAAAAATGTTGTTACTGCTCCTTACATTTGCCATTGAGGACTAATTTTTGGTGCTGCAAGAGTGCATTACTTCAAATGGTGTCCCTTGATGTCCCTTCCCCTTGGTGTCCCTTCAATACTGAGCAGAGAGAAACAGACCTGTTAGACCAGAGGGGGAAAGTGAATGACATCTCAAATACAATAGATCATTGCTTGCTGCATGGCCTTGCAAATTTTTTTTACTTCTGGCATTTAGAGTACAAGGGCTGATTGTAGCTTGCTCTTGCCTTAAACATTGTGTGTATTTGGCTTGAAGTGGAAAGAAGTAAAAGCATCTTTGGGGGGAAAGCAGCAAACATCAGGAAATGTCAAAGGAATGTTCTCAAATTTGTGGTCAACTGAGAAGTGTCTTTTGAGTGTTTGCTAACAGAGGCTATTAGGCACAAAATACTGCAATGAGATTCATAATGGTCTAGAAAGAAAAAAAGGATCTATGAGGGTAATTTTCCTATTAATCATCCTCCTGTAGGAGAGCCTCAAAAGACACATCCCTGCACTGGGAGCTTGTGCATGTGTGAGCATGGCTGAGGGAAGCATTTGACGCAAGAGTTATTCTAAAAATGGATTTAATGATACAGCTTTGCTTTTGTTATAGAAGATGGTGAAGCTGTTAGTAGTTCCTACGAATCTTATGATGAGGAAGAGAGCAGCAAAGGCAAGTCAGCAACCCATCAGTGGCCATCCCCAGAGGCCACCATTGAGCTGATGAAGGACGCCCGCATCTGTGCATTCCTGTGGAGAAAGAAGTGGCTGGGACAGTGGGCAAAACAACTGTGTGTTATCAAGGACACTAGGTTGCTGGTGAGCAGATCCTCTACTCTCTAAAATAATCTGGTTTTATGAGCTGAGGAAGGAAGTGGCACCTCAGATCTTGTTAATGAGCTGGCAAAAAACAAAGTACCCCTAGAAGCAATGCTTCAGCTATCATGTCCTGGAGCTTTGGGGATCTTATTCCATTTTCAGAAGGAACATGGGCATGAGATTGCTGAAGGGGGGCACAAGGACACATTTGTGACCAAAATCCCAATCCCCCAAAATATCTAGGGATACTTTTTGGGGAAACTTTTTGAGGTGGTTGAGCAGAAGGGATACTTATCCCAGAGGCTAACCGCATACTTGATTCTGTGTCAGTAAAAAGGATTTCAAACTATATGTATTCCCAGTCAGATGTATGTGTACCTGTACATAAAGTGATCTCCTGTGTGTAGTCTGTGCAGGCTTAGAACCTTAGGACCTTCTTGTGTTCATTGCACTCAGTGCATGTGGCATGAGCCACTTCTGGGGTTGAGTTCATGCCAGTGAGCAGGAAGATTCCTCCTCTGTCTCTCACCTGTTCCTGTCTTGCTTCCCCAGTGCTACAAGAGCTCCAAGGACCACAACCCCCAGCTCGATGTGAATTTGTTGGGCTGCACTGTCATTCACAAGGAAAAGCAAGTGAGGAAGAAAGAGCACAAGCTGAAGATCATCCCCACCAACGCTGATGTCATCGTGCTGGGGCTGCAGAGCAAAGACCAGGCAGAGCAGTGGCTCAGGGTCAGTGACACCTTCAGGACTTGTCCCACTGGTGCTCTCATGCTTTGCTGGGAGACCAGATCTTATCTCAGCCCTGTTCTTGCATGCTCTGCTCCTTTCCTCACTGCAAGCCTTTATACAAATATAACACTTCATTTTCATGTCCTGGGATAGATTTTTTCCTGCAGCTCCCTGCTGCCTTCAGTGTGCTGGAGGCCACGTGGGGAACTCCCAGCCCCGCTGCAGTGTCTGGGGTGGGTCCCCAGCATGAACTGGCTGAGAGCAGGGGTAAATGTAGCCCTTCCCCTGAGACAGCAGCAGGAGGAGGAGCCTCCTGGAGCCCAGGACTGCCAGGGGGCTGTGAGACACCAGGGTTACCTTTGCTGGCAGCCTCTCCCAGTGACTTGGATCCAGCAATTTCTGCTGGACGCCTGATGCAACACCAGGACAGTGCCCAAGGTCACAGGGACAGTAAACCATGGGTCTCCCAGACTGATGTGGTTTTGCCTGTCCTAGCTGGGGGAGATTAATTGATCCTATTACTGCAGCTCTCACAGTCTTTGGCTTCCCTTTCTGCACAGGTAATCCAAGAGACCAGTGGTCTGCTCTGTGAAGGAGGCAGTGAAGGAAACCAGTACATCCCAGACTCACAGCGTCTCAGTTACCCAAAGGTACATCTTGTCTCTACAGACAGAACTGGCACTTAGGCTTTCCAGCCCTGTTCCTTCAATAGATAGTAGTGTAGGTGCCTTAATTTTAGGCATGCAAAGACTGACATGTCCCAGTAACTGTCTGTAACCAGACCCCTGTGCTGCTGAAAAGGAGCATTCTTGAAACCATCTTAATTTTCCTTTGCGTCTTAGTTGTGTTGCCATATCTTCCCTCCCAGACTAACTCTGCATTTGGCTACCCACTGCCCAGGGCAGCAGCTGCTATCTCATCCAATGGAATGGTTGTGTTCACTAAGAGCTTTGGGAGAAGCATAGATCCATGGATTCCAGGGCTTGGGACATCTCTAGCCCAGGTTTAGGTGACACTCCCTGGGAGCTGCTTGTTTCAAAACAATGGGAAGCCAAAAAGACTTTCTTAAGTCTCTGGTGGACACTCTGGTGATGCCACTGTGTCTTAGAGGTGAGCCCAGCTGGGGAGGGGCATGTTCAGCAATGATGGGAAGGGCACAGAGTGCGTGAGCTGGCTGGGGATGTCTGGATGAAAGCATCTGCTACAGAGGGAGTGGGACCTTCCTAAAATGGGAGAAGGGGAAAAAGGTCCTTGCAGCACGTTCTGGCTGGAAGAATGGATCACCTGCATCTGTGGAGCTTGTGCCTGGTGCTTGTTACAGGTGGAGGTGTCTGAAAGATACTCTGCAGCCTCTGAGAGCGGGAGCAGCACCGACGGCCACACGGAGACAGCTGAGACAAAAGATGGTAAAACTTTGCCCTGGGAATGACAGGGAAAATGGGCCCTTGACTCTGCTTCTATAGCTCCTGCCACTGCCACCTCAAACACATCTGATGAAAGCTGTGTGTGCATTCGTTGCCTGGGAATTTGATATTCTTAACCAGGATTACCTGTTGATTCCATAAGCTTATTCACACACTGACTGATGTGCTCAGTAGGAAAATGTTGAAGAGGCTCTTTAGACATAAGCTTTCCTCCCTCCCACCTTGTGTCCTTATTTTAATGAGGAAAAGACTTGAATACAGTAAATGTTTATGGGTAATGGTTCTTAATTAAATTGTTTGTTGTGTAGGAAAATGAAGGGAGGTTGGCACCTGCCCAGCAAGAGCAGCTCCCATTGCTTCTGCAGTGACTGGCCTTTGGTCAGAGCCAACCCATGTGTAAAACAATACAGATGAGAATCTTCCACAAATCTAGCTGATTTTACAGGTGCCGTCTTGCTCCTATGCTCCCTGGGCTTTGGAGTTTTCCAGACCAGAACTTTTCCAGAGTTGCAGGTTTGCCCTCTGCAAGGGATGTGTGTGAGGTGAGGGCAGGACCCCCAGCAGGACCCCAGGAGCTGGGAAAGCCACACATGTCTTTTTCATTTCTGGTAGTTAAGAAGAAGGGCACAACTGGCCTGAAACTGAGCAACCTGATGAACCTTGGGAGGAAGAAGTCCAGCTCCCTGGATAGCCCAGAGAGATCCCTGGAGACTTCAAGTAAGTGGCAGCGTTGAGTCCCTCTGCAGGGATTTGTCTCAGGGCTGGATCTCAGTGTGCAGGGCAGGATGAGCACCAGGCATCATCCTCCTCAAACGTGCCTGTGCCAGGTGGTCCTGCCAGTAAATCCATGCAGATTGTGGCACCTGTGGCTCTCAAGAGTCACCCAAGAGGAAGGATGAGTGCACACACAGGGCATTTGTGCTGCCTAGGGTATGGGAGCCTGCAGGGAAAGTTGTGAGGGTCAGCTTGTATTTACCACCTGGAACCAACTTTGTCCAACCATCTGCAGTCAACTTGCTGCTCCAAACCTATTCTGAATCTTAAGGGTCTGATTTTCAAGATCTTTACCCTTTTCACCCTGTTTTTTATGAATAGGACAGCTTGTCTTTGTGCTTTTGCTCTTTATTGGTGCCTGTGGCTTTGCGTTGTGTGGTGATCTCATAACTTACCTGTTAGACTTCCCCAGGCACACAAATGAATACGGATTAAATGGAAAATGTGTCTAAGTAAGCTGTGCTTACTTGCAGGTTACCTGAATGTGCTGGTGAACAGCCAGTGGAAGTCACGGTGGTGTCAGATAAGAGATGGGCACCTCCATTTCTACCAGGACAAGAACCGAAGCAAACTGGCTCAGCAGCCCCTGAGCTTGGCAGGCTGTGAAATCATCCCGGAGCCAAGCCCGGATCACCTGTACTCCTTCCGCATCCTGCACAACGGGGAAGAACGGGTTGTTCTGGAGGTAGGGTGTACATCTCCCAGAAAGCTCTGCTTAAAATTGTCAGCTTGGGCACCTTGGGTACTAAATGCCAATGACTTCCTCCAGAGGAACCTCAGTCCAACAAAACAGAACCCGAAGAGCAGGACTTTGGTTCATCTGCCTGTGGTCACCTAAAATGTGTCGTGCCTCGCTGGTAATCCAGGCTGTGTGTGATGCTGGCACCTCCAGAGGGACCATTCAGCCTTCATCTTGGGCACTCATCTTAGGGTGGGACGTGGGGTCCTATGGAGATTCCCATCTCTCTCCTCTGACTGCAGGATAACCTTAGATTATGAAGTTCTGTGGAATTCATTGCGGATGGTTAATGTTAGATGAGATGTTAGATGTTGGAGAAGAATGTCACTTTAGGGATTTAAGGCTGGGGTTAGGAGGAACAGAAGACTTCATCTTTTGATAATGGAGCCCAAAAGCCATAGCTCACACATCCCAAGTAAGCCTATTATAGATCTTCTCCTGAAAGTGCAAGTGGATTCATCTCCATCTGTTACTTTCTTTTGCCTGCATCCAGGACTGTTTATCTCTAATCTTACTTCTCTCTGACGACAGCATGATTATAGTAGGAGGTGGACAATGTGAGCAATTTCCTGTATTTTTCTAGTGGGTGGAATATTTATAGCTAAACAACTGACTTTGAGGGCATGCTGTGAAATTGAAAGATGTTTTTGTTTAGTTTCTGATTTAGGGGTATGTCTGTATCTAAGAAATTTTGCCCAATTACAGATGTGAAGAAGAGGTGCTGGGAAAATTTACATTTTATGAAAGGAAGAATCTATATTTTGTTGGGATGTCAGACTCAATGTCAGACTCCATGTATGGACTGGCTGGCTGGCAGGCTTCCCAGGGACTGAAGTCTCTGCTAAATAAAACAGACTGAAAGCTTGAAAGATACTTTCCAGTTTGGAAAGTGTATATATATTCACTTCCCTGAACTTTACTTTGTGGTTACTGCTCTGACTCCTCAAATGAATGCAAAAAGTGGATGCATCAGCCAATTTCTTCTTGCTTCAGGTGGAGTCCCCTGCAGTGTGAGGTGCATGTGACTATTTGCTAGAGCTGACTTCATGGTCCAGAATTTAACTCTCCATGTTGCAGAATGTCAGACTGCTCACTGCAGCTGGGAATTGGGTACTGACCATGTTAAAGCAATGGACTCTGATGCTTTAAACTCTTCCCTTCTCCTCTCCTCTCTGCAAAGAACCACAGAAGGGGTTTGTGCTCGGGCAGCAGGACCTCACAGGCTCGGGTCTCCTTGCCTCTGTTTTGGCAATCCCATTGCTGCACTCTGCTGGTAGAAAATAAAACCCACACACTTTCCTCACCCAAGGCTCCTCCCTGCCACCACCTCTGGCCCCAGAGACATCTCTTACTCTTGTAGACAGCTGAGTCGATCACCACTGAAAGGAAAATACAGACTGACTAGAAATTTTAGGAAGGAGCAGAGCAAAGAATTGCATTTATGTAGGTGCCAAATTTTTGAATCAGTCTATACACAGAGCTGTACTTTCAATGCAGCCTCAGGTTTATTATAAATACCCAGCAGTTCATCTTTCCCCTTGGAAGGCCAGAGGATTGCCAGCATGCTTCCCTACCCAGTCTAAGGCAGCATCATCCCTGTGAGTGCAGAGGAACCACTGCTGCAACCTGTCCTGTCTGTCTGATCATCCTGCAGGCAAAGTCCTCAGAAGAAATGGGCCACTGGCTGGGCCTCCTCTTGTCAGAGTCAGGCTCAAGAACCGACCCAGAGGAATTTACCTACGATTACGTGGATGCTGACAGGATTTCCTGCATCGTGAGCGCCGCGAAGAATTCCTTCTTGTATGTCACTGGTAATGGGCTGCGTGGGGTGGTGGAGGGAAAGCAAGCCAGAGCAGGGGGCTCTGCACTTGTGGGAGGTTGGCTGCCATGGAAATCGGTGGTAAATTCACAGCTGCAGCTCAGTCACTTTCTTTTGGGACAAGACAGCACTTCCTGTCCCACCAGGGTGCATCTGGCCTCAGCTGCAGCTTGCTGTGGGGCACGTGCCTGAGTGGCTGTTGCAAAAGCAGGTTGGGCATCTCCAGATGGCCACCCAGTCCATCATGTTACTGGGGCAGGGTGACTGTGCTGCTGTGGCTGAGGGCTGGAGGAGAAAGGAGGGAGCTGAGGGGAAATACAGTCCCACCCTGGTAGGTGCTGCTTAACAGGCAGCAGCAGCAGTGACCACACTGCTCTGTGTGGCTCTGCCTTCTCCTCTCTTGCATCTGGCAGCCTGGCTTTGCCCAGACCTCAAGACTGGTGTTCTCAGATGTCTAAAAATGCAGCACTGCAGAGCCATGCAGCAAATCCAGTCCCCCTGATGGGATGTCCTGCTGCCTGTTCACAGCCTAATGCAGAGGAAATACTCTGAGCCCAACGCCTACATCGACAACCTGCCCAAGGGCAGAGTGCAGCAGGACGAGCTGTACGACGATGTGGATCTGCCAGACCTGCCTGTGGTAAGACAGATGCCCTGCTGCAGGGAGCTCTGGGGGGTCCAGGGCAAACATCTGGCCATGGGGAGACTCCAGCAGTCAATGAGGCTGTTCCTCAGCAGCGGGGAAAGGGACTCCCAGCCCCTGGGGAAATCGTGGCCTTTGCAATGGAGCAGAACCAAGTGGTGGAGAGTAGTTGGTAAGGAGTGGGAGAGAGGTTTCCAGAAAGGGGCTGTAGGGATCCTCAGGCAGCTGGATAAAATTTCACAGTTTTCATCAGCAAACAGCATGGATTGTTTGGTGATAGTGGGCTTTTTGGAGTCTAGCCTTTCAAAATTCCTTTTTATGCCTGTAAGAGCAAGTCCTATGTGAAAGGACAAGAACAATGGGTCATGCTGGGAATGGGATTGTTACCTCAGGAAAGGCAAAGAATGTGGCATCAGTTCCTGGATGTACAACAATGATATCCTTGCATGGGGCTGCTGCTACCATCAGAGAGACCTATTAAAGGAAAACAGGAGAGGCCTTTTCCTTCACTACTTCAAAATGCCTTCTGTGGAATAACTGGCGTTTTAGCTCCTCTAAGATTTTTGGAAAATACTCCAGATTGCCTGAGATAGAGCTGCTCTTCAGTGAGATGCTTCTTGTACTTCCAGTTGCAGCAGATGGTCTCTTTTGCAGGAAGAAGTACCCAAGAGTGAGAGTAAATTGGAGGGGGACCAAGACAGAGTGTATCTGGATCTCACCCCAGTGAAGTCCTTACTACACTGTGCTGGCAAGATGTCATGCCAGTCTTCACCCCTCAGCTCACCATCTCTAGAAAGGGCTGCCAACAAGGCTGCCCCAGAGTGCACAGCTGAGACAGCCCCCATGGCTAAGGAAGCTGAGCCCTGTACTAAGGCAGCAGAGACTTCAGAGCAGGTACTGTACAAACTGTGATGCCAGGCCAGGCTTAATGCCAGGCCAGTTCCCTACACCTCATCCTCCCACTTCATTTCTCCTTTTCAGAAACATCCAGAGAAGCCAGAGCCCGAGGAGGCTCAGCCACGGGCGCCTGCTGTCAAAATCCATGCCCAGCAGCAGAGCATTTCCTTCCCCCAGGTGGGCCCTGAGGTGCCAGCAGGCACAGTTCCAGCAGGCAGTCCTCAGCTGGTGCCTGCACACCGGCCCAAGATGCCACTGCCAGGTGAGTTGTGCTGCTCAGGTGGCCTGGGTGCTTAAAGAGAGGTGGTGCCCTGTGATTCGACTTGCCTCTGCTCTACAGCAGTCTGTGAACTGACTCCAGTGGTTGGTGACTTCTCAGACCTTCCCTTGTTTACTTCTCAAGCACCTGAAAAGGTTTTCTCCCTCCTGCTTTTTCCCCCTGACTGAGCTTGTTGGTGGTGGGCTGTGTTTCCAGCAGCAGCAGTGGAAACCAAGCTGGGCAAGAACAGGACAGAGGCAGAGGTGAAACGGTTCACAGAGGAGAAGGAACGGCTGGAGAAGGAGAAGGATGAAATCCGAGCTCAGCTCACTCAGCTGCGCAAGGAGAGACGGGAGCTGAAGGAAATGCTTGGTGGCAGCACAGGTAGAGCAGGGCAAGGTGGGATGTATGGAAATGAGCCAAGGTGGGGCCATGGAGAAAGAGGGGGCAATGAGCCTGGTTCTCCTGGGACCAGAGGAGATTGGGGGGAACCTGGTGCTCTGAGCCAAACCACATCATCCAGATTGCACTAGAGCAAGAGCCACAGTCCCTCTTGGGGCAAAACACAAGGAAAATGTACAGAGTATGCCCTGATCCCTGCTCCCCTCAGGAGCTCCTCAGGTTCCCAGCAGGCACCAAGATTCCTCTCCCTTCACAGACAAGAGCCTGGAGCAGAGGCTGAAGGAGATAGATGAAGAATGCAAAAAGAAGGAAAGCCAGAGGGTGGACCTGGAGCTGAGCCTGGTGGAGGTGAAAGAGAACCTGAAGAAGGCAGAGTCCGGCCCGGTGACACTGGGCACGGCCGTGGACACCACACACCTGGAGAACACAGCCCCACGGGTATGTGGGGCACCCCTGGGATGCACAGCAGCTTTCTGGCAGCTGGGAAGCCACACAGTCTCAGCCTGCTGAAAAATGTAATAATTAATAATAGCATAATTTGTGTAAACATTCAATCTTATATATATATAGCTTATATGAATGTATATATATAATAAACATATAATATACATAATGTACTAGTAATCTATTGAAGTAACAGCAGTAATGGGGAAGTGAAAAGTTGATGGGACTCAGGAGAGTGGTTGTATTTTCCTGTGGGACCTTGAGCAGTGCCCTCCAAAGCCATGCAGGTCTGGACTCAGCTCTTTCTGCACTTGGCTGAGCTAAGGGATAGTTTTTGCAGGAGGAGATTCAGGCATCTAAATTCCCTCTTGGGAACTTGTTTCCCATGAAATGGAGATCTCCACCACCTGCACCTTGCTCTCTATCTCTAGTTCTAGAGTCTTCAAAACCCAAACACACCACAAAGACCCCTGGTGGTTTTTTTAAATTGGCATGTCACTGAAAAAATGTGCCTCCGTTGGAATGAGATGACACTGTGACTAGGAGATGGTGGGAAAAGGCAGCAATCTCTCTCATGTAGTCATAACCATTTCTACGATTTTTATTGTAGGTTCAGGCAAAAAGTGCCAGTCCAGCAAACAGTGCAGAGAACTCACCAGTTAATTCAGCAACGGCTTTAAAGAACCGGCCTTTATCTGTTATGGTCACGGGGAAGGGAACAGTCCTACAGAAAGCTAAGGTAAGGTACAGCAGAAAAACTCATCTGGGGTTTTGGCTTTAGTGGGAGTCTCATGTCTGGAGAACAGCCGTGACCAACACAATTCAGGGCATGTCAGCCTGGTTTTCCTCCAGTCTTTTCACTGGAGTGAAAAGGCAGTTTTCCTTGCCTATAATTTAAAAGAATAAATATAGGCATTGTTTATAACTTAAAGATACACCTGACCCACCCTGCAGCCAAAACACTCAGGGACCAGACAATCAAGTTGATCCCATGCACATTATGGCTATTGTGGCTTGCCTGATTTGCATTTTGACTAACTTGCCTTTATTCCTTGGCAGGAATGGGAGAAAAAGGGAGCTAGTTAGAAGCACATTGTTCAGAGATGGACTAAAGACTCGAATTGCCCACGCATGGCCCAGAGAATTCAACCATCTGTCTGTGGAGGTTGGGTGTTCAACACCACCACACACCAAGTGCCTCCTCCACGTCGTGCCCACAGCTCAGAGGCAGCACTGGAGTCAACAGCTGCTGCTGAGTTATCCCAAATGAACTTGCTCTTTCCAGACAAATCCCAATCATGTAGCTAAAACAATAACAACCAGTGGCAATCCTTCCATCAAAGTCCTAACCCAGCTGATGTAAACAAGAATGTTACTGTACATAGGGGTGTTCTGTGTATTTCTACTCTGAAGGTTTATCAATGACTTATTAAGGTTTCTATATTAGTGACTATAGTGGATTCAGAAGGGACCTCTACTATTCCTCAGCCTGGTGAGTTTATACCTGTCCTGATAAATTGGAGTCAACTAAAGTCTCACCTGTCTTGCTGCCAGTTATCACTCAGCTGCATTTCATCCAGCCTTCAGTCAAGGCCTATCCCCACATGTGAGCAATACTTCAAACATGAATGAGAAGCACACAGCAGCCTGTCCAGGACATTTTTAATCAATGTTCTGATGCATTCCAGCATCTCCTACCAGCTGCAGGTTTGCTAGAATATTGAGCTACTCACCTTCTCATGCTGTAAGCTGTGCTACAGACTGGCAGCACCAAGAGCTCTGGGCAAAGAAGTTCTGGGCAAAAAAAATGAAAAAAGAGAAAAATAATATTTGAGGGCTTGCTCAGCTGTTTCATGGGAAAGCCATATCCCAGTGTATCTTTCAGGGCTTGCCCTTTCCCAAGAGAGGGGAGGTAAAGCAGTCCCCATGCTCCTGCCCCAGCTGTGATGATGTCTGATGCCCACAGAGCTGCAGCTGAAGCCATCCCAATGCCCCTGTGTCCCTCCACACTGGAGGTCTGAGCAGCCTGCCCTGCAGTAAGGCTGCACTGCCAGGGCTCTGCTGAGCTGCTGGCCATCTTGGTGCTGTCACCCTTATTTCCTGGTCATTGATACTGCCTTTGGCCTACAAAGCCCACCCTTCTCTACCCTAGCCAAGCTTTCTAATGAAAGATGTTGGATATTTGGAACTGCTAAACTTAAGAGACATTGAAATTGGAAGGGTGGTAGTGGATTGGCAGAAATCTATGCATTCCTCCGCTCCCTGTAGCCTGCTGACATTCTGATGGCCTGGAGACACCTCTTCCTGTATCCTCTGCTGGCCCTTCAGAGCCCAGGCTTAGCAACTGGGTTGACTGGATGAGGCTGGAGCTGTTTTCCAATCCTACAAAGTTAAAGCAGCACCAGTTCCCAGGATGGGTTGTCCCTGCACTGCTGTGGCTACACCAAAGCCAAGGTGAAGGCAGAAAGGAAAAAATGTTGTACCTTCCTCACCCTTGAAAATATTTGATAGGCCTAAAACCACCTCTAAAGGGCTGTTCTTTCTTCACACAAAGGCCAGACAGACAGTGGGATGCAGAGGGCTGTGGTATCCAGAGCTGGTGGTGTCACTGGGGTGAGTGAGAATGTCCTGACAAGGGTTCTGGGCTTGCTTGCCCCAACCACAGAGCCAGGGTGCAACAAAACCTTGGTCAGGGTATCCTGGAAGCAAGAAAGGTGACCATGCTCCCATTTTTTTTTACTCTTTAGTTTCCACTGTGGTGCAGATGGAGGAATTGCTAATGCCAGGCCTCAGGAGCCTCAGCTGTCAAGCTGTCCCAGTGCAAGGTTTTGCACATAGATAAAAAATCATGCAAATAAACTTCTTACTCTTCTGGTTCAGGTCCCTTGGGGGCTTCCTTCTCCAGTTCATCAGAAGGCCACAGGCTCTCAAAACAAAGCTTTTGTTTTGGGCCTTGATGAGCTGGCAAGAGCCCCTCTCTATACCCCCCTCAATATCCGTGCAGTACCGCGCCCTCACCGTACAGCCCACTGTCGTCCTCCAGAAGTTGTCCAGACATTTCACAGTGGTACTGAGACAGCCATGGACAAGAGCAGCTCTTCTTTCCCTTTCACAGCCCAGTCAGCTTCAGTGCTCCTGCTGGGATGTCTCCATGAGGGAATGGTAAATATGGGCAAGTCCTGAATGACACACTTTCCTCAAACAAGAAATGTTAAAACAATGTCTCTGTGTCCCCATTGTTTTCCTAACTCAAGGCATTTTCTTTGTTGTAACTGTGACCTATAAAGTGGCTCTTTAGAGGGTTTTATAATAAAATATTGAGTATATTATGTTGCCAGTTTTTTTCTCAGCAATGGGGCTTGTCCCTGCTCTACCTTCCAATAGATTCCAAGTACATCAAATCCCCAGTACCATTAGTTACAACAAATCCTTAATTATGCACTCCAGAACTGCAGTGAGCTATAGCTTAAACAGTAGTGATTGCAGGGTCAAGAAAAACAATTTTCAGAGATCTAACCCACTGAAAAATGGCAGTAACCCAAACAGTTTACATGAATATACATAACAGCCTGAATCTCTGTAGCAGTCCTCTTGCACAGAACCAGCAGTGAAAAACCTTCCACTACCTTCCTCTGGCCACTAGATAGCAACTGTGTGCAGACTTAGTGCCTGCTGCAGCCTCTGAGGGAAATCCAGGATGGGCTTCAGCTGGAAAGGAAGGAAAAAAGTTATTAAAAGAAACAGTTGAGGCTTTACAGAACGCCCACCAAAACAGACACATCTCTGAAATGTCTCTTGGTGGCTCCCCTCCCACAGAAAGCTTAGGGAGGCAGTGTAGCTACAGCACAAATTCCTGAGCAAGGTCCCATTCTGTGGCCTCTCCTAGCTTGCCCCTCAAAACAACCCTGCCAATGAGCTCTTTAGTGTCCTGGCAGCCTCTGAGCCCAGGTGTCCCCAAATGGGGCAGCTGGGTTTGTGTGCTGAATGGACAGCAGCAGCAGCAGCTGCTTTTGTCCTTCCCCAGCATCGCTGCCCCAGTGCCTATAGCTGCTGTAGAACACCCCTGTATCAGCTCCAGCTGATAAAGTTAGTGCTTTGGTAGTCACTCCAGTGCAATCCTCACCTGTGCATGCTGCAGCCAGGCCACCATGGGGCCTGAAGTATCCCAAGTGGAATTCCATACTCTTCTGGAGGGAAATTTCCTGCTACAAACCATTTTCCTTAGCGAGTTTCTTACTTAAGTACCTCCACATTTCTTGCTTTGGATACACAGAACAACCCCACAAAAGCTCCTGGGTGTTCCTGACTAGCACACCAAGGTTGCTAGCAGGCATGTTGATGTTCCAGTAAGACAGAAGTGACAGATTTTAAATGAAAAAAAAAAATTACCTCATATCAGTGGATAGGTTGGCCTCAATATTTATGTAAGATGTCTCAGGTATGAATCAAATTTATTTACTTCTACTGCAGAGTGAAATTGCAGAGGGGTTTGAAGCTGAAGAAGCCAGCTGGCTTTACAGGAAGCATCAGCAGACCTCTTGCAGGGTGGCCTTGGCTTTTGGTATGCAGGGAGAATGGCCCAGTGGGATCAAACCCAGCGTCCCTGCTGCGGCCTTTACAGTACAGGTGCCATCCAACATTTACTTACCACAAATGGTTTTGCTTGTAAGAATAAAGGGGGTGAAAATCGTGGCTCTTACTTAAATCTCTTTTTTTTTAAAGGAGAAACAGGCTCCTAGGGTCAGCACATGGCCCAGGACCAGCCACAGCTCACCCAGCAATCCTCCAGAGGGAGAGTAATTCACAGCTGCATTAGTAACAGCAGCCCAGACACTAATGACAACCTGGCACTGACAGCATCCTCTGAGCTCTGGTGCCAGACAGGATTAGTGCTGCCTTTGCAGGGACCCCACCTCCTCAGTGCCTGTGCCAGCCTCAAATATTGACCCAGCCTTAAGGGAATGAGCTCCCATCAGGTAAAGTCTCATTAAATATTTCTGATTGAATCAAGGCAAGTCTTTGAGAGTGAATTTAATAAGGGATCATGTGGGAGACCCAAGCCACTTACCTACTTACTCTTTTTTAATAAACATTTATAAGAGAGCGGGCCTAGAAATTAGCCAGGAACTTCAAGTCAAATTTTTAAAAAGAAAAGACAGCTCCAAAAACTGCTCAGCAGTGTCCTTCTTGCCTGTGGGATCAGCAGGTCTCTCCAAGACCATCCCATATATCCCCATTATCAGGCTGGCTTCTCCCTTCTCCCAATGCCCCACCGTGACCTTCTTACCTTGCAAAGTGCCTTGTCTCATACAAAAGGAGAGCTGATGGGTGCTGCTGCTGCCAGAGAATGTCTGAGCATCTATCCAAGGCTTCAGGAATCACCTGCTTTCAGGAGGAAGGTCACAGTCACAGCACAGGTAGATCCCTGACATGTGGGGATCCCTGGGGCACTCTGGGCACTGAGATCTCAGCCAGGTGTACTCAGAGCCCAAAAACTGGGTTTAGAAACCAGCTCTTCTGAGCTACTCCATGAGTTTCAATCTCTCACAGCATCTCTACTTGACAAACTGATGCACAAAGATAGATAAATCCTGTCCAGCATTAAAATGTCTCCAGCATGAGATTTTGCAATCTGTGCTTCCTGAATTACACAGAGATGTTTCTGTACCTATGGTGCTTAAAGCCATCAGAATGGTAAAAATGCAGGGTTTCCCTAGCTCAGGACCCAGGCAAGCCTGCTTTGTCTCTTGTACAGCCACACATGCTAAAAACATACTTCCCTGTGCATTAAAATAAAGAACATGCTAAAAACATACTTCCCTGTGCATTAAAATAAAGAACTGACAGATTAAACACATCACATTAGCCACAAGATAAAGTGCTCAGCAGCAGCACTGTGCAAACTATCCTGCAAACAGCACAAGGCAAAGGCTTTAATCACTTTGTGAAGGCCAGGAAGGCTTTTCCAAGCTCCAGAGCTGTGTCCCAGGCAATGTCAATACACATTTGAGAGGGCAGACTGATCCTGCAGGGCACAAATGCCTGTGAGGAGTGAGCTAATGATGTTGTTAGGCAAACGATGGCAGAGAAACCCTCAGGGAGCTGCAAACCCACCAGGATAGCAGGGTGAGAAGAGGGGTCCCTCGGACCCTTCACACAAACGAGGACACACAAGGAGGTCAGGGAGACTTCTGAGAGCAGTCTGGCTGGAATCCAGCCAGCTCCACAGGCACTACTGCACCATCCCATGAACCCAGTCTTTGGTCTGAGTCTGCTCAAGCCCATTCTCCCCACATGAAGACAAAACTGACAGGTTAACAGCAGAGGCAATGCTGAGCTACAGCCATGCCTAAGTAACATTAATAGATTCATTTCCCTTTGTATACCAAATGTCAGCCCTTAAACTAAGCCTCTATTCTGCTGTGCCTTAGGACACAGACAATCCATCAAAGTGACAGTGAAAAGAAAGCAGAATTTCCTCTTTCTCCCAGCCTGGTTTCTCCCACAAGGCATGACAGTGCTTCTCCTGTCTCAGTGCCAGATTTCATCCCTGAGAGTGCTTTCAGACCATTCTTCTTTTGACAACAAACCTGCTGAGCAATTTGTGTCTCTCTTTGTCCATCTAATGTTACTATTCAAACATGGGCCAGGACATCTGGGTGAAGGGATTTTTCTTCTGCTGGGAACAATAGACACTATTCTCATGAGCACTGGCAGGCACAGTTAGTACCTCTGCCTCAGCTCTCTGCAGACCTGGTTGTGCTCTCCTGAGGTGACAGACACCATGGGATAGTCAGCAGACAACAACCCAACACTGGGAATCATGGGCTTTGGGGGGGCAGTTGTGTAAATGTTATAGGTTTGTGGGCAAATTGATCTAGTGATGAGGTGAGGCTGATGCTCCAAAGGATGCAGGCATTGGAGACATGAACCATCACAGCCCAATAAATTCAGAGAAGAAAGCAGCATGAACAACATATGAAACAGAATAAAGACTTGTAATCAGTTCCCCTTCCTCTGTCTTCCCGCATGTAACAAGCCATTCACTCCAGCACCTGGCAAGTGCACCACCTGTGTTATATCCCTTCAGCAGGAGCTCCAGAATTGTTCAGACTTCTACATATTTTTAGATTAACTCACAGATCTCTCAAAATCTGTTAAAAAAAACAAACCCAAAACAATCACAACCTTAAGTACTGGATGAGGAAAAGCAAAATGCCAGACATAATTAAACACAAATATTTACTTCAGTTATAAAAGAAAGAGAGTACTGGGAAATCCAGTTTGTGCAATGCAGGAATTAGGAATGGCCTTAACACTGTCCCTGTGCTGGAGCAACTCCATCACTGTGAGGGGCAGTGCTGGACATGCCTGGGTGTGTCAGAAAGTGTTCCTGGATGGAGAATTGGAGCACATCTGTGTCAATTGGCAAATCTGTGTCAATGCCTTTCATCCATTTGCCTTTTGCTGTGCTGGAGGGCTCTGGAGAAGTGCTGCAAACCCCTTGGACTCCACTGCACATGGGAACGTGGAGGAAGGGCTGGAGATCTTGGAGAATCACCCCGGAGAACTCCTGTGGCAGAAGAGAAGCACATATGTGGGATTAGGACCAAGGGATAAGGTCACACTCAGCCCACAACAACCAAACAAGCATTCCCTTAGCCTTAGCTGACAGATGTTAGAGGCCACAGGCTGGAAGTCAGAATTCCTGGGCTCAGGTAAAAAGCAAAATATTGGGCAAAGGGAAAACCCAATTAAATAGAGAACTTCATGCTATGGGCACAGGGCCACCTCTAGGGAGCCAGAGACTCCCCACCTCCCACCTCCTGGCCACTGCTTCCCTGCTGAAGAGAAGGAAGGCAATGGGGAGGCTTTTACACCATGGGCAGCATTCAAAGGAATAGTGAGTTCAGGAATAGGAATTCAAAGGAACGTGCTCCAACAGAAGCTCCCTCCCATTAAAAGATAGTCAAATCTTTCCACCTAGGGAACCTAAGAAAGACTGTTTCTTCTACCAGGGCAGAGGGAAAAAGGGAACAGAACAGAGTGGAAGATTACCAAAATTATTTGTCCTTCTTGGGCCCCCCATTACAGTCAACTAACTTAGTGAATGTGTAAAAAAGCACAGCTTCTTGAGAGAAGCCCTTGACTCCCTCAGCAGCCCAAACCTCTCCACTTTCCATAAGATAGAGATCACATCAGCACCAAAACCTGGCCACCAAACAGCAGTCCAAGAGTTACAGCCACTTCTCTGCTTCAGGGAGAGGTGGAGAGATGGGATCAGTTGGGAGGGGCTGCTGACCCTTACTGGTCTCACAGTGGGGTCCTTCCCAGCCATGGCACTCGCAGCGGTAGCTCCCTGGCCCAAGGATGCACACGCCCTGGTTCATGCAGGGGTTGGGCTTGCACAGGTTCACAGGGCTTCTTGCTTCTGCAACAGACACAAACAGAAGAGCAGGGTCAGGCACATCTGCATTATTACTAGCTAAGACTCACATCCATCAGGAATGCTGCAAAAAATGGCATCAAGGGCGAATGGGAATGGAAAAATATAAAATACATCAGATAGGCAAGCCACAACCCTGTCTTGACACTTTTACCTAGAGAACAGAATGTTTTCACTAGGTGTCCTAATCTGGAGGAGAATATTCCTAGTAAAGCTTAAAAGAGTAGCCTAATGATAGGCTGCATATCACAGAAAAGAAAAATGGAGCTTTTGCAGAGCTGTGAGCACCCCCAAACTCCCCACATGCAGACACAGACAACACAGAGCAAGACATATGCCCTGCTCCAACAAGTTCACAATCCCAAATGCCACTGAAGTTCAAACCTCACTTTGTCCCAGAGAGGATAAAAGTTTCCACTAGAGAGGAATAAGAGAAGTTGCCAGTTGGGAAGCGAGGATGGCATGAATGGAAAACAACACAGGGAAAAATTCTGCGCTTCTTTTCTATGGGGTTTGAGAGAAGCCTGCAAGCACAGCCCAAGTCATTAGCCCTGTTGTTATGAAGTATGTGACAGCTTTCCCAGCCCTCTCAACAGCTGTCAGCAGGGCTGGCACTGTTCCACGCTGCCTTGCTGCCAACACATTAGGTTAAGTAGCAGCGTCCCAGAGGAATTTGCTTCCAGTCTGCTGGCAACACCACCAAGGTGTTGGTGAGGGTGTGAAATTCCTCTGCTCAAACAACTATGTGGTGTAGAGCTGCTTGCCTTACTCTTTGCTCCAGGGTAGAAAAATCACAGAAAAAATAGAAAAGGGAGAAGAAGAAAGAATACAAATACTATCCCCTATCTGTCAGGGAGCTCTCTACAGCTTAAAAGACTCATTCTCCCTCTGTACATCAAGTCTCAACCTAACACTGGCAAAATCATAACCGAATCTTTTTTGTGTTTTGTTTGTTTGTTTGTTTTGTTTGTTTTAACAGTCCTATACCTGAGACATATCAGTCTTTAGATCCAGTTGATTTTACAGGGATCAAGCCAGGTTCAAAAACATTTTTGTCATCACATGACTTCTAAGATAGGGTCCTGCTCAGGAGTGTATTCCCAGGATGGACACTTGCTTTCATTGGGCTGGAAGAGCCACTGGCAACAAAAGTTGAATCTCTTGGACACAGCACTCATCTTCCAGGTGCTGCTGTTCCCCAGGGAGCTGTTCCATGGTGCTCTGCTCTACAGGTCACGCATCCACCTCATCCCTCCAGGGATGCTCCACAGCATAACCTCACAATCCCTGCTTTGGGGAATCATTCTGCCACAACACCATTTCTCTGAGGTCAAGCCTGCTGTTAACACACCTTAAATAAGGTTCTTGCACTTTGATGATCCCAATAACTTGTAATTCCATTAATCTGATTCATATATTTATTTAATGCTTGGGAACTTTTCTCCTAAACCCTGGGTCCTTTTTTTCTGGACTCTTTTCAGATGAGCCTCAGAACTAATACCACACTCCAAGTATACAGAGGCAGGGTCTGTTTCTCAAATACTTTTATAATGAATCATAAATTTTTAAAAGTCCTTTCACAGACAATGATTCTGTTATTAAGCCTTGGACTTGGGAGTAGAAGACTGAGTGAAGGGCTTATCTTTACATCACCCTTGGTCTCAGCCTATCTAGTACAAACTGTGATTTACCTGCACATGAAATGAAAGAAGCAATTCAGTCTCAGGAAATGATATGTTATTACCCTGACTCATTGAACCTTGCTGTCTCTTTCCCTTCACCCCTGGTGTTTTAGCTAATTTCAAGGCAGAGTTCATTTTTTTTTTGTAATAACACAGCTGAAAGTACCACTGCCACAGAAGCACACAGAAAAGCACAGAAAAACACACTCCTTCCATCTGCACAGCCTGCCAGGAGAGCAGCTCCTCATCCCAAAGAGATGATGCTGTAGTTCTTATTAAGCCTGAAGGAGACATGGCCCAGAGATGAAAAGGACCTCTGTGCTGAACTTCAAACACATTTCTTTTGATCTTGTAAACATGTTAAAACATAACAAAAGCAAACCAGTAGATGTTAAACTTAGGCTATTTGGAATGATAAAAAAGGCATGGTATTTTAAATAGGAGCACTCTCATCACCACTGTCTGAAAACTAGGGCTGCTGTCCTTTCTGAAAAGCTGATTTCTAGACAACATGCAAGTGTTTCAAACTTAGTATTAGAGTCATATTTTTCCCCAGCTGAGGACTGGCACTCATAAGTTTTGAAGAAACTTCAGCTTTTTTTATCAACCCCCAAACATGAGTTTTTACACAAATATTTGAAAATTCTTCCCTTCCACTTTGAAGATGAGGATTTGGTCCTTCAGATAAGATGAATAACAATTTGTCTGAAGGCCTAGTTTAATCTGAAAGCTTCAAAATGGACAGATTCTGATTTTAAGATTAAATACAGTGCAACACAAAATCTCAAATGCCTACATGATAATTTCTGTAGTGGGATATTAAGGATGAGCAGGAACAATGAGGTTGCAGACTCACCACTTTATAAACAACTGAGCACAAACCTGTTGAACAAGAGAGCAGAAACCTCACTCAAGGACCAGCACAAAAAAGGGGCCCATTAAGCTCAGCAACACTGATGGGGTACAGTAACACACAGCAAATTCTACAGATTTAAAGCAACATCAGAAAAAGAGAAAACTTTTTCTTTCAGAGAAAGCAGAACCTAGATCTAGCAGGGCTGGAAAGAGCCAGTCCCACTATGCCCATTCTCACACACTGGACTGAATCTTAGGAAAGTTGGTTACTAATTCTTCCAGAATTGCTCTGAACAGTCATCAGATCTCTGTGTCATAGTTTCCCCATCCATAAAATGCAAAAGATAGTATCAAGTTCAGTCAGTAAAACATCCAAAAACCTACAATAGCAGCAGCTGGTGGCACTGACAGAGAGTGATGACTGGAGGCTCTCCTACCTTCACAGACCCTTTCAATGATGAGGCCTTGGTAATACTGCAGGTCTTCATAAGAGGAGATGTGGACCAGGTAGGTGGGAGACCCAGCAACTCTCAGCAGTGTGTCCCTCTCCGTGTCCCCAATGACAACCACAAACACCAAGATGCCATTGTGCCTCAGCTGCTGAGCTGGGGCAGCTGCATCCTGCATGCCACCTCCGTTGGTGAGCAGCACCACCACCTTGTTGACCCCAGGTCTTGCTCCCTTCTGCACGGTCATCACATCACTGTAAACATGCAGCAAGGCACTGCCAGCAGAGGCTGAATCCCCAAGGAAAGGCACCTGGTCGATGGCCTGGAGAACAGCAGAGTTGCTTGTGTGGGTGTCCAAAGCAAATGCAGTGTGAGCTTTGCTGCCAAAGACCACCAGGGCAATCTGGGTGACATCCCGGTCGATGACGAAGTGCAAACAGCTGCTCCTGACAAAGCGCCTCAGACGCAGGAAGTTCTCCAGGCCAACTCCAGATGAGGCATCCACAGCAAATGCCAAATCAAGAGACTGGGCCTGGCAGCCTGTGGAAAGGAATGCAAACATGGTATCTCGCAGAGTATCTATCTACTCCTTTCTGACTGAAAAACAGCAGTGAGAGGAAATTGTGGGCAAAATTCAACACTGCTGATCACTGATTGTGAAGGGTGATCTATGTCAAAAATGTATCAAAAATCACTCATGGAAGGTTAGTTCCTGGATCTGTGACTGACAAACAAAAATAAGGACAATTGTCACTCTGTCCTTCCCTCCTCCCTGCTGGAATTCACGACACTTCTGCATGGTTTGCAAAACTTGTCCCACAATGCTCACACTACAGTCTTACCTTCAGGACTGCCCACACTGCAGATTTTTCTCTGCAGCTCTGGCATCCTGTTGAACAGGTCCTGAGGGTCTGAGTAGACAATGGTCTGCTGTGGATTGCCAGTCACTGTGGTCAGCTCTGCTCTCATGAAGCTGCTGCCTATGCCAATCAAGAAGAGATTTTGGTCCTTCGCATACTTAGCAGCTTCTGCAACTGAATCCTGGGACTTGGAGTCAGTGAGCAGGACAACCACATGTGGGAGATCATCCTGCACATCTGCAAAGACTGGGGTACTCCTAAATACGTGCTGTGCAATGTATTGCAGGGCTCTGCCTGTCAGGGTTCTTCCTCCACTGAAATTCAAGGCATCAATACTCTTCATGAGACTGAATGCATCCTTGTGTTGGCCCAGTTCAATGGGTATCTTGACATTGTCATCGTACTGGGCCACCCCCACATTTATTGGCAAGTCCTGGCCCACCACAGCTTGGAGGAATCTCTTGAGGAAGGCCTTGAAGCGCAGGAACCCTTCCAGGGTGACCCCTGCTGAGCTGTCCATCAGGAAAAGGAGATCCACACCGCACTCCAGACTCAGCTTTGCTGCTAGAAAGGGAGAAGGCAATTAGTCATCTAATGAGGGCAACCCCAGCAGGGGCCTGCTGAAAGCCTTGTGGAGACAGGGCATTGTGTCCAGTAACCCAAACCTTTTGCCATTCATATCATGAATGGAGGACAGCTGGAGGACAAATGAGCCAGTGGCAGGCTTTGTTTTGATTGGATGCCATATAAGCCTTTAGAGACAAGAAATATCTATGGGAATTCATGAACTTTTGGATGGCAAACTTCAAATCAGAAATTACAACTCCACTCTCTTAGTGCTGTGGGCAAAACACTCTGGATGACACAATCACATACTGGAGAAAGGAGAGAGTCCAAGCACCAGACTCTCACCTATGACACCTTGAGACAGTTTGAAGTCAGAACCTTGGTTCTGGGGAAAGTAAGTACAAGGTGTTTTCTAATGATCAGGGGGTTTTGGCTTTTTTGCATTAAAGCCCCAAAACCAGGAGCTCCTGCTGCACCCATGTGTGCATGGAGGGGACCAAGAAACACATCCATGTCTCTCCTGGTGACAGTTCTCCTGATCCCATGGCACCTGACACAAAGGCAACCATGCTAGGGTGAGACTGTCAAAATTGGTGTTCTTCATACCCCCACGGTGTCTGAACAGCAGGACCCAGCCACTGGGCCTGACACAGTCATGATCAGAAGGAGTGTAAACTGGCCTGCCTCTTGGAGAAAAGCCCAGAGTGTGGTTCCACTCCAGTTGCCCCCAGAGTGGCACAAAGGGCACCACAAAAGCAGGACTCAGCTGAGAGGCAAAGAGACAGAGCACAGGTTCACACCTACCACAGTGGACATCTCCTCCATATCCCAGCAGGCAGAGGCAGTGGTATCTGTCCAGTCCCTCTGGGACACACGTGCCACCATTCTGGCATGGCTGGGAGTCACAAGGGTCTAAGCAGGGCAGAGAAAGACAGGTAGTCAGCAGGGAGCTTGCCTCCCCCCATCCTCTGCCAGCATGAATATCACCATTAGTGGAAAAAGGGTCACAGCTCTGCCTCCCTTGCTAGAGAGTTTGAACTAACATAGGGCCATGTGTACCCTCACCTCCATGGCAATTTCCATTTGGAGTAGCTCCCCAGCAGGCTATGACAAGAAAGCAAACCACACTCTGACTTCATTTGATTTGGAACTATGCCAGTGACACAATATTCATATAAACAGAGAATTGCTAAAGGTCCTGCAGCCCTGACAGATTTTCAGCAGCAATGAAGGGGTCTGTGTCTGGTCTGCTGCCTGGACAGTGTTGTACTGATAAAGAAAATAAAGCTGTTGTCACCTGAACTTGCAAAAAGGACTGAAAGACCACAGCTATTTCAACAGCCAGAAATTATGCTGGTAGTCAGCATGTGTCAGGTTCCATGCTAACCTGGTGCTACTAATGGTACCAAGTGTATGACTGGAGGCATCACTGCGTGCTCTCCTGGCCTGCCCTGCAGGCACTGGGAAGCCATGCAACACTCTGCTCCCAGGACATAAACAGATGAGGATTCACTGGCTCCTCAAGTGGAGGAAAAATTACTGGGAGACATTTTAATCCGAAAGAACTCTGGTCACAGATACCCATGGGAAACAAAAAACAGATTAATTAATTACTGATCATAGTCTCTCACTCAGAAAAAAATTTTTGAGAAGTGAAAGCAAACCTCTGTCTTTTTGTTCTTTAGTTATTGCCTTTCCTGCTTCACAAATTAAAGTTTTGGAAAGTCAAAATCCCACCTGGACATACAGTTCGGAAGCATCTGGATGGGTGTTTTATCAAGACTCGCTTCCACCTGAAACAGGAGAAATAAGAGCTGTCATGAATTTAAATATTAACAAAGTGCTTCAAGGTGGACTTTACTGTCCAGAACAAGTTTTCCTTTGAAAACACAGGTTTGCAAAACAACTATTTTAAAATAAATTCCATTCTAAATGAGATGGCAAAAGAAAAAAGCATAATTTCATCAAATCTACCCTTTTGTTTTTCAATTCAACTGTAATCTTTACATTTTAAGATTATGGATGTATTTTTAAGACTCAAAAAATTATTTTGTTTGCTTGCTTCTTAGCCAATGATCAGAGCAGAGGCTCTGCCTATGACTAGAGACTGTTTGCATTGGTCTTCTGAGGAATCTCCATCCCAGTAAAGAGCCAAGGTCAGATAAAAGCCTCATTACTGTATTTGTTATCTCTCAGCTCTACCCATTTGGAGATCAGCCTACCTGATGAAAGGGCACAGTGAAGCCTGCACTGCATTGGGCTGCTTTGAGCCTTTCCAACACACATAGTTGCCAGCCAGCTCTTTCACTGTCTCCAGGGTCCTGCGTTCACAAGGGTGGGACTCAGCTTTGCAGCCTGTAGGAAAGTAAAAGGCAAACTAGCATCAATTGCCTGAAAATATGAAGGCTGTAAGAGCAGACAACTGTTTTCAACTACCACACTGGGCAGAGCTTCCAAGAGCCTCTGTGAGATCCCAGAGGACAAATTTCCTGTTGAAAAGATCACCAGCCTTTCTGGGGACCTAAATATTCAGCCTCCTTTGCTTTGCTATAAACCTCACACTGCTGAGTCCATGGTTCAATGACAGCTTTTCTGCCCCTTTGGCACCTTTATCATTCACGTGTTTGATTTTCTGCTACCTCTGAACCACTCTAATTCTATTCCTTCTAACTCCTGCAAGCCCCGGGTGCCTCCTCTGGACACAAACAAGTCCATTAGACAATTTAACACAACTGTGTTTAGCCCTCCATCCCCTGTCACATGAGCAAAAACCAATATTCTCATTTTCAGAGGTGAATCAGGATGCAGAAAAATCTAGGATTCTGCAGCTTGGAGGTATTTGGAGAGTATGCCATCCAGTTTGGGCACCAGAGGCAGGTTACCTCAAAGTGCAACACTTGCTAACTCCCCTGTATGCTTCCTGACACTGCCTCAGCCAAGCTAAAAGCATGGACATGGAGATGGGGCCAGCAGGGTCACCTGGAACAGTGGCAGTGCAGACAGGGTCACTCAAGGTGCTGTACAGGCCATTGGCAGCATCATCGGCATCTCCAGCAAAGAGCAGGTGCCGCTCAGGGGGCTCGCTGGCCAGCACGTGCAGCTCCTCCCACCTGCCAAGCAAGGCACAGGTGAGCTGCTCAGTCTCCCCCACAAAGAATTAAAAGTCAAAACCAACCATGTGCAACAAATAGGGGGTTGATATAAAAACAAGATACTCTTCAGTTTCCAAGATCCTGGTGCGTTTAGTCTCAGGCAGCAGCATAGCTCTACTGAGAGGAAAAGTTTCCTTCATCAACTCTGGTGCTCCTTCTATGTCAGCCACCAAGTCAGTGTTTTCCCATGTCTGTATTACCCTGCAAATTCCTTTTTGTATGGTTTAAATAGAGTATTCCCAAATTCAGTGC
Source organism: Anthoscopus minutus (assembly GCA_013399455.1). Classification (NCBI taxonomy): domain Eukaryota; kingdom Metazoa; phylum Chordata; class Aves; order Passeriformes; family Paridae; genus Anthoscopus; species Anthoscopus minutus. Next base: position 871,691 of record VWYI01019895.1, on the reverse strand, counting down.
TCTCACTGAAACCAGGCCCACACTTTCTTCCCCTCACACCTCCAACTGGAAACACAAAAGGCAAAGAACATGGACTGAAGTAAGAACAATTTACTGGGAACAGAAATGGGATGAGAAATCAACCAGAGACAGCAGTAATAAAAACAGTAATAACAAAAGTATAAGACAAAATCAATTTACTTGGAAAGTCCATCACAATACTGACTGTTTTGTCCACCACACTTTCTCCCCTCCTTGAAAGAAAGGAGTGCCCTTTCTCTCTGAAGGGAGAAAATCCCTTTCCCCCACCCCTGGTGATGATAAAGTGGTATGGATTATTTCCTAGATACACCTACAGTTACAGAAAAAACCCACAAACAACCCTGCTCTGGCAAAAACTAGGACACCTTTTCTCTTTCCAAAGCTCATATGTAGCCCAAGATGACCCCTCACTCACCAGGACTGGCCATTTGGCTAGCTGGGTGTCTACTTCCCACTCTGGAGAGTTTCCTACCTTGGAAACTTTATTCCCACTGCAAAAACTGTGATGTGTCTCTCCTTCACCTGCATTGCAGGCATTGCAGTGCTGCCCTGGGACCTTCCATCTGAAATGATGATCAGGACTTCAGGGACACTTGAGTTTCTGCCACCAGGGAAACCCTTGTGAAGAATGTACTTCAGAGCCCGACCGATCTCTGTGCTCCCACCTCTAGAAAGCAGGGAGATATAATCAGAAAAGAAAAAAGAAAATTCCTCCCCTACTACTGAATTTACCATTTGGATTTCAAATTTTCATCCTCTGGTAATGGCAAAGGTAGCCTATTTCTGCTTGTCACCACACAACATATCCATGAGGATGTCTAATCCTGTCATTCTCCTCATCTTCCTACCCACTGGTCCCATCTATTCACCCTTAAGTCCCTCCTCTCCAACCCAGAGTGGACTCCAAGAGGCTTCTAACATACAGCAGAGTGTTTCTGCACTTGGTGCAGTAACCAGAAATCTTAGATACTCGACAAATGTCTCCACAGCTTCTGTTTTTCCACCTGAAAATTGTCGTAATTTCAGCTGTTGAAGAGATGCTGGGTGTGGCCCTTTGTGCCAGAGGTGCGTTGTGTCAGGGCCCTGGGTGATGCAGGACATTGCAGTGCCCTTGTGACAGGGCAGAGCCAAGCCCTGTCCTGCCGTGGGGTGCCCAAGTGGCGCAGAGCCCTGGGGAGCTCAGCCCCATGGGAGTCAATCTCTCAGGGAGAAGCAGCTCCCAGGATCCCAGGATCCTGCTCTGCGTTCCAGGAGGTCAGACATGGAGGAGGACAAGGTGAACCCCAGCTCTCACCCCCAGCCCCTGGCCCTGCCCTCAGCAGGCAGCAGCTGGGGCAGGTGGCAGCTCAGGCCAGCCCCTGTCGGACACTGAGGAGGAGGGGGCCTTTGCCCACACAGACAAAGACTGGGAATGCAACACAGATCAAGAGCTTTCCCAGTGGGGAGGCATTACCAGCCAAGAGCTTTGACTCTGGGGAGAAGTGACAGTTCAAGAGTTTTACCAATGACAACAAAAAGTGATGATCCAGGAAGCTTCCCCATGGGGAGTGGCAAAACACCAAGAGTTGCATCAGAGGGAGGTAGGTGTGAGAGTCCAGGGGGAGCTGGCACACAGCAAGAGCTGCACCACTGGGAAGAAAGTGTGACAGTCCAGGAGTTGTACCAATGGGACAAAGAGGATGAGACATACCAGGAGCTGTCCCACTGGGAAGGGGAGGCATACCAGGAGCTGTCTCCTTTGGAAGAAGTGTGGGGTCATCTGCACGTGTTCCCATGGGAAGGAGACAGGAGAATCCCAGAGCTGTCCCAAGTGGGAGACAACAGGGACAAGGAACTATCACAAGGAAAAGACTACAAGGTCCAGGGGCTGCCCTGATGGGAAAAAGATGAGTGACCAAAAAGCTGCCCCAATGGGAAGGAGGTGTGAGCAGCCAGGGGCTGTCCCACTGGGCAGAAGGCATCGCTTACAAGAGCTAGGACAAACCCTTGTCCCCAGAGAAGGACAAGGATGCCCAGACTTGTGCCAAGGGTGCCCAGCTCTCCGAGCAGTGTGGGCACTGAGGCAGCAGGAAAGGCAGCCTGTGAGCCACCTGGACCTCTCCTGCCCTGGGGAGTCCCATGGAGGATGAGCTGGAAGCTGCTGCTGCTCTGGTGGGAGCTGCTGAGGAAGAGGAACCACAGCCCAGGCCACAGCCCTGTCCTGGGCAGCCACGTGGGCTGCCTTTGCCTGCACATGGCCCTGCAGCCCGAGCAATCCCCGGCTGCTGTGTAGCATCCCAAGCTGGTCTCCCCAAGAGCAAATATTACCCCTGTGGCCAGCCCCAAACCACACATTGACACAAACACGCCTCATTTTCTTTCTGAACATCCATCCTTCGCCCTAGCACCTGATTCCTGATTTGCTTGTTCTAGAAAAGCATTTCATCATGCCCAAGTTCACTGTTTTTCTATCTACCCTCTGATTTTCACAGATTTTTTTCATTCTGTACTTGCCAGGCCTCTTTGCTTTGAACTTCCTCCTCTGCACTCCATCATTTCCAAGCATACTCAGTGACCATGTGTCCATAGCAAGTCCAAATTTGCTTTTTTTTGACCAGATGACTGTGATCTGTTTCAGTGAATAGTACTTTGCACAAGGAAAAATACACCGTGCACAGTCAGTGGGGTGACTAAATCTTGATGAACTCAGTACACTGTGCCCATGAGAGCCCTGAGGATTAGAAAAAGTTAATAAAGAGCTCATTAAATTCAATTGGTTTTTAATTTGCATTTGGAGCTTCACTGGGGTTTGACACAGTGGGAGTGTGTTTGAGGCATTATTCCAATAAGGATTTTCTGAAGTCCAAGAAGATCTGGACATTATCTGCTGTCTTTTTTCAGGGACAGCACTAAGAATGTTTCTCTCCTGTAACCAACTGCTGACTTACGTGAAAGAAATTCATATGAAATTTAGCTTGAGATTACCACCAAGTATGGCTGGAACTGGCCAGTGAATTCCAAAGTTATTTGGACAGCGTTCACAGAGAGAGACCGGCAGTCTCCAAATAAATCACAAAAGCTTTACTTTAGTCTGGTGCTGCCTCCTTCCAAGTGCTGTCAGCTCTGGGCTGAAGTCAGGAAATCCCTCACTGGCCAAAGGCCCATCAGAAGCACATCAAGGAACCTCTCAAGCAAGATGTCAAACACCCATTTTTTTTTCAGAAGCCAAATGGAATCCATCCATAACTATCAAAATGTCAGCTTTTCATTTAAACTAGATGAAACAGCCAGGCAAAAAGTCATTTCTTCTGTTTGATCTGTCAGCATCCCTCTGTTGTCATCAAGGAAATGCAGTGCCAGACAGTAAATGCTGCTTCACTTTCTCTGCTCTCAGACTTTCAACAACAACCAGAGAGGGGGAATGTATCTTGTTTTCTGTAAGCTTTTGCTGTAACAGTACACAAGAGGTTTTCTTGATTTGCTAAACTCATCAAAAGAAATACAACAAAATCCAGCCAAGTGATCTTGCTTGAAAAATACTAAACTGATCACATTTGCTTGCAATATGTACAACATCCCGAAAGCAGCAGATATCCATGGGCAATGTTGATCTAACCCTTAGTCCTAATGCAGATCAGCTAAGAGTAGACACTCACAGGCCCTAGCAATACCTTATCTATCATCAAAACTAGTGTTCTTTTGGGGTGATTGTCAGATCCTCAGTAGATCCAAATGTATTTCTCCGAGATGGAAAGTTTGGATTTTGAGAGGCTCTAAGTACAGGTCTTCTTTGGACTTCTGGCTCCATTTCCTGGGGTCATAGGAAGACATCCAAGTCTTAGCATTCAGGAAGAAAAATGGTTTTAATCTGAAGGACTGATCCTCTTGAATTCAGCAAGCACACATAAATACTTACAGATCAGCAGTTTGTCACTAACTCACGGGACAAAGGAAATTGTAACCCCCAAAAAATGAAGCAGCACACTGAGCTGCCTTAGCTCAGCCATGAGGGAACAACATGCTTGCTTTTCCACAGAGGATGTAACCCACTGCCTGGCTCAAAGACAGAAAGACCTGGAAAACTCTCTATTTACCACATTATATTGGACACTGAAAACTTTGTCCCCTATCAGCTTTCACTAAGACAGACCAGTGTGACAGACCACATTTTTAGTGGACTGTGGATCATGGACCACAGTGTTCATTCACCTCCCTCCCTGGGGACATCACACTTGTGTAAGCACAGCAGAAGGAGAGATTTCTAAACCTCAAAAACCCTCCCATTCCAGAGATTATTCATAGCCCAGAAAAAGAGACCTGTGAAGTAAGCTGACCTGAATACAGTCCTCTTGATTCTCTCTTTCACTTCTTGTTTGGTTAGATAAGAATCCAGTGGGAATTCAAGGTGGGGAGTTGAGCTAAACTGTATCATTCCCACACGGACCTAAAAGAAAAGATTGTGAGAGGTGTCTGTGCAAGTTTTACTCTTTTGATCAATTTACAAACTTGGGAAGACTAAATTCTATAGAGGCAAGCTATGTTTTTGCTGTTGAGCCACGGGCACTCTGAATGAACTTAAAAATAGAGTAGAAACATCAGTATTATCTATACAGACTATAAACAAGGCAAAAAGGTTTATCTGGAAACAACAGGAGCCTCAGCTGCAGTTAGAGGCAGCTCAGGATCTATATTTATCCACTCAGAGCAGCTTGCAGCCTCAGGGGCTGTAAGTTTATAAATAACACCTTCTACACCAACCCATTTACACACCGTGCAGGCAACTTTTCCATTACTAAGAGCAGCTCCCTCTGGCACTGAGCACAGCATGCAAGAAAAAACAACACTTTTTCTAACAGTTCCTCTGAAACTATTTTCTCTTGTTGAAAGTGCAAATAGACTAAATGGTCTGTAGTGGGGAATACATCCAGAATACTTCATTGAAGTCTTACAAGAAGTACTATGGAATGTGACAATTTCAAAGGTGAAAAGACTACTAATTTTCAGTCCTATCTATGTGAGGATTAAGTGAAAGACTAGCAGAAAGATAGCATTTAAAAAAGAAAACAAAACATACCACCAAATCTTCAAATATTAAATATTCACTGACACAACCTTCCCAAAGACCGGACATTCATTTGGAAAGACTCTGGCATGGAATCAAGTCCAGCAACCATCCCAGCCTGCTCCAAGGCCCTCAGCTTGTTGGGGACTGTGTTGTGGGACTGATGCACACCTGGAACTGCAGCTAGTCTGGCTTGAAACCCCTTCAGATGAACCCCAGGATGTGTCATTCAGGCCCAGAGGCACCTCAAGGCTGACTCCAGGGAGCAAGACCTGAGACTACAGCAGCACAGCACCCTTCTCCTTCTGGGGGATGCAGAGCATGCAGACTGTATTATTTACGTCTGTACAGAAAGGTGGTCAACTTCCCAGAGATGAATTCTGCAGCTTTCCAAGGAAAAGCAAGAGAAAGATCCAACCAATCTATGTGCTTCCAAACCAAAATAAAATCAGTAAAAAACCTCCAAATTATAATCTTTAACCTGAAGGATTATGCCTTTTTTCAAGTTCAAAAGGAACTGCTTAAAATCTGAAGAATCAAGAAGTGTTCTCCAATCCCACTGCTTCACAAACTGCATCTTTCTGGATAAATACTCTGCCCCCATGGCAGCTAGGGTGTTGAATTTTGCAATTTCACTCAGCATGTTAACCCTGGCTTTTAGACATACTGCCAAGCTGTTTAAAAATTAGAGGAGATATTCCTGACACTCACTCTGTCTGGATGGATGTCCAAGGCATCACAGAGCTTGCCTGCAAAGTGCTTGGACCTTTCAAAGCTTCCTTTGCCAATGCTGTAGGAGCCATCCAGGAGGAAAAGGACATCTAATGAGGCAGAGCACTGCATCACTAGGAGAAAAAACATATACACTGTGAAACTGCACTTTGTTAGCCCTGCTCTCTGGAAGCAGGCAGCCAAGAGCTGAAAATCCAGACAAATGGCAGAGGATGGACTGGGACAGCCCAGTGTTCACAACCCAAAGCCCACATGCACCCCTGCTCTGTCCTGCAGCAGCTCCAGCTCAGCTCTCAGTCTGCCAGACTCACCTCGGAGTTCAGAGCCCCAGCCTGGTCTCAGTGGCAGCACGGGAGCAGCTGTGGAGTGAAGTATCACCAAATACTGGGAGAGATGCTCCCTCAGAGGGGACACAGAGGGAGGTGGGAGCAGCAGGGAAAAGGAGCCCTGTCCAGTGGACCCTGCCAGCTCTCTCTGCCCAAGGCACAGGCAAAAATCCAGGAGGCATTTGCAAGGTCTAACAGGGCCCAGATGTTTCATCTGCAGCACATTTTTCAAAACAGGCTCTTATTTTCCTAAACACGAATTCGCTGAACAGCTCCCAGACACTGACAGGAACACTTTTCATGAAAATCTGCCTTTTATCTCCTCTTCAGAGATGTGTCTTTGTATTATCCCTGCATGAACATGACTGCTCCCAGGTATAAGGTTCTGAGGTGCTTTTGCTGCAGTGGAAATCCACAATTTCACTAAGGTAGATAAATAAACAAGTGTCAGATTGCAGACTATGAAGAGTCATTTTCAAAACATTTAAAGGGAAATATTTCAGTCTTCTCTGCAGCATTAGCCAGAATCAGTTTCAAGGGAAAAAGAATCCAGGAGTTTAATAGAGATCAAGCACACTGACCCCTTAAGAGCTCTTTTGGCCAGAGACGTTTCTCTACCCCCATTATTACAGTCTTTTTCTTATCACTACTTTTCCAAATTCTTCCTGCTAGCCAAAACCTGAATTTATAATTAGGGTTTTTTTCTAATAGCAGATTACAGGGATTGAAAGTTGTGAGGCAGTACCTTCTGGGTCACTGCTTCTCCTAACGGGGCACCCAGCCTTGCCCTGGGGTGCTGTGTTGAGGACAAGCTGGAGCATGGCCTCCCTGCCAGCACTGTCCTGGCTTGTCAGCCTTGCCCTCGGAGCTGGGCTGACCCTGGAGCTGCAACAGGGCTGTTATCCCTGCCTAAGCATGCCCAGAGAAAACTGCAGAGCCCCCAGAGTGGGCTCAGCATGGAGAAACACTCCTCAGGTGGCTCTACAGTTGAGGGGTGCAATGCAGCTCTTCCACAGGGACCCTTAAGCAGGATGTCTGCAGCCCACCAAGGGGCTCTTGGGGACATGCAGCAGGGAGAAACATCCAAACAGCCATCCTCAGGTTGGAAAGTCTGAGCTGAGCATACAGGATACAACTGGAGGGCATGCCTGGCATAGGAATAAATGCAGTCTATCCCTTGACAGGCAATAGGAAAAGATGGTTATCAGGAGAGAATTCACATGAGAGTTTATCAGTAACTGATTGCAAGTACAAGGGAGCTGCAGGTGAACATGTACTGGCCAGCCAGAGCCCCATCACCCCTGCACCCAGCAACCCGACTGTGCCAGCTTTACAGCCTGACTGTGCTGGCTTTAGAGCCTGAAAAAGTACCCACGTGGGAGGTCTGATCAAGCCTGTAATTAAACACAGCTCTTTAAATCAGGATTGCTTGGAGCAGGCTCTGAAGGCACCGACAGAAATATTATCCAGTTGGCAAGCAGCCAGTTTGGGTAAAACAGAGTAGATCAGGTCCCAGGAGGGCTAACACCAATGAGGAAGAAAGCCAGGCCAGGGTAGAGGCAACCACAGTGCTGTGATTGCCAGAGCATTGCTGGGGACTTTGTGGGCTGAAGAGGGGCTAATAAATGTAAATAGCTACAACAACAAAAAACTTAAAAAACCCAAAACACAGCAGAACAACTGAAGAAAGAGGGAATTCAGAGACAGAAAAAACTTGCTTTATAAAACAAACTTACACTGGCCAGCAGCTGAGATCTTGTCAATCATCTCCTGGCCAACATGGATTTGTTGTATACCCAACACCAGCAAAGCTGTGGGATCAAACAGATAATCAGGACATACAGGATTTAACCTGTAACAGCAAAAATGCTGGTTCGCTGTATAGGTTTCTCAGTTGCAAAATATAATTTGGTGACATAGGAGTGTATCTATGTCAGGAAATTCCTTCTAGCAGGGGCACAGCATGAAAAGGACATGACTCCAGCACACAGGACAGTCTCTCTGCTCACTGCATGCAGGGACACAGTGCAAGAATGAGAGTGAGGCCAGACGTAGGCTTCTGAGATTACAGCCATAAACACTGGATAGATTTATGCACTTTTAATATCATAACATCAACTTTTCCCACATCAGTTAGACACTTTACATATAGATCAGTCACATGTTCAAATTTCTCCAGGTGTTATTTTCTCCCCTTTTGTGTGAAACTATGTTTCAGAAGTTTATCCTTAAACCTCCTGAAGAGGCACTGACTTGGCTCTCATTCCTCAGAGTGAAGAACTCCAGCTGGAGACAGGGAAGCACCTGGGACAAAAACTACTGATGCAAAATGGCAGCTTGAAACATACCTTGGGAAAGCAGGAAAATGCAGATGGACTCAAAGGACAAGGGGCTCATGGTGACAAATCTGGAGGGGAAAAAACACAAAACCAAAAAGAATCAAAAGAGGAGACAAGTAGAAATCCAATTCCTAAAGCAAATTTCTTTACCTGCAGCTGATCATCTTCTTCCTGGGTGTCTCAGGTGATGAGCTTAGGAACATTTTGCTTGAGGGGCAAAAGTAACTCCTGCCCTACTTGGTGGGGAACAGATAGAAGGAAAAAAAAAACATGAAAATGAGGGAATAATAGAAAAGAAAAAATAATAAAAGAAATCTCTCAACATACTCCTGTCCCTTTCCATCACATCCGGAGAGGGCAGCCCTGCCTGCCCTCCTCTCCATGCCCACGCAGAGCTCTCTTCCCTCCTCTGTGCACCTCCCTTTCACAGCTGAGCGCCAGCAGGGCCCCGTGTGCCCGGGGAAGCCGCTGGGGATCCGAACATTGCTGCTCCGGAGCCTCACCGAGCCGCATACCGCCGGCTCCCCATCAGCCCCGGCTGAAACGCCCCCGTTGTGCAGCCCAGCACAGGGGACCTGTCCCTCGGCTCCTGCCCATCCCCATCGCGGGTCTCCAACAACACTCAACCCCAGGCTCTGTCACGCCTTATGTTTTACAAGGATTGGCTTTCTGGGGAGATGTTTTTATGCATAACTGTCCAGCAAACTCAATTTTCTGCTCATTTTTTCTTTGAAATCAGCAAGGCTGCCATCACATCATAGGTAGACTTCAGTGACACTTTCAAGCATGCCCAGATTTAGACCAAATGTATCTATTAGAGGTTTTGCCTTTCTATTTCAAACACGTATATTTATTTTTTCTCCAGATTAAAAGCACTCACTAGACCAGATTCCTGATGGGACTCTGCCCCTGTCATTGCAAAAGCAGATTTTCTTCATGTAGTTAAAGACAAAATAAGTGTATTTCTTGATAACCAGCTCTATTCATTGTTTTTCCAGAAAACATGGGAGGATTTTTCTCAGGAAAGACTTGTCTCTGCAGCAAATTACATATCCCTCACATCAGACAAGGCAAGATACCTAAAGCAGGCCATGCTCAGTTACCTTCATGGGTCCAAAATAAAGAGGGGATTAAGAAATCCCCTCTGGGTCCACCCCACTAGGAATTACAGGCACAATAACACTGTCTTGCAGTGCCAGGTGCATCAAGCATCACCTTTCAGCACATCCTCCCAACACTCCCACCAGACTGCCCGCCCCCACCAAATGAACAGATCAGGCTTGGCTAAATAAAGGGAGATCAACACAAAACATGGCTTCATTGGGGAAGCCCCAGTGCGTGTCCCTCAGGAGCTTCAAGCCCTGCAAATGCCACAGAGGAAAGGTCATTCTTCTGCCACACCTCAAGGACATTGTTCCTGGGAGCTGTTTCCAGAGTGCACATCACCCACAGCCTGACAGGCCTCTGCTTGCAGTCAGATGTGACAGGTGTTGTGGGATTTCACATTGTTTTCATACAAAATATTGACAGATCAAGATGTTTCTACAACTTGGTTTTATCTTGGGTTTAATCAACTAATCTGCAGGATGAATTCTTTGCCTTTTAGCTCAGCCAGACTCTCAGCAATAGGAATTGAAAGAAAGCTTCATCACCTGCTGCTCATCAGCATTATTAGCCCAGGATTAGCAGCAGCAACCTTAGCAGCTTTGCTGGGGGGTGGGGTGGTGACTGAAGGACATTTTCATTTTATCTTCTCAGCCATTAAGATAGGAAATTTTAAAAATGTCTACCTCAATAATGAGTCAAAACCTTTTTTAAAAACACAGTAAGTAAAAACTCCTATTTTTGAACCCAGACTGTCACTTGGACACATGAATATGATGGCAGCTTACCTGAAGCTTTGTATGAGTTGTAACCATGTGTACTGTGGAGGAGTGAGGCCAGAGATGGGAAAGAGAGGTAAAGGGGAGAAAAGCTCCTCTTGACAAGTACCTTCCCAACATGTCTTTCAGCATTGCAAAATATCACTCATTTTAATAAGGGAGAAAGCAGGAAAGATTACACTTCATATTCATTAAAACATATTCTTAACAAGCCAAGCAACCTCCTGTCACTGCTGAGGAATGGCCCTAGCTTGCTGAGGGGAGCTCACTGCTATGTGCTCATCTGATGCTCAGATGTAGGGAGAGAGAGAGGAGACCAATCTTCCTGTCTCCTTTTTCAGTCTCTCTCATCTTGTTTTCCACAAGTAAATTTTACTTTTTTCTTCTTGGCAAGGTTTGGAGGCAGTGGGCAACTTCTGTTAGGAGCCCCATGTATCCCCTCTGCCCAGACACAGGCATTGCTTGGGGGCAGCTCCCAGTGGGATCTGAAACTGAAGGGGCGAGAAGGAAGACAACAGGGAAATGTTTAACTTCTCCTTAAAACAAACATCACAAATTTCAGTCTAAAAGTTTTGACAATGTTTTGCTCCAAGGGGTAAACAGGATTAAATTTCCAGAAGATGCTCTACAAAACCAGTTTCTTTTTTCCCCCCACCCAGTTCTGCAGCGAGGGGGTTTTGAGAGGCTCTTTCCCCCTGTGCAATAAAGGATCCTGTACATAAAGAGATCTTGATCTTGCTGCACTGCTCACATGAGGCACTCACAGAATCAACATGCTGCAGATCAGATCCGTATGACCCATGATGATCCCTATGACAGGGTAACTTTTCTGACCTAAGTCATGAGTTACTTTTCTGACCGAAGAGCTTTTTGTCCTGACAGAATTGCTCATGCTGATTTTGCCTGTGGCTAGAGCAGCATGAATATCTCCATGAATGTGTCACCTTTTAAATCTTTTACCACAGGCAAACCCGCCCAAAGGAGCTGGAGCCTGCCTCAGCATCACAAGCACTTGGTGCTTGCAGCAGTGGGCAGCCAGTGTGGATGCTGGGAAGAAATGTTTTCTGAAGTGGCTGAGAAAAGGGGAGCAATGATCTGTAGGAATTTGGTGTCTTAGACAAACAACAGCATGAGAAAATAAGCAAACAATATAATTATATTGTTTATAAAAGTATACATGTAACTTTGTCACATATCCTACTGAGAATTCATTCAAGGCTATCTGTTCTGGAGCAATTACTGTAATTAGTTTTGTCACCCCTCACCTGAACTGTGCAAATCTGGGCAGGGAATCTCCAGCTAGATGTCTGTCCTGACCTGCTCTGCTTTGCACCAGCCAGAAATATCCACACCTGAGGTGGATCAACTACTGATCTACCTATGGCATGGCAGGTGTGAATGGTTCCCAAAAAATGGAGAGGGAGAGCTGTCAGCTTCAGTGATTCTGTACAGCAGAGGCTGAAGGGAGAGAGGAAAAATCCTGTTTTAACATCTCTGGCATTCAGTGTAGCTCTCACAGTATGATACGTGACGAGATCCTCTCATACCTACCCCCTATCACTTTATCTTCCTGCTGCATCTCTGTGAGCCCCAAAGGACAAGCCACAGCCTGGGAATTATCTCCATGGTATCACTCCCACAAATAGGTACAAGCTATTACCTGCATGCATTTTCAGGACAGTGGTCTGTGGACCTTTCTTAAAGGAGACTTCTTAAAGTCCCTACTTTAGAAAGTAGGGATCTTCCACATGGGTTTTTTGTGGGGGAAAAGTTGTTTTGTTTTAAGAACTGTGATAGGGTCAAGAGAGATCTACTTTCTAAGCCAATCTGCTTATTTTTCCCCTACTTATTCCTCTTAGAATCATCCTGGAAGATCCAGATATCTTTTAGGAGCGCACACTGAAGATGGCATGGTTGCTACCCCAGCACACAGAAGATGAGAAGTGGGATAGAACACTCACTGCCTCTCCAGCGCAGCCCTTGCTGAATAAAGTGGGAAAATCTGATTGCATGGATGATTTATCTTACAGTGATGCATCATCTTTGCTATGCAAAATAAACAAAAATGCTACTCTTATTTCTTTCATGAAATATCTGGACACATTACAGGTATAATCCCAGGCCCTTCAGTCCTTCCTTGACTATCAAGTCTTGATCAAGTTGTTATTGTGTCTTTTGCAGGAAGATTTCTACTACACACATGAGACACAACCTGTTGGAAAGCCTGCCCTGGCAGGCTCAGCACTTTCCCCTGGCCGCACCCCAAAAGTACTAGAAACAAAGTAATTAAAGCACTAGAGCACGGGCTGAGTCTGGTTTCCCGGATGGTGTTTGTTTGTTTGTTTGTTTGTTTTATTTTACTAACGCGGCATGGCACTATTTATTTATTGGAGTGAAGAGATTCACGCCATGTTCCGGCCGAGCTGCCGCAATCCCCGCACTGAGCTCGGGATTCCCTGCGCGGGGCCCGGAGGCGCAGAGGCCGGGGCTCCTCCGGACCCGGGTCTCGGCTGCAGACCCGGCCTTTCGGGCACCTCCTGCCCCTTCCTCCCTGCCTCGGGCTGCACAGCGGCTCTGAGCCGCATCCCCGCTGCCCCGCGCACCCTCCGACGGGACAGCGAGGTATCCCCTCCGCTGGGAACCAGCCCCGGCCGCCCCGGGCAGGCTGTCCCGGGCAGGTTCTCCCGGGCTCCATCGCCTCCCCGGGCAGGGCTCTCCCGGGCTCCATCGCCTCCCCGGGCAGGGCTCTCCCGGGCTCCATCGCCTCCCCGGGCAGGGCTCTCCCGGGCTCCATCGCCTCCCCGGGCAGGGCTCTCCCGGGCTCCATCGCCTCCCCGGGCAGGCTCTCCCGGGCTCCATCGCCTCCCCGGGCAGGCTCTCCCGGGCTCCATCGCCTCCCCGGGCAGGCTCTCCCGGGCTCCATCGCCTCCCCGTCCTGCTCCGCGCCGGGGAGCTGCCCTCGAACCCCGCTGCACACCCGGATCTGCTGAGCGAGCGAACGCCCAGCATCTCTGAGCCCCGCACGGCCCCTACCCTCCCAGCCGGAGGTGTAAGATGTTCTTAGTTAAAAAGGGTGGGAAAAAATCTCTCCGAGCCGCACTTTACCTGTTCTGGACAGACGCTGCACGGCCGCGGTGCACCTGCGGGGTTTGTGAGCAGCCTTCTCCCCGCTTGGATTCACACCGGGCTCAGCTGTGACAACCTCTCCTCCACACCCACCGCAGCCCGAGCCCATACCACCAACGCGGGGGTGGGGAAACAACCCCAGGAACACCCACATTGCTGTAGGTTACATTTGGGAGGAACACTGGTGTCTCCACTCCTCCAACAGACTCCGTACAGCCAAAAATGTCAGCCCTGGAGCACAGCCAGCAGGCCCGGGAGCAGCACAGCCACAGTCACTGCCTCACAGCAGCCCCAAAGCAGCTGGTTCAGTATTTTTTGAGAATGTTTTTCCTAATGCTTATTTTTTCCACAGAAAACTGTTCTTGACCTGTGAATAGTTCTATATCCACACCTACTACACTTGAAGGAACGATATAAGGGGTCTGTTCTAAAAATTATGTTATTATGCTGTTTATTATTATTATTCTGTGCCAATACTAGTAGCTGCACAGAACTGAGCTTTCAGGCCAAGAAGAGCTTGCACACCTCTTCCCACACAAAACCTAAACACAGATCAGTAATTTTTGAATTGTACAGGCAAAACACACCCTTGTGTCTACCTCACAATATGTAGTTAGGAATGGAACACACCAAGTGCTAAATAATAAATAATTTCAGTCAAACCAGTAAGCAAAGTATACTCAGGTTCCTCCAACAGTGCTTCATAAATTATCTTGTAAGGATAAAAAAAGCCTTGTTGTTTTGCAGCGCTAGGTAATTTTTCCTAAGTTCATATTACTTCCCTTTCAAAAGTGCTGTTATTCTAGACTTCCAGTTCACTTGTTTCTCTTGTTCAGAAGGGAAGTCATTTTATTTGCAAGAGCATGCATGTAACAGTCTAAGTTTAGATAAATATAATCCACAGGTGACAGTTCATCGCTTCAAGAAAAGATCTCAAACTAGCAGAGAAAAACATGCGAGAGGAACCCAAGGCTCCATGAGGAACTCCATTGGGTTTCATATTTTTGCTTGATTTTTTTCCTACCTCAATGCTCCCAAGCATTCATCTGAGAAGAAGGGACGAACTAAGTATTTGAACCAGATGAAGTCTCTTACTTCTCCAATTACTGCCTTTGTGAAACACCAACTACTGCTTTCCAGGTTTGTTTTTTTATCCAAGTAGAACAAGCAAAGGTTCACTTTTCCCTTGTCCTCCTTATGAATGTTTTTGGCTACTGCAGTGAAACTCATCTTCTGAAATGCAGTTGGTAAGTGCTAGGAGTGGGTGCATGTGGACACGTGAACAAGAGGTGTGGGAATAAAAAATCAGCGAGGTGCTCTGCATGGGGGCAAATGCTTGTGCAAGTCACTCTGGTCCCAGGGATTCAAAGGACACCTAAGCCACAATCAGGGGCACGAACAGAACTCCAGTAATCCAAGTGAAAGCATTCATCTAATTATTAGTTATTGCAAGAATATGATACAACAAAAACTAAGAGGCAGGAAAAAAATATTTGAGAGTAATAAAACATTTAGTCAAAGGAAAATATTTTGCAACAATTTTAATCTCAAGATTCTTCCTATCTGCAAAAGTCCAAACCTGAAGCATGTGTTTTAAGTGGACAAAAAAGCTGACCCTGCACTTTTAATCAGCAAATGCCTACTGTGTTCCACAAACAATAATCTGACATTCCTTAATTAGTCAGAAATGACAACTATGTATTCAACTGAAGAAATACTGAAAATCTCTTAATAATTTGATTCAGTATTTTTGTAATAGCCCAGACTGGGTCTTTTTATGATGAAGAAAAAACTTGATGGGGTAGAGATCCTGATGATGTAGCTACACACAAAAGAGCTTCAATACAATACCCTTCAAAATAACACTCACAGATGCATATTATACAGCATAAGTATAAAGAAAGAACTGTGCACATTAATGTGTTTACTGATTTTAGAGAAAACTACCTGTATGCAGTCCAAGATAACATTCAACCTTTAATCATACTGAAATCAAGTTTATGAAGAACAAATCTCAGTCTAACTTCAGACCAGAAATTAGATTGAAAGATGAGTAACCAAAAAAAGATACAGTTTTTTCAAGTAATATAAATGGTACCAAAGTTAAGTGAGCCTTACAATTACAATAATTTCAACTGCAAGTCTGCAGAACAGACTCACAATGCAATGGCCATTCCATAAACTTCTGTGCACTCAACAGGAAAATACATGCAAAAAGTTCAGTAGCACATGGTGGCATAAAACAAGAACAAAACAGAAATTTTGCCTTGTAGCTTTGCAATCCTCTAAGTTACATACTTGAGTCACAGCAATAATCCAAGCATACAGATAAATGCAGGTACTTAAACAGTACAGTTTCTACAAAGTGACCCTCGCTTTTTAAGCTGATGCTCTTGATCTTCTAAAAAAGGAACTGCAGCAACTTTGTGGACATGCAAATGAATGGTGCATGTCAGACTTAGTGCTTCAAGAGATTTTTCATGTCAGTAAATCCATCTGGATTCCCAAACTTGTTTAAAAGGAAGAGTAAGACTTGTTGATGCTTCTCAAGCTGTGGAATAAGCAGAAAGAGTTAGAAGCATACAATTCTGTTTTTTTTAATTGCTGATTTCAGTTCAGGGTAGATCCTAATACAACAAACTCAGCTAAGTACCATATTAATTCAATAAATATATTTCGCTCCTTCTGGAGGGGGAAAAAGCCAGCAGAATTGTAACTGACTTCCCCTTGCCCATGTATGCGTCCCACCCCTCTTTTTTTTTTTTCCTGAAACAGCTTCCTCAAACCAAATTGATTAAATACTCAAAATTATGAATGAGATCAGCCTCTTAAATTAGACAACAGAGAAAAGTACCACTCCTGAGACTTCAAACTCTAAAAAAGTGAAGTAAGAACTGTATGTGGTAGAGTTCTAAAGTACAGACTAATGAAGTCTGTGTGCTCTATACACCATCCTCCCTCAGCTTCAGGGTGCTCTAAATATTACCATATATAAAAAAAACTGAGATAAAATGCCAGGATACATTTCACAAAACTTCCATGGTTCAGTAGCTATTATTCCCCCTACTCCCATTTGCTTCCTATAAAGGGGTTCTTTTGAATTCTGGAAACATAAAGAAAGTATTGCTTGGAGTGGATCTTACCTGCACTTTTAATTCCATGCAGCAGCAGTTGGTCTCACCTCCATTACCTACAAAAACCGAATCGAATGAGCAAAATACACACATACATTGAGGTGACATGTGGCATTGTCCAGGATTTTTAGAAGGGAAAGTCATTTAGCCACACCCCATGCTTACAAGTTCTTCAGAATAAGCAAACTGAAGTAATTAAGCCAAAGTACTTACCTTGATGTTCACCATGTGAGTTTTCAGCACGGCAGGATGTGACCAAACCCTCCTTTAGCAGTTTGTCAGCTACATTCACATAACCATTGTCAAGGTGTTTCTCCACTGTTACTAAATTAACATTTCCATTAATCCCTTTCACTGTAATTGTGACATGTTGCTTCAATAATAGTTTTTTCAGCGTGTCAAGCACTAATGGAGACCACTCAGCTTTCTCTATTCCTGCAAAAAAAGGACAATCAAGTTTGTTATATTAATAATTCCTTTAAGCTGTAACTTGAATCATACATACATGTTCTGGAAAATATACTAAATTTTCTTAATATAAATAGCTTAAATTCTAGAGATAATGAACTAAAAACATGTTTTCTAAACCAGCCTTTACCATGTTTCAGAAGATCATAATGTTGTTTACCAGTATTAGGGAATGAACACTACCACCAAAACAGGTACAGATTTATAATGTTCAAGCAAACTAGTCAGGGATTTTTGGGGTGGGGTTTTTTTGCTTATTTTGGGGAAGCTTTTTTACCTGCAAGTGAACATGTAATTGTCTGAAAAGGCAGCTTTAAATAGGAATCAGTGATTGGCAGCACCTTTGAAAGGGGTAAAGTTTCTGTGCTGCCATAGTCTCCATACAGTACTTTCACTGCAGACTGAGAAGCTTCCAGAACAACAGCTCTGTACCAATTACCATTACCTGAAAAGATTGAGACAAGAATGGTCACACATGAAGAATCATTTTATAAGCACAGTTTATCCTGAGAACAAGAACACTGTAGAGATTTCCAGGACTTTTTAAATACTGTGGTGGATATATAAAAAACCAATTAACAAGAAGCACAATTAAGAGATCCATAAGCACTTCAAACTGGCGTTTTTCCTTTGTCTAAGGCAAAAATGAAAGCTGTTTTACACTGGCCAAGGAAATGGAAAGACAAAGAATTGTCTCACCTGAAAACTGAGCACAACAGGCTTCACCCAGTTTTGGTTGGAAGGGCTGTTTGTTACAAGATCTACAATAGTCTTCCAGTGAAATCAGCTCTGTAAGGAGCTTCTTTTGACCTACAGAAAAAACCCACATTGACTAACCACATCTGTGTGTAAAGAAGAGCAATATTATGCACCCCTGCTCCCACCTTTGACATTTTTTGTATTTTCCTACTGTCCAAGATAATTTTCTACATGGTTCAGTTCATTATACACACATTCATTTTATTAACCACCTTGCAACAGTAACTTCTTACTGGTATTAGGAACAATGAACACTTTTTCTTACCCTTATTTTGAACTGGTACAGCATAGAACAAGTCTGGGCTTACAACTTCTGTTACCCAGACAGACATGGTTTCATCTACAGCCAATTCAATTGACTTCCAGTGCCCAAGTGAGGTTGCTAATAGAAATTGTAAGAAAATCCAGTGTTATCACTGTCCTCTAAGCATACATACATTTTAAGGAACTATTATTTTATTTGATATTTATAATAATTTTTTTCATTTCAGACACAACTCCATGTCTTCCCTTCAGGAAGACAAATCTAAACCAAGATAAATGATGCTTACTTTGTTGTTCATAAACTGTTGGCATACAAAATTAGCTAAAGTAAAAAACACCTCAGAAAGAATAAGATCTTGAAAAGCAAACATGAGAAAAATTCAGTTATAGGAAACTGCTAATTCTCTGATTCCCACAGAGTCAAACAACATTCATTTAAGACAAACTGCACATTTTTTCTTTCTCTTTTTGTCTGTAATGCCACCTGCAGGGCAGCTGGTGTTCAACTCTAAGAATATAAACAAATCTATGCACTGATATTAATTGTAGTTAAACAAGAAAATGACAGTTAAAGGCTGGAATATTGAAAATTCTTGTTAAATCTAAAAGTTAACATTCCTTTAATTACCTTCTTGGTCAACAGACTTGTTTGGAAAGTTATTTTTATCTTGCAGAACTTCCTTTACAACCAGTTTTTCTGAAGTTAGTATCTCATTGATCATTTTTGGACAATCTGTGGAATTGTCAGTAAGCACCACACCTGCCCCATCTTCAGAAAG
The DNA here is from genome assembly GCA_013399455.1 of Anthoscopus minutus. Classification (NCBI taxonomy): domain Eukaryota; kingdom Metazoa; phylum Chordata; class Aves; order Passeriformes; family Paridae; genus Anthoscopus; species Anthoscopus minutus. The sequence goes on along the minus strand of VWYI01019895.1, from coordinate 852,819 downwards.
GGAAGTTACTGTGGCTTGAAGCTCTAAGCCTGAAGTATACATATGAAACCTTCTTGTAGCTTCTGGATCCCATTTACTATTTCCAGGCTTTATACCTAGGAAGTAAAATAACTGTTAAAATATCTCCACTTATTAATATTGACCTTCCTCAACATTATAATTTCCTTTAAAAATACTTAAAATTTCTTTAGAGCATATCTGGAAATATCAAGGCTACTTTTACTACCCTAGGGCAACACATTGTCCTTTATCCTGTTAACTGCTCTCCCTCTTTCTCCTTTTCTTCTAAATGCCCACATTTCCTCAGGACTCCCAAGTCTCATCTTCTATATTTTATGGTTCAACCAAGGAAATCCTTTGCCTTAGCACAAACAACACTATTAAGATTGTTTTTGAATTGGTATAATCAGATCTTTTTATCAAAGGAGCAGACAAAACATAAGTGTTTTAAGGGTGGGTGAGTGGGGGAACAGCAAAAGACATTTGAACAAAATAAGGTTTTGAGCTTTTTCCTGTTTCCACATTTTTCATTTTAAAACCAAGCAGACTACATTAGAAAGAAAGAAAAATTCTGCAGAATTTGAGTGGTGTGGAAAAAGAATTTTGCAAAACATTGAGAAAGAGCAGCACAGTGCCAAACTCATCAGGAGTTAAATGAAAGAGAACTGAAAGGCCAACTTGCTTCATTAAAACAGATTAGCTCCTTTGCCTGCAACAATTTTGAAAAACAAAAGTTGCACAAAAGCACATTTACTCCTGGCAAGGCAACAACCAAAAACCAGTAAGCTACAGATGAAACAAGAACTAAACAAGCTCCCTTTGACCAGTAAATGTGTAAGCAAAGTCCATACAGATCACTCACTCCAGAGAACTGGCAGCTCAGAGAAGAGAAAGCAAACAAACAAACAAACCCAAAAGAATAGAGTTCTGCACAGCACTCCCTCTCATCACTTGCTTCCCACAAAGCAGCACGTCTCTAAATGCAAGAGCTCTTGTAAGAGAAAATTTATGGGATTCACCTGAGAGCCAGCATTTAATTGCTTGAAATGGGAGTTTTAGGAATGAGGATGAGATCTGTCGGATATTACCCAGCGGTACCTCCTCAGTATTTCCATAGTCCGCAAAGCTCACGCGAACGCTTCCATCTGAAGTGACATTCTGCACCACAGCACGGTACCAGTTACCATCCTCTAATTTTAAAGAAGATTAAAAAAATAATTAGTAATTACTTCACATCTTTGCTAAGTCTACCAGCTTTTACTTGTTCGTAAATAAATATAATTCTTTGCTGTCCCCTGCCAATGTAAACCATCAGCTAATTTTTCATGTTCACCCTATAAAAACAAAACTGTTTTAGTCTGTTACTTGCCAGAGTAAAAAGCACAGCAAGGATCTCCATTCTCGGGCTTAAAAACATCTGGTGGTGTTTTCTGACAGTATTCAGACAATGATTTGTTAAGTGAGTTTAGAGTAAGTAACTCTGAAAATTAGAAAGGAAAAAACCAAAGATGAGATCAATGAAATGAGCCGACTTGAACTTTATCAATGCTGTTCAGTCTACAGTTTTACTTGTAAACCTTCAAATGCATTCCTTGACTACATAAGTCAATCTCTCACTTTTTAAGAGCTGCCTCATATTTTTTTTATATTATGAATGCCTTTAGCTCTCTCTCTTGAGCCACTGAATTTTTGTCACATTCATTTTCTAGCATTTAAAAAGCCAGTAGCTATCAGAAGTCTTTACATAGACTTCTAGTAGAAAAGCAAGATTACTTTCTAACTAATCCAATAGGAAGTCATGACTCAATGGCTGCATTTCTCATTTTTGTGTTACAATTGTTATATCTCTTTAAGTTTCTATAAATTATGACAGTGTACTAGAGAGAGCTCCAGTAAATAATGTCTTGGCACAGGGAACATGTCTCTTATTTGCTTTTATTAACAGAATTGCTAAATCAGGAAGGGTGGTAAACTACCAACCCAGCACCACAATAATCACCCCTAAGTACCATATCCAGATGCCTCCTGCAGACTTCCAGTGACAATGACTCTACCACCCTCCTGGTCAACTCATTCCAATGCCTGGCCACTCTTCCAGTGAAAAAAAAAATAAAGATATCCTTTGGCTAGGTTATGGTACCTCTTTCACTTTCCTCTACTGCTTATATTCAACATTTTCAGACTTCAATACCATGATCCAATTTCTTTGTCACTCCACTTGTATTCCTAGATAAAAACCTCAGAGGTAAGCCTTCATGCTGTAAGCTTACTTGACATAGTAGCTCACTAGAACTATAATAAATGACAAATCAGAAAGCAAAGAAACTATTATAAAGAATTAAGCTGAATAAACTCACCATGGCTGTTTGAAATCTGACAGTAGAATTCTCCAGGATTGTACACTGTACATACTATGACACTGAGTGTTTGGTTAGGAGTTAATTTAATCCACTTGCACATTCTTTTGTTCGTTGTGTCCTCTAGAGAGGGCAGAGAAAAGCACAGAATGAAAAGAAATTAAAGTAACTCTTATATGAAAAAAACCTCCATCCCAAATGCTCATTCACATCCTCAAATTTCTTGTTATAAACTGCCCTACAGACTAATTACCAGAGAGAGCCTCATTGCATAGTAAAACCAAGCAAGAGAAACATGCCAGTTGTTTAATGTATTTCTTCATTACCAGACAGAGCAAGCCAGAGATAGCAGGGAAGTAAGCACACAAAGATGTAAAGACTAGCTGGCAACAGCCTGGCCAAGAGGGACACTGGGGAACCCTGGTTCCTGGAAACAGCATAGGAGGCATAGAAGAGGGAAACATCTGACACCAAGACTACTGAAAACAATCTAAAGAGGAAGAGCAGAAAAGATTACTAGAAAGACTGGTTGCAGAAATTTGGACTGCATATTATACTCAGGTACCTGAAAAAGCTTATTATTTAATACAAGTTGTAGAATACATCATGGGAGCACTAAAATCATGGCACACTGGAGAACACACTCTGTTAAAACCCTGCATTCAACAGCTCCGCCCCAGTGACAGAAATTACAAAAAGGTGAGAGGTAACCAATAAACCAAGGAAGTACAAAACAAGTCCTGCATGAGGGCCACAGATCAAAATGTGTTTAGATACAGCCAGGAAAGTCACTGTTTATTTGTATTTTTTGTAAGACTCCTTACTTTTCTGAACAAACACAAGGAATCACTGTGTCCTGGCCGTAAGGCATCTAGTGAGAAAGATTGGAATTATTTGAATACAGACTCGACAAAAAGTTTTCAGTACCAATGGATCAGAAGAGAACATATAGATTTGCCAGACACAGGATGGAAACAAAGGAACTTAGCATGCTTCATGTAAGAGAAGCCAGAAATCTCTCCCAAGATTTCAAAGAAATTTAATGTAATTTTTGCAAAAATCTCTCCAATTGCAGCTTTGGTCACTAAATTCAAACAAGGCCATTTAAGTATAGACTTCAAGCTTTATAAGATACTACAGTCAAATTTTCAAGGACTAAGTATGCAGGTTTACTTGTAAAATATAGGACAATGAAGATGAAAATAGAGGAAATATTATTTGCACTAATGGATAAGGGCATAAGAACAGCAGGTAATAAGTAGTCATAGCCTAATCCGATTGGAAATTGTAAGACTCCTAACCAGAATAAGTATCAACTTCCAAAAGCAGGAAATTATTACCTTTGTTAACCATGTACACACACACACAGACACAATTTCTTTACTACTAAGCTGCCATGGCTAAACTTTGGATTTGTGAAGGCTAGACTTGATGAGCCAGACTGAAAAGCTCTTACCAGGTGAGAGCTTGCATTCTTCATGTCCACTCTAGTAGGAAGTTAAATAATGCCAGTGCAGCAAGATGAGTTCATACTCACCACTGGCCTGCTCAACATCACTCCCTCTGGCTGCTGGTAAGGCCACGCTCAGTTCCTCAGCTGCACAGCCTTCCTTGATGAGACTGCTTGATATATTTACTGCTGGAGTACCTGATGCATCTGTAAGCTCCACCACAGATCTAGAGGTCTTTTTATCCACTACTTTTACTGTCAATACTTTGTTTTTCACCAGTTTTTTCATGCAAGAAATACCTTCTGAGGTCCATGTTCCTAATGGTGGCATTACACCTAAAGAGTCACATAGGTATGGAAAGGTTCTGAGGTCAGTCCAACTCACCAATGTGTGGACAGATTCAACAACTGCAAGTACATTCTGAAATATTTGTCACATTTTGTAGATATGCCATGACAGTTAAGAATTCTGGAAATAATGCCTACCATTACCTCCATCCTTCCCCATGTTTCAATGTGTGTGTTGGTTATGTAACACCACTTGTTTTCCCCCTATCTAGTTTGAAACTGCTCGTCATTTACTTCATACCTGCCAGGCTACATCTTATGGCTTGAGCTGGCAAGTCCATTAATCTTGGAATTATAGGACGAAGTCTGGTCAGTGGAAGAGAGTCAGAATTACCATAATCCATATAGTCCACCAAAACAGTGTCTTCAGAAACATAAGCTGTAACAGTAGCACGATACCAAAGGTTGTCTTCTAGAAAGGGAGATACAGAGGTAATGTCTGATTTTTTTTTTCTTGACACACCAATATAAAAATACATCCATCTCAGTACAACTCAAGACTACCAGGTGTTGGCTCAGTAGCATTTGGAGAAGCAGTCTATTAGAGCAGCATCATTACATATAATCCCACTTCTTCTTTTGGGGACTGAAATTTCAAAGATATACTGATTTTCAACCCTAGGGAAATACTACTTAGCAACATAAAACCCCCACATTTTCCATGATCTCTTAAAGAGCTATTATAAATAACCTGAATCCAGTGTAAAGAGCCTGCTCAATAAAGGGACATTTTAAAATTGGTATTTTACACATATCATTTTTTAAATCACTACCAAGCATTATCCTCAGCTAAAAATCGGATACAATTAAACTCTACATGAAACATTTCTAACCATAACTACAAAATATATCTTTTTGGTAATAAATTTAAGTGACATAACGTAGTATTTTCACTCCATTTTTACCTGTGAACTGGGCACAGCACACATTGCCAACAGCAGGATGGAAAGCTGGACCACTGGGAAATTTGTTACAGTATTCATTAAGAGATGCCTCAAGCTCAGCAAGTTGACCTGATGTTAAAATAAATAGGTTTTGAAACATAGCTTGTCTTGCAATTATTACAAAATAATTAAGCTCAAAGCCTGGAAGAACATCTTGCAGTGTAATGGAGATTGTTTCAAATGTTTAACATTGATCAGACTAGGGCTCTTCAATCATTAACATCCAATAAAGTCCTAAAGTGTGTCTGACGAATCACAGCACTGATCAGACAGGGAAAACCAGCGATGGATTTTTTCAGCAAAGGGACAAAGCTGAAGCCAAAACAAATTGAAAGCAAGCTAGTAGAGGCATGCCAAGAAGAAACCAAGGAAGAAAGCTCTTCCAACAACAGGCAGATGATGAGGTATGCCACTTCTTCCCAAAGGGCACACCTTGCTACTGATTACCCAGAATTAAAAGGCTGCACATGGACACAGAAGAAAAAATTCACCTTCCTCCAGCCACTCCCTACCAAAGAGAAAAACACTATACTAGGCATTTACATTCTATTCCCAACCCATCACTTACAGGCACTTTGCATCCGCTGACAAAAAAAGGTGTCTGGATTTTGAATGTGGGAAACCACACCAGAAAATTCATCTCCGATACTTAAAGAGACAAACTTGGCAACTGAATTAGTACAGTGAGTAGAGTCTTCATCCTCAGATACTTTTTTTTCATTTCCCTTTGTATGGTTTTCTGATACTGCACATAAAAAATAAAAAAAGGTTGCCAATCAAAAGCTAGCCGACTTTGAAAATATAAACATACTGAAATAATTTATTCTTTTTTTTTTTGATGCTTTGGACTTTGAAGGCTCCTGTCATACTATGAAATTAATGCTCACATAATAATCACTATACAAATATTTTATACTATTAAATTGTGTATGAGCTAATGTCAGTAGTGATCTGAAGGAAGCTCCATTACCCAGCATTTTTGAGGTGACGCTAGTGAGCAGCTAGAATAACATGCAGCACAGGAGGACCTAAAATTCCCCAACTTGAGTTTGATTTGCTTGCCTACCTCTTGGAGAGTCTCCTTTGGCATCACTTCCTGAAGTTAAATGAGACTTCATTTCTAAGGGAACTTTATTTAGGCAGTTTTCTAAAATATAGATGAAAGAATAAATGATTTATCATACAAAATAGCCATCAGCTAGCTTCACTTCAGAACCATCCTCTGAGCCAGATCTATACTCCTATCACAAGGTGAGCATGCTCTACTTACTTGTTCAGTACTTAATGTTTAAAATGCAAACAAAGGTAATTTCACAGTAGATCAACTACTTGGAGTTCTCTGAGCTCATTCACAGTTCCAAGACTGTCTGACTTCATAAAATGAGCAAAGCAGTAACAATCAACATTTACCTGCAGTCACCAAAGACTGTGCACTGAAAAATTGATTATAGTTTTTCAGACAAATGATTTGTAACATACCCCATTAATTACAACACTGAGTATGTAATGATTTAGTCAAGATGTCTTAGTAAATCTTGGTTTCCCAGCTATTACATACTCCATTTCTGATGCATGAAGCAGTAGTCCAAACTTTCAATACCATTGTTTTCAAATTAAAACCTCAATACAGGTGTTTCAGTTGCTTATAAAGTCTGGAATTAATGAATGGAACATTTCAAGAATGCAGTGACATTTATGTAATCTCTCCATAAGGCTGGCAGGTTACAATCACTTCACCACTAGTGTGCTGTGAAGCAACCAAATGTATGAAATATGCCCAGCACAATCCTTAATCACTTGAATTTACATGGGACTAAAGTGAACCATCCTTTGACAGACTGCATGGTATTATATGGAGATAAGCTTCCTGCACATGAGCAAGTTAAGCAAGCTAAGAGGATCGACCACCACATTCCTGAACATTTCTGTGGGCTGCAGATCAACAAAATGAATATGGTCTTGGCACTACATTGTTCCTGCTCTGCAGCCAGAGGAAAACCTAAACAAATAGTGTTCCATATGACAAAAGGTACACCTTGCATGTATTCATCTGCTTTGACAATCAAACCCAGCTCAACTGAAAATCTGAATTCTGACTCCTCAAAGGTCTGGTGCTTGGCTTGCCTCTCTCTGAAGCTTGCTAAGTTAGAAATAGAAATATGTTTATACAGTTCTCCAACTGGATATCCAATATCCAATGATTGTTCTTTCTTTGGGATACTTAGTGAAAGTATGTATGAAATATAATGAAAGCTGGTAAAATCCTACCTGCAACTAGAAATTGTCACTGTAATTTTTAGAGTGTTAAAAATGCATGAGAAAGAAACAAAATGGTACCAAATTTTTATGTATCTATTAAAACAGAAAAATAAACAAGATAATCCAGAATACACTGAAGTTAATACAATTCTATTGTAAAAGTAACCTTACTAAAATTTAAGGTTATTTAGGTTAGCAAGGTATTTCAGGCACTGACATTTTATGGAAAGGTGAAGTAAAGTAGAATTGAAAACAAAAAAAGGTCAAGGGAGAGGTTGGGAGAGTGACAAGAGGGAGGAGGGCAAAAGAAAAAACACTCATCTTTTACATGTGTTGGGGAGGGGTGTGAACATAAAAGCCTTAATCGTGGTGGGTTTTTTTTACCCACACAACCAAGCACTTACCAGAATCTGGAAGAACAACATCTACAGCAAAACTCAACCTCACTTCCTCCTGTAATATATCAACACCAGTTAGTGAATAGTGCTGTCCCATGAGCTGAGAAAAAAAAGCTGGCAATGCCTTCATTCCATCCTTTTCCTTCTGGATCACAATGGGTAAAGAAACACTTAATGGACTGGAAATAATTATAATTAGAACAAGAGGGGATAGCAGATTATTTACCTCTATCTAAGTGACTAAATAATTAAGGCCTTCAGAAATATCACCATGCATATTAAAGCTGTTGTTGGGACTTGAATACTATCAATTCAACTAACTTCTGCACTCTTTTCTAAAGAATTGGGAAATTAAGGTAAAAATAAAGAATCCCCAGAAGCTGAATTACCCTACTTAAATGAGGTACAAGTTATGTTTAATATGGACCTATTCAGCTGTAGCTCCTTGTAGTAACAAAGTTAAGAAACACTGCAGAGATCTACTGAACAACAGTGAGGAGCAAGTGCTGAAGACACACATTCACCTCCTCACACCTATTTACAGGACAAATCAGCTAAAATTCCCACTTATGATGCTCTCATAAACAAGAAGAATCAAATTCCACCTGCTCCCTCGTAACCTTAACACCCCAGAGTAGATTCTAGCTAATGCTTTATCTGCTGGCACCCACTTATAAAAAGTTTAATAATTTAATGTAACCCACCTACCAAACAACTCTTAGAAGACATTCAGCTAAGCCTGCATATCAATATAGTAGGAACTCTGTTTTTATAAGGGCAACTCACCCATCAACATACAATCTAAGCTATCTTACTTCTGCAGAACTTATGAGAACTTTAAGAGGTGAACAAGATAAAAAAACTCTTTTGTTCTTCAAAAATAAAGTGAATGCACATTTTTTATTCATGTTGTACAACCATTTCATATAAAGGGCCCTCACCATCAGTTCATCAGTTTCATTAGAACCCAGTCACAAGCACACACACAACAGGAACAAGATGAACTAACAGAAGTCTCATGACATGAAGCCTTCTTTCTAAATTCCTTCAAAAAGTTAAACAGATGAATAAGGTACTTCAAAGAAGTACATGACAAAGGAGTTCTATAATGCAAACACGAGACTAGTTGGAGGTATGCAAACTTCTTCACCTTCATAAATGTGATACCAAGAAACCACAAAGACAGAAAAATCAACTCCTGCAGAAGAGTTCACAGGAAGACTGGAAGAAATGTTTGGCTCAAAGTAAGATCAAGAGAGACTTCAACACATTACAAAGGAGAACTGTGTCATCTAGCTCATTCTACAGCAAAGAAACAACAGCTTATCTCCATCTGTTACTGTATAATACTACATTAAAAGTATTTCTCTAATAAATTTTCAAGGCTCTACGAGTCAGCTCATGATCTTTTCACAGAAACAAGACACCAGAAGTTTTCTGAATTGGAGATACTACATCTGTTTCCCTCTGACAGTATTTCTCCAGCAACATCATACATATCTTGATTTTTAACTTTTTCACAAGTTTTCTTTTTCAAAAAAAAACAGGGTTGAATGAGACTGCTTCTAAGAGTTCTAGAATTAACAATTTTCTGAATAATTCTCCCAGTAACTTCATTTGAAGCACTGATCTTTCTAAAAGGAGCAACTTGTTCATTTCCTGTACAGGTTAAATGAAGCACACTGCCACTCACTCACAGCAGATCCATTCAAGACAGTTAGAATTGTATTCCATACCTTAAGATAAACTTCTGTCTTGGTTTTGTTATTACTTAAACTGCAATCAAAGAAAAACATGTCAATTTGAAGAACCAAAGACTGACAAGTAGCATTAATATTACAATCTACTTTCAAACAGATAAAAGGCTGTATTCATAGTATGTGATTTTTGCCAACCCTTATTCCTCATCCACTAAAATGCAGAATTACAAATATGACAATATGCAATAATGACAGCTGTAAGATAATGCAAGAACTAGCCTAAGAATAAGCAACATATTTTTCCCATAACAGTGCCTTCTCATGGTCATTTATGCTGTAGTGGGAGGAACATTGTCTTTCTGTGAAGATTATTTGGCAGAACTTTCAACAAACTTACTTCTGTTTAATGGGATCACAAACTACTCTATGTGCCGGCCAATCTTTTTTCTGACAATCTGCAGAGCAATAGTATGTTTGCAGACACTGTGAACATCTGAGCTTTCCTAAAACAAACAAAAGATGAGAAGTCTGAGGAAAACACTTAATGGAAGGAACAACAACTGTTTAAGTAACTACTTATAAAACAGCCCCCCTGCAATTCCAAGCAAATAAAAATAGGTATCTGTATTCAGATACAGCTATCAGACATTGCTGCCCAAATGGCCCAAATTCATTCTACATTTAAGGGAAAAAAACCCACCACTTTTGATTAAGAAATGCTCTCTTCTGATTGTCAGTTCTGTTACTCTAACTATGTTCTGAATAGTCTATACTTGAGTCTGAGAGTAAAAAATATACACCCATTTTAAGATACTTCTGAGCAAACCTGATCTGGTTTCACTGATAAATGTACTGTATGTCACAGACTACAGGACAGCAGGCACTTACCAAACAGACCACAACGATGGCAAGTGCCCCCTTTAGGGGGTGGTGCTAACAAACTCAAGAAACTCTTATCATAGCAAATAGAAAAAGCACCCTTAGAGGAATATTGTAATTTCTTTGGCTTCCCATTAATCCAATTAGAATGTGATACCTGTGGAAGAAAAATCTGAAGTCATTCCTACTGGAAAAAAGCTCACCATTAAAGTAGAAATATTCTAATATACAAAAATATGACAATAAAAGGAGACAAAACTTCTAAGTTTGAGAAATAAATAAATGCTGATAATTCCTGCATTTATTCCTGAGAAATGCTCAGAATACTTGGGGCAACTATAAAGTGAAATAACTCACAGTATTTTCTTTATCAGCTGCAGCTATGCAGTTCTCTCTACCAGTTTTGTCTTCCATAGAACTTCCTAGAAGCAGAAGTATTTGCAAAGGGATCTGATTAACAACACTAACACATGCCTGTATTATGGAATATTTGCAGGAAGAAACAAGGCTCTTGGCTACTCCTACTATTCTGCCAACCCATTTGAGCAAATGATGATGCTTGGACCATGACACACTCTGGAAGTCACTTGTTTTCATTCTGATACTACATTTATTCAATAATGCAACCAGTGGTATTATTAAAACAACAGTTTCACCTTCTGTGCTTATCACCCAGTACTGAGAGACAAAACACTCTGAAACAAGAGACTGACTTTCCAGTGACTGCCTTATAAACCTTGTGGTCTTTCCTGTGAGTTTTTCTTTACTAAACAACTCTTAGAAGACATTCAGCTAAGCCTGCATATCAATATAGTAGGAAGTCTGCTTTTATAAGGGCAACTCACCCACCTACAAATAATTTGTTTTTGTTCTAGGCCACATATGCCATTCAAATCTTGTTCCAGTCTAGCAGGCCTGTCTAAGGTATCCAACGAGACCACATAAAGCTTACACGACCTTTCTTCCCCACCTGGAAGCAAGTCAATCTTGTAAACTCTACCTGAACTAAAACTCTTGCCTAACATGAAATCAAATTTCATGAACTCTCCAGAACCAAGATGTTTGTAATGATAACCATAAAGCTAGCTCAGATCTCCCAAAATGAAGCCTTTCCCCCTGCCCAGCTTGGAGTAAGAGAGCATGGATCAGATAGTACTGAGGCACTTAAGAGGCAAGAAACATTGCTGAAGGAACTCCAACTCCCACATATCAGTCCAAATTCCCTAACACTTTAATTATCCCAGTGGGTTTTTTTAGTTTCTGAGGCATTTCAGAAGACACAAGTTTGGATAAATAGGAGTTGTATTTATAAGCCATACTCATACAGATGATGCGTATCAATAATAAAGCATATACACAATTACAAAAGAGTAAAGTCAAGACATTTCTGTCAAGCTTAGGACAAAGTCTCTCTTACTGCACTTTTGCAGTTTTAAAAGCTTGTTAAAACTTTCTGTACTGTTTCTACATTTGTCAAAAATACCCTGTATTGTTTGTTTATAAAATATTAGATTTTGTTAGATATTTCAGAAACCCAGCCTCAAAACTAAAAGCTTTTCAAAAGTACCTGTTTTAGTAAGTTAGTACCTGTGACCCTGTTGCTTACATCTGCATCTGCAACTTCATTATGCTGAAGTGGTTCTGCCATCATGTAAAGGTTGACATTAGAGCATCACCAAAGGTGGCTATGGGCCAGGTAACTGGAAAAGCATGGATTTAAAGATTAATTCAGGCAGGCACACAAAGTATTTTTAGGTCCTGTTCTGAAGATATATTTAAGCATTCATTTTGGAAGGCTAATTCTCTACCATCTATTTATTTTGTTTACACAGCAAAACACTTTCTGCATTAAAGAACTTGGTAACGAATACTGCAGATTAAATGATGAAAACTGCTTCAGGAGAGGAATACACCGACAAACAGGAGTGGCCACCAACACCTGCACGTGAAGCTCGCTGTGCCTCTGAAGGAGACCTTGCTGTACTTTTGTTTAAAAAGTCTGTAGTAATAAAAAGCACAGGCTGCACTCCTGGGTTCCTCCTGCCTGGGAGCCTGAGGGGAACCACTGCTCGAAGAGCGGCTGCCTGAGGGGAACTGATGCCCCGGGCTCTGCCGAAATTCAATTTCAGCACCTACTTTCCAAATGCTAAAATACAATATAATTGTTTTAAATGAAAAGTATAGCAGAAAACAAACTAAAATGAACCTGCGAACACAGCAGAGTCTTCTTTAAAGGGACACTGCGAACCAACTCCAGCAGAAACACGCTTTCAACAACTGCAATTAAACAGGTGCTATTAAAATTCAGTCATTCCCATCCCACGGCCTCCAGCCAAGCTAGCATGCAACCCCGCCACCTCCGGCCCTCTCTACCCTCAGCAAAGCGCTCACCCTCGGGCCGCCCCCGAGTCCTTTCCCGAGCGCTCACCCCCTGCCCCTCTCTGCCCCGAGAACAGCGCTCACCCCGGGCCGGCCCCTGCCCCTCTTTCGCCCCGGGCCGCCTCCCCGCTGTCCGCGCTGCCGCACGCGGGAAGCAGGGCCGGCCGCTCACTCGAGGACCGTCGGCGGGAAGAGAGGAAGCAGCGGCCCCCGGAGGCCAGGGACGGTCCCGGCCGCTCCGTGCCGCTCATTCCGCCCCGCCCAGGCGGGACCCCGCTCCTCAGGGGCGGATCGCAGCCAGCGGTGCGGCCATCGCGGCCAGGGAGGCGCGGCCGGAGGAGTCTTGCACCAGTCCCGGTTATTCCAAGCCCCATTCTACGTGGCCTTGAACACTTTCAGGAATGGGACATCCACAGCTTCTCTAGGCAACCTATGTCAGGGCCTCACTGCCCTCACAGCAAAGGATTTCTTCCCTATATCTAATCGAAACCCCTCGTTTCTCAGTTTGAAGCCATTCCCCCATGTCCGATCACTACCATGCCCTTGTAAAAAGTCCCTCTTCTGCTCTTTTGTACACTGAGGTACTGGAAGGTGCTCTGAGTTCTCTCTGGAGACTTCTCCAGGATGAACAGCCCCAATTCCCAGCCTGACTTCACAGCAGACGTGCTCCAGGCCTCTGAGTATCTTTGCGGACATTAATTACCCATGGTTGAACGAATAACACCAATTTATTTCATACAAATTCAGAAAATGTCTGTGAGAGCCATGCACAAAACTGCGATTTGATACATAAAATTGATGCATTTATATTTTAAAGTATTTGAATTTTGCCTTGCAGCTGAGAACAGACTTTACTTCATCTCCCATTTCTAACCTGTTCTCATTTTCCTTTATTCTTTTTCCTCTTTCTTTCTATACAAGGTGTTTTCCCCTTCAACTTTTGTTTCCCACTGTTATGTCTGTCTTCATGGGAAAATACACTTCATCCTCAAGACTGCTGAAGTTTTATGCTACTACTTAGACATGATCTCAGGTGTTCCCAGTGCTATGCAATTAAGCTTTCACCAAAAAATAAATTAATCTGATCTATTTTAGTGCCTAGATTGTTGTACTTATTATTAAAGGGTATAAAATCAGTGATGGATTTTATGGTAACATGTTCTGTACAGAAGGGAATAATTATCTCTGTTAACAGAGAAGTAGCTGAAGCACAGCTATTTTGCCTTAAGGCATCTGGCCGTGACAGCGTTTCAGTCTAAATCATCTGTATTTAAGTCTAGGATCCTGTCTGCCAAACTAAGCATTCTCAAAACAAAAGCGAACAACACATCTGTTATAAATGAGGTTTCATTCTAATTCAATAAATCACAAGCTTAAAATTTAAAAACAATTTTTAATTAAGTAGTAATTTTATATAAAAGGTTGCAATTCAATATAAAATAGATACAAAATTATTTTCTATAAAAGGTTACAATCCAATATAACGGAGTAAATAATTTGGTGATGGTTTGAATAAAGTGTAAGCAAAACTGACCGGGGTATGTGGGTGGGATTCTCCCCTATCTCACATACAACAAACAAAGGATTCCAAACACTTATATATACTGTATGCTAATACATATTCATCAATATTGGTTTATAAATCTCCTCCTAGTTTCAATTCCTAATATCTATGTCACTATACTATACAGCACATGCTCTTGCTGTTGCCAAGGGGTCTTCTGTACTTTTTGGGGGTCTTTTGGATGAAGGCTGATGTTTTTTCAGCTGCCCTCCGGACCACCTGGCAGGTGGCACATGCAAAGTAAGCTTGGTGCTTATTAAATAAGTACTATGTTCCAATTAAACCTTATTTATTACATAGATAAGACCACTATTTTAGACTCTCCATCTGGAGTTGTCCCAACTTCCTCTTTCTCGAGGTCTGTCCTGCTCTGGGAGATATCCCAACTTCATCTTGATGCCAACTTTGGTTTGGGAGGTTTCCTGACTTTGTCCATCCCAAGGCCAAGTCCAATTCCAGCTTGCTGTTTCTCACATATATCATTTACAAAGAAATCCATCTGCTTCATAACACTAATCACATATACTTTTTCAATTCTTTTTCCCAAAATATTGATACAATTACAATTTAAACAGCTTGAATCACATCCATATATCACACATCTGAGGGCTGCTGAGTTTTCTCTCAGTGGTTTAGACGCCACCTACTAAAGTCAGAGTAAAGACTGTTCCTGACTCACATGAACCTCCATCCCCCAGCTCTAGCCTGAGCAGAAGCTGAGTAGATCAGAGGCTGCTCTTACAGCAAGAAGGAAAATTAGGTGGGATTTGGTGGGATTTCAAGTGCTAAATTGCTCAGCACTGCATATCAGAGTAGGCACACTTGTATGTGGGAGATTGCAGGAAGACAAGGCCATCTAATTATACGGCCCTCATCATATCCCTGCCCCTTGTTCCTCTGTCCCTAAGATTAGCCCAGTAATCCTCATGCCTAGGAAGAACTAATACCAGTAAGGCACTAAGAAATACTTCTCTGTCATTCAAACCTCTCTCTCAAAAAAATTAGGCTTTCTTTGTAGCTTAAAACATCTAGACAAGATGACCAAGCACCCTCTCCAGCTGAATCTTAACAATGTCCAGCATTGGGGAATCTACCACTTCTTTAGAGAGATTATTCCAATGGCTGATTTTAATTATTGCAAAATATTTTACTCCTGTGTCTAACTGGAATCTCCCCAGAAGTGATTTGTATCCATTACCCTTTGTCTTTTCCATGGGAGCCCATGTAAAAAAAAAGAATTCCCATCTGCTTTGTAGCCTCCCTTTAAATACCGGAATGTGGTGATAAAGCCTCCCCTGAGCCTTCTCTTCTGACAGCTGAGCAAGCCCATTTCTCTAAGCTGTTCTTTCTATATCAAGCTTCTCAAACCTTGATGTTCTTTGGGGCTTTTCTCTGCTCCCTCTCCAGCCTGTCCACATCTCTATTGTGTAGCAGGGACCAAAAGGGAACGCAGCATTATAGGTGTAGCCTGGCAAGCAATGAACGGGGCAAATACTTCTTTGTGCTGGTGATGCCCTTGATGCAGCCTAGCATCCTGTTCACTCATGGTGAGCTCCTTGTCCACCAGGAACCCCAGAGCTGCTCCTCAGATGGGCAGATACCAGCCTATGCTGCACTTCTGGATTACATTTTTCCAAGTGCAAGACATTACACTTGACCTTGTTGAACGTAATAAGGTTCTTGTTAGCTCATTCTTCCTGCCTAACCAGGTCTCCCTGCAGGGTGCATGTCACAGGTAACTGAGGAGAGTGCTCTTGGCAGGGAGGCTGATCAGGAGCGACGTCCCAGGAGCTGCATGAGGCTGGTGTGACTTGCCTGCAATTGTTAGCAAGAGCCTTGGGCTTACCTACACATAGGTCCTGTAATAACTGTTCCAGCATATCACTAGCTCTAGGATCTAAATGCCTAGGAACCAGCTGAGACATCACTGTGCTACAGGCTGAAAAAAGGCCAGTCCAAGCAACACATTATGAAAATAATTTTTTCCAATTGTAACTTACTCAGAGCACCTGAGTGATCATCATTACGCTTGGGATTTACCATGTATAGATCAGACGTGATGATGGTGGCAAGCAGCTTCAGCAGAGATGCTGTCCTTTCCTGACACGTGGAAGGAAGATGAGACTTTGTGAATGGTGCTCCCTGAAGACCCCTGGCAAACAGTGCTTGCTCAGAATAAAACAGTTACACAATGAAAGCAATTCCCAATGAAGAAAATAATAGCTCTTTATGTCATTTTGCCACAACATGAAATACAGGAATCAATTCAGCCCACAGTAATTACATTACAACAGACCAGCCCTCTGACAAATACAGTAGATGGGATTTGGGCAAGGTGGGCTCTGCTGCCAGCTCCTCCTTGGCAGTGTCAGACACGGCCCTTTGACACCAATGGTCTCAGAGAAGTGTGGGTTATCACTCAGCATATCTGCTGTTTGAGCCACCTCATTGCTCTTCCTTAAAGTGGAGCTGCTAACATCTCATTAGCTGAAGGAGAAAACATAGGTCAGTTCAGTTTGTTTGGCCCCATTCAGTGGGCCAAGCTATAGAAATACTCTGGATAAGTAACAAATGTTATCTGGAAACTGAGCAATTAGATGAACACTTCCTTTCCTTTTTCATATATAACAAAGCATGAGCCAAAAGCCAGAATTACAACCTTTTGAATATGTGGGCCAAATTCTGCTTCTGCCTCTGCAATGCAGAGCTTGTCTGCAGCAGACAAGTCTGCTGTGTAGGACTGTCTGTCTTTCAGATGGTAAGTTCTTTCACTCAGGCATTGTTTTCCTCAGCATTTTACATGGCAAATAAGATCTATGGCTGGCTAATTAAGAGGCACAGTAATTCATTCTGGTTTAATACACATGCAAGTGGTTTGGGGAAGGACTCTCTCTGTGACCTGTCATTATCATTCCCTAAGTATCTGGGTCTGTCTCCTGGGGATAAGATACTCTTCAGATGAAAATTTTAAGCACAGGTATTATAAGAGTCAGAATTGTCAGCATCAGTTCTGAGACTAGAGCTGTGGGGAGTCCAGCTGAGTACAAAAAATCCATTTTCTTCTGTCTTTAAAGAAGAGCTCCACTAACCAGGCTCTATTTTCTTAACCTGATTTTAATCCTTCTCTAAAAAAAAGTCCAGAATAAAAGGCAAAAATCAGATTAAATTGTGCCAGGTCTGTTGGAACACACTAAACCACATGCAGGTAACATCAGTGGGACTGCAAAGTGTACAGCAAGGTAAAAGCACAAACCTTAAAAAGACTGGGACCAGAGTATACTGATGTCTCTGAAGTTGTCTTTAAATAACTAGAAGACCAAATAAGAAAAGAAGCATTTGGGCACTGAAGTTACAGAGCAGCAGTGTGAACTTTGCAGCTCAGCTGCAGAACAGCAGCAGTAGTGGCAAAGAACCCTTTCAGAAAGCACAGCTTAGACTTGTGCTGCATGGCAATTAGCGAGTGAGTGTTGCATGGCACTGCTTTCTGAAAAGAGACAATTTTTACTTATCCCTGTTCCACACCTGACTTTTAATGTATTTTTAGCAAGATGGAATGCATAGCATACTTTGAGCAAAGCAAGAGACAGTTGCCTTTGAAGTGTTATTTGCAGGTTAAAGTGGAGGGCATGAATGTTCTCTGCAATCTACTTCCATTTGTTCTTTCAGCTTCATGTTTTTAAAGACATATGCCTTCATATGACTGACTCCTTTAGATGCATATGACTGACTTCTGCTTTAGATGCAATGGCTAGGACACTGTTTAGTTACCTGAAGCAGTATTATCTTTCCCAAAATAATGGACATTGAAAGATTTATAGTTATGATGGCACTGAAAGGTTTGCAGATTGATTTTCTCTAAGATCCCACTGTTGCTTTTAAGGACAAGTTAAAACATTTTGTCCTGGTTTCGGATTGGATAGAGTTAATTTTCTTCCTAGGAGCTGGTACAGAGCTGTGCTTTGGATTTAGGATGGGAACAATGTTGATAACACACTAATGTTTTTAGCTGTTTCTAAGGTGTTTACACTATTGTCAAGGACTTTTCAACTTCTCATACCCTGCCAGCAAGAAGCTGGCATGGGGGGGTAAACACAGCTGGGACAGCTGATCCCAGCTGGCCAAAGATTACTCCTTACCAAATGGCATCATCCTCAGTACATAAACTGAGGAAAAGCTGACCAGGGGCCACAGTTTGCAAACTGTCTGGGCATCAGTGAGTAAGTGGTGAAAAATTACATTATGCATCACTGAGTTTGTATATATTATCATAATTATTATTTTATTTTCTGTTACATTAAACTGTCTTTGTCTCAACATACAAGTTTAAGCCTTCCAGTTCTCTCTTCTGCCCTGCTAGAGAGGGGAGTGAGTTTTGTGGGGCCGAATTGCTGACTGGGGTTAAAAGGTTTCAAGGAACATTTTCTAGGACCCCCAAATTTGCAGTATTTCCAAATACCTAGAAAGAATATGGAGAAAAAGAACTTGCCCTGAAATAACTCTCAATTAATGTTTATAAGTGAAGTTATGCAGCACATTACAATTTGAAGGTCATCTGTGATACAAACTGAAGAAATCATCACTGGGTAAGTGATGATTTCCTAAATGTAGGTATGTGTATGCTTTTATATGTATATAAAAATAAATTAGCCAAAATAAAGGAACAATCTGATCTAACATCAAAGTTAGCCTTGCTATGAGTAGGGGATTGGACTACATAATTTACTGATGTCCCTTCCAATCTGAATTATTCAGTAATTCTAACTTGCTTTTCTTTTGTTATGTTTAAGATGTTACTGCAGGAGAGATGCCAATACTCATCTTAGCTGAGATGCTATAGCAAATACAACTGCTTTCACTTAACAGCTTGTCTGCTAAGGTATTTTTTCAATTTATTTTTTATTAAATAAAATGGCATTTGTGCTGTGCTCTGCATTCCAAAAAGCTTTGTGTTCCACTGACAAACTGCTGATCCCAGCACTGAAATCTAGTCCAGATTTTTGATGCCCAGCAAAATTTTCACTTTTTAAAAAAATTCAATCAGAATAAGGAATGAATTCCAGCAGGTGCTAAGTGAAGCTGTTTATTAACATTACTGGATTGACTTTTGCATGGCATGTGGGTGCAGAGGGTTTTGACAAAATGTGCAGGGGTTGGTTATGGAGAATGAGATGCTGTTTACTTAAGGGAGAAGATTCTGTTTGTCATTACTTGTGCACTGGATCTTGCAAAAACGACAGGCTTCTCTATAATAATCTCTCTGAAAACTGCTGGGGTGAAGAATCCCTCCTGTAAGGCAGCTTCACCCCTAGGGCTGCGGTTTTAGATAATGCCATGGAATGGCTGACATGAGATCTCTTNCGCACCGGGCCGGGCGGCCGGCGGGAGCGGGACCGCGCTGCGCCCGCCATGGCCGCGCTGCCGCCGCTCCTGCCGCCCGAGTAGCGACCGGGTGAGGGCCCGCGCCGCAGCGAGGGCGGATAGGGAAGGCTGGAGGGAGGGCGAGCGGATGCTCGGAGCCGGCGCCCCCCAGCTGCGCGGGCATTGCCGGGCTCCTCGAGGGGACGGCGCGGGACGACCGAGGGCGCCGGCACGGGACGGGACGGGACGGGACGGGGCGGGAGCGGNATATTTAGATAAGAGAAAAAAATATCCAGATTGAAACAATTTTTAGATGCATGCCTGAAATTATGTTGTGTGAAATCACAGAATCAGTTGGTTTGTAAAACACCTCTGAGATAATCGAGTCCAACCTATGACCCAACACCACCTTGTGAACCAGACCACGGTACTGGTGCCACGTCCAGGATTTCCTTAAAACACCTCCAGGGACATCCCACCTCCCTGGGCAGTCCATTCCAGTGTCTGATCACCCTTTCTGTGAAGAAATCCCTCCTAGTGCCCACCCTAAATGTCCCCTGGCGCAGAACGCACTAATGCTACGGTATTGTGTCCTATATCCAGCCGCTCGGAGCTTTCAGCACCGCCAGTGAGTCGCAGGCTTTCGGCGGCACGGGCGGGAACGCGGCAATGGCCCCGCGTCACCTGCTGGCCCCGGTTGCTGCCGCGACCTCCGGTTCGCCCCCGGCCCGTCCCGAGCGGCAGCGCGGGGGGCGCAGGAGCCGCGGGGGACGCAGGAGCCGCGGGGCTGGGGGACGGGACGGGACGGGACGGGACGGGCGCTGCACAGCGGGCTCGGGAGGAGCCGCGGGGCCGCTGATCCGCTTTCACTGTCAGCGAGCGATAAACCTTGGGGGACGCGGCTGCGGGGGCGGAGGAAGGACGGGAGGGAGGCAGAATTGCCCCGGGTGGCGAGGGGCTCTCCCTGTGCAGGCGGCGGCACTGGGCTGGCAGAGGTCGCGCCAGGGCCGTGGGCGAGGCGCAGGAGGAGGGAGCGAGGTGACAGCGGGGCCGGGGGGTGAGGTCCTGCCATAGCAACACCTCCTCGGTCAGGACCTCCGAGCGGGAAGCGCAGGCTCCTGTGCTGGCTCGCAGTCTCTTTGTTTCTGGACAGCTTTCTTCTCCGCGGTATTAATTAGGTTGTGCTGTTCCACTGGCTGCTTGTTGATTTTGCTGTATGGATAAATAATTAGGTAACAAAGCCCAGCAGCTGTTATGAAGGTTATTTTTTAGAGCTGGCTGCGGTGTTGCAGTAGGGTACGTGTTCTTGGTGTTGCAGATGGTATTTGTAAAAGCTGCTTGCCCTTCTAGGTTTCAAAGAAGGACTTCAGCAAAATGATTATGATGTAGGCTTGCAGATTTCGGCAATTGTCCCAGAAAATAGTCTGCACAGGTGAGTCTGATACGTGTATACTTCCAGCGAGACTCTGTGCAGACCAAGAGAGGATTTCTTAGGTAATTGAAATCCGTGTGTAAGATGAGAGGTATGGCATTCCGGCTTTAGTGCTGGTTTGCTTTATCTTCTTGTAGAACTGCTTTTTAGAAGTTAAAATGATGCAAGCAGAGTACACTAAAAATCCCGGTATAACCACTCTCTCAATATATTTTATTGTATAAGGAAATGGTTGAAAATGTGAGCCACAGCTGTGTTTCTCTATGGACAAGGAAATGTAATCATTGGCTGCTATGAATGCTTATGTTGCTGTTGACTTTAGGGAGGAGATGGTTAAGCTCTGGAGATATGAGAAACTGAAAGTATGAAGATGTTTCAGGAGGCTGTCAGATGACATTTGAAATGCCACTTGCTTTATATAAAAAAAACCATTAGGTCTATATTGCCTTTGAGCTCTTATTTTTCTGAAAATCTTCAATTATCTGTTCTTGTCTGTTTTTAAAGCAGATTTTTCTATCATTTTATAAAACTCAATTTGGAATTGTTGGCAGATGTTTGTTGGCATTGTGATTTTCACTATTTCAAACTGTTGAGAAAAGGACTGAAGAATACAGTTGTTAATTTGGTCCTAATTAGCAGCTCTGTTGCTTAATGCTACCTGAGGCTAATACTGAATTTCCTGAAGCTGGCTTTTTAAAGAGCTGTGAAAAAATAGAAAGGCAGTGTTTTTCTGGATTCAATAGTGTTATTAGGTGTGTTAAATTAGTAGATGTGGTTCTAGAAAGCAATATCCTGTACTTAGTTCTGGGCTGACTTGTTCTGAACTTACTTTTCCAATTACCAAGACAATATTGGATAGCCTCGTGAATAATACTTGCCTTCAGGTCATGGTCCAAGACCCTGCTGCCTCAAATTGAGGGTGAAAAAAAAAGTCTCATCAGAAACAAAGCAGTGCCAGAATAGAGGGGAAAATCATGACCCTAATTTCAACAAGTACCTAGAATACTGATACAGTAGTAATATTGTCTATAATGCTACCTCTTATATTAATTAACAGCAGTCAGTGTTCTGTAGAGCTCACAGTTGACTTTTTCACATCCTTAAAGGACTGAAGTGTTTATGTGTTTTCAGGGACCAGTGTCTGACTCTAGGTAAGACTTGAAAATTGTAGAACTCTACCATCTCCCCAAATGGTGTTTTTCAGTATGTAGTGACCATACGGACAGTAATTCCATGGCTGGAATTCCACAGCTTTTTGCATGTTCTGGGAACACCATTTGAAAAGAGCCATTGGAAGCAAACATGCTGCAATCTCCAGTGCCAAATAAGCCAAGATCTGTATCTTAGCAATGCCATGACACTACAGGTTTGTAAGAAGGTCTGCCAGAGCTGAGGCTTCTGTAGTGTGAACCAGAGTTATGGCTCTGTTATAGGTGTAAAAGCTGTCATAGAATGTGTGCTTTGTCAGGTTGTGTACTCAGTCATAAATTTGATTTCTTCCCCTCCCTTAAGACATTCTTCTTTGCACAGGTGATGTTATCAGTGTCAGAAGGTGAATGCAAACAGGGTTCTAATAAGGACTGAGCTGCTCCTGGCCTTGTTGTAAGCAGAGCTAAAGGCAGGGTGCTAAAACCTGCAAGGTGACAGTAATGCTACTTCTGGCATTGCACTCATTGGTTGCTGAAGTAGACACTCATTTTATTGACTTGGGTTAAGAGTCATTCTGTGCTGAAGACACACAGATTGCAAGTCTGTGTGTAAACCCTGAAGCAGGCAAGCCTCACGTGATATTCACAGTAAAAGGATGTTGTTGTGCTGTTTTCCCCTGATACGTGAGCTTCCAGTGTTGGGGCTCCTATGACAAAAATAACACTCTCAAGGTGCACCCCATGACTTGATGGGAACAAACCATCCTCACTTGCTAAACCTTAACTGATGAACTTTATTTTGGAGCAGTGCTGTTGACTCCAGACACAGAGTTAATATGACCAAGATATTAACCATGTACATGAGTTTGATAGAACACCTGGTGCTGCCTTGAAGGAATTATACATTTCTGTTCAACTTTCTAACTTGTGATGTAAGCAAAGGAAAGCAAATACAAAGTTTGAGTAAACCTTGTCTTCCAAAGTACTTGTTTTGTGTTCAAAGAATTGATAGAAATGCTGAGATTTGCACCTTGGCACTATCATTGATGAAGTCACATTAAAACCTGAGAAGAAAAATTTAGCTAAAGTGTTAAACTGATTAAAAACAAGGAAATCCTGCAATTACCTGGGTACAGTCACTGTTCCACTCCTTCCCTTTGAGCATGTGCATCAAAGCAGGTCTTTGTGTGAGCTGAGTCAGAAGCTGTGTCGAATTCTGCCTGGGCTGGAGGACTCCATATAGCAGAGTACAGCCAGCTTTTCCACTTTTATTGGATCTTGGGCAGGAGTGAATTAATATTGGGATGCGTAGTGTGGGTGGGACTCTGGTGTGTTCTTTTGCTTCCTATATGTGCTGTCTGTAAGTGCAGGATGACTGGGATTGTGTGAGACCTCATGGCCACCCTGTTTTTTATATGGAGTACAAGCAGCGGTGATCAACATCATCTCTTCTTCAGCTTAAGAATTCTGTCTTTTTCTCAGGCAGCGTGATGCTTCCCAATCCAGTTCATCATCCTTTTAGTGTGCTTCATAACTTGGTTGGCTTGCTACTCTGATTAGTGTTGGATGTGGAATTGCAAGCAAATATAGAAACCTGAAGCCCGAAGGGCTTTGAAATTCATCTCACATTAGATTATGGAAAATACCTGGGTTCTTTTGAGCTTTTTATCTCAGTCCCTTTTGATTTAGTTGAAAACCTTTGATTGGTCTCTCTACACAACTGCTATACAGTAGGTCTACATTTTGTATCTTATGTAAACCAAAACATCTTTAGCAGAATCTTTTCTTTTTTTAAACAAATTTCAGTTGAAAACAGAGTTATCTCTAGTACTTGAGCTTCCCTGTTCTGCAGTATTACCTGGTGATGTAATGCTTAGTCTGAGAAAGCCGTTTGTGACAGAGTTCTTGTGAAAGATATCGTGCAAAACACGGGTAAGCTGGGTATTAACTGGAAACAATAGGAAAGTGTGTTTTGCTGATCACTGTGTTGACTTATAAACAGTAGTTATGAAGAAAGTAGCCCTAGGAAAAAGAAACCAAAAACTTCACCCAGCAAGTGAAGTTGAAAGGTGTGGTCAGTCTCCAGATTAGTTTACGTAAAAGCATTATTAGGATTACAGTGAGCTAAAACAAACTGTAAAATTTCTCTTCAATTTTGTTTTAAATCTTGTCATGTAAAATTGTTACTAAGAGTTCTGATGCAATGACAGGTTGGCACTGACTTGGAAAAGTATTTTAGTTTGCTTAAGCAATGGTTATTGTGTAAAAAAGATGTGAAAAGTTCTCTAAGAGAGGTATTTTGGGGTTTGCAATGAACAACACAACTGTAGGAAGCTGGAAATGTTTTCATGCTTCAAAATTACTCTTCAGCAATCTTGTTGGGCTGTCATTATACATGTGGTAGCACATAAACTGTCTAGCAGGTTCATCTCTTACCTCAGTGTAACTGATTGGAAATTGAATTAAAATGGCAACTGATTCTAAATGTTGTGTAGCTGTTAATGGTTACTTCAATATCTCTGGCTTAGGATAATGTCTTTAAAGATAATAGAAGATATTTTCTT
Source organism: Anthoscopus minutus (assembly GCA_013399455.1). Lineage (NCBI taxonomy): Eukaryota > Metazoa > Chordata > Aves > Passeriformes > Paridae > Anthoscopus > Anthoscopus minutus. The sequence continues at coordinate 828,039 of VWYI01019895.1, read as the reverse complement.
TTTCTGTCATGATTCATCTAAGACTGTGTTTCTAATGGAATATTTTATAGCATGATGGCTAAAGGAGTCGAACAGGCCTTTGTGGCACAAACTGGTCAGGCAAGTTTTGTTCTTTCTAATAAATGCTGGGGCATTTGTGAAGCTTTTTTAGGTTTGGTTGCCAGTTGCTTCATATGTATGTGTGTGACCTGTCAAGAAAACTACAAATTGTTATTATTCTCTTCAGTATTCTTCGGCCAATAAATCCTGATTAAGTGTTTGAAATACAAAGTCCATCTCCAGTGTTACACTGGATTACACTGCATCTCACATTAACTCTTGAATTTGCAATTGAACTGGCTAAAGCACATGTGCTCTCCCTTTTTGTTGCTCAGGAACCTGTGAGAGGAAAGTGGGTCTGTAACTGAGCTGTTCAAATGGTGCTCATGTGCAGCTTTTGCCTTCGGTGGGGTCTTCTGATGAGCATCAGAGCTTTATCATGTCAGTTGATTATGGTTTCAGTCATATGTCACTTCATTTCATAGATGCATGACTGGAAATGTAAGGAAGTATAAAAAAATCTCTTTAGCAGAGCATTCAGTCTATATTGCAGTGATTGGGAAAAGAACCTACCTGTTATTGCACTATAAATGATAAATGAAAAATGCTTTTGGTAAAGTTATGTCTTTATCTTTGCTTCATGAGCTTCAGTAGCTGCTTACATGAAGAGAGATGCTTCCAAGATGTGATTTTGCTTGAGTGTAATGAACCATGTATAGCAATCAGTCTGTGGATTGGAATTTATTTTTATATATTCTTTAATGTGCATGAATAGGAGGCTGAGTAGTTTGAATGGTGGAGTATATATTGATTCTGAGATGGCATGTCAGAGCCTCCTTTTTAAAATCATAATTATTGTTGAATAGCAACTTCCGAGGGTTAAATGTAGAACTGCTGTCTCTTGAGAGATTTTGGGCATTGCTGATCTTTAGAAGAATTTTTGAAAATCATGTCAGAAAAAAAGTATGTTTTGAAACACTGCTCAGTATTATTGAGTAAAAGACAGTCCTTGCTTGCATGTGAAGTAAATGTTAGATTCCATTCCTACAGAAAGAGGTGAAGTCTCAGCTCACTTCCAAGTTGTTGCCAAGATGGGGAACTACTTGTGCTTAGTGCTTTTACAGGTCAAGACACAGAACCCTGTAAGACAGAGTGGATGTTTCATGTGTAGCTGGGTCAGTCCAAAGGTCTGTCTGGACAGGTTGCTGAGGGCTTTAACTGGTAGTTGGAGGGCTGGAGTAATGGGAGAGTGATTTACAATGTGACTTGAGGTGTAAGTGTGAATCTTCAAAATAGCTGTAAAATGCATCTAACTTCCTCTTGCAAATTCATATGACTGCATTTTAATTTGCTACTGGGTGATATGGGAAAAATGTCAATATTTTCTTTGCAGTTAAAATTTTATGAGGAAAATGCTTTTCATTGTTTAAAAAAAATAATAAATCTGTCTTCCAGACCTCCCAGTTCTAGTTTTAGCTGGTAGTTTGGAGTTTTTTAGTAGCATTTTGGTGTGTGTATCTTGGCTTTTTAACCTTTAATATTTTATTATTGGATAATCTTTGAAAGATTGTACAGCTAAGTTAAAAATATTTATTTTTTCAGATATAATCTATATAAATGAACAGGCCTCTTGACTGAAGTGCTATTAGAAAGCCAGAGTAATAAAAGAGAACAGTTCCTGGTATCTCTTTAGCCCAGCTACAGTTTCAGGTGCTTCAGTGCTCTACTTTGGTTTCTGAAGTATTGCCAGTGAACAAACAGGGCAGTCATTGTGAAAGCATTACATTTCTACCTGGTTTAGCTGGGGTGTAGAATTTTCTGTTCAACTGGTCCTGGGCTATGCAGAGAGAAACCCCATAACTTTCTGTATATATAGGTAAGCTGTATGTCTGCTTTCCTAAATTCAGTTTTGCCAAAACTGGAGTGATTCATGGATATCTGCATCCAGCACCTTCAGTATCAAAACTGAGCTATTTTTACCCATCTTGCTCCTATAACATTGGGGTCATCTAGCAAAAAAAAAAATTGTCTGTAAACCCATAAACAGGCAATTTAGGTTGAATTGGTGAGAAGGACACAGAAGAGCAGAGGTGTTTGTAAGATCAGTTGGAATGTGTTCCAGAGAGCAGTAAAAGTACCTGGGACAGACCGCTGGTTGGTTGAGCTATGTGCTGCTGCTCAGTCTTTTGGTGTGGTACTAGGGGAAAAAAGTCATTTTTGGCACTCATTGGGGAGTCTGAGGATGTCAAAAATAAACCCCTTTTCTAGCTGTATCCGTAAGAAACTCTCCTAAGGACAAGCATCCCTTCTCCTGGTTGCTGATGCTGGACACTCAACCTGAACTGCACAGGTCAGAAACCAGAACCAACAGGGAAGGATAGTGAGTGTTACAGAGCATTTGAAGAGGCTACTGCTTAAGGATGTTTGCTTGAGTTTTTATGATGAATTTCCAGTGGAACAATAAAGAGTACCAGCATCAATTTTGTGAGTTATCATCCAGTTCTTGACAAAGAACCAGGAAGTGCAGATCACAAATTATAGCATTAAGAGAATTGCTCTGAGGCAATTTCAAGGGCATTATTTTCTAGATGGGTTTTTCCTGTAAATACGTGGACTTTGTTTAGAGGTGTGCAATGATTCCTTAACAAGTTTACAGCACACAGGGCAGTGACTGAACAATTCTGAGTCCTGAGGTGACATCAGTATAAGAGCAGTAGGGACTTCTGGGAACTTGGGCTGCTTGTGTTGGTGTCACCAGGTTTTTCTGTCGCTGAGCTGCTTGCCAGACCATGTCATGGTACTTAGGACACTGCTGAGTGTTGGAGTCACCTGCCTGTGGCTGATGGAGCACTGCATCACTCCTTTCCTTGTCCCCCACCTGGTCTCTGAAATGCATCACAGCTCTATGGCAGCTTTGAGTAGTTTTGAGACTTCAGTCTATTACTAAAGGAAATGTGAGTACTCTGCTGTGACCGATATGAAATGGTTAGAGGAAAGCTACCTTCTGTGTCTGTTTAAAAATGAGCTTGTTTCATATTCTGTGAAACCTGTCTGGGTGCTTTTTACATATCCAGAGGTGAAGAGCATATATGGTGTGAGCTGATGAGAGAACTGCTTTTTCATGATTTTGTGCATTGCACGTGTACGTTTTTGGAAAGCAGATGATTCCCTCTGCATCCCTGACTGTGCTACAAGGCCTCTCTTAGGGTGGAAAACATCTGCCCAAAGATGATGCAAAACCCTTTCTCGTTGAAAGGAGCTAAAATAATTGACTGTTACTGGCCATTACGTTATGTCATGTGTAGTTGAATATGTCTGGTGTCCAGTAAACTTAATTTGCTGTATTAAGTTCTTATTACTCCCCTTTCAGAAGGCTTTGTGCCTCAGAGTCGCTTATCTCAATGCTCTTCACTTTCATTTCAAGCCTGAGTAGAACAAGGTTTTGTATATGCACATACTAGTGAAGCATTATTCCTTCCTGCCCTTTTTTGCCCCTCTCTCTGCGGTATTTTTAGGCATTGAGGTGTAAATATATTTTTTTTACTCTTGAAGCAGTGATTTTTGTTTCTCAGGACCTTGACCTTAAGTTTGCTTACGGAACCACCCCAGGCATACACTTCTGTCATTCTTTAATCTGTTTGTTGTAAAGAGCCCCATTGTGATAGTTACTAGGTGACAAGGCACACTTTATTTTTTTCCCTTGTTAGTGAAGTCGTCTAGAGAGCCACATCTCAGTGAAAGTTTCTTATAGTTATCATATAATGTATTTCTTTAGTTGTCATCTCACATGTATTTTGAATTGGCTGAAACGAGGTAATTTGCTCCTTCTTGAATATTTACTACTGAATAAGTATTGAGAGTATGGGTCAAATTCTATCCATTTTATGAAATTAAATGCTAGCATTAGTAGAGCATCTACTTAGGAAAGGCCTTTGAATTCAGGGATTTAAAAGAATCATGTTTTCATTCAACAGGAAGATTAGACAGGCAGTTTGAAATGGCATAATACTGAATTAAAACGTACCAGAACCTCGGCATGTGCCTGTACTCATTGGATAGCAGACTAGAGCTGGGAAAGGTGGTGTTCCTAATTAGAATTAGCAGTACTGCCATGGTGGGAAGGATTTTCAGCCAGTACAGTGGATGAACAGCCAAGGGATGAGGGTGCCAACAGCTTCCTTAAGAAGTTAGGAGTGTATGTTCTTTCAACAGAGGAAAGAGAAGGACTGAGTGTTACAGAAACTGCTTTTTGCTGTACCAGTGGATGGACTCTGAAGTGAGAACTTGCTGTTACAGCATAAACTTCTCCAGACTGCTGCTGAAGGTAGCTACAGGAAATATTTTTTTTCCTTCCTTTTGTTGGCATATTACAGGAGTGTGTATTGAGATTTTTGATGTTCTCCCAGGATAATCAATACTTACCCTGTGTCAGATACTTCCTTGAAGAGCTTAAACGACTCATCGTCGTATTTGTTCTTATTTTTGTCATTTGATTAGCAGTTAGTAGAAGTTGTTTATGAGAAAGTGAATTAAAAAGTTTCTATTTCCTGAATCTTTACATTCCCTGACATACCTGGGACACATTTGTATTCAAAAGCTGGTGTGCTGTTCGCACACTCCATTGGCAAGCTCTCTGCTCCCTGCTCTCTGTCTGGAGACAGTTGTGCTAGCAGCAGTTTAGCAGATAAGCACATCTTAGTTTGAGCAGTGTGATAAATGGCTGTAACCCTTGCCAGTACCAGCATTTAATGTTGTGTGTCTTGTGCCAGCTATTTAACTACTTACATTGGAACTTGGAGATAATACGTGTTGATGCAGATTTAAACTTAATTTTTTGAATAATAAAAGGTATGTATGCTCTTTGCATCTTTGAAGAACACATCTGCAATGAGAAAAAACAGTGGCTGTTAAAAAAAAAAAGGCAGTTTTGGTTTTAAAGGGTACAGCTTGCCTGTATTCTGATGTATAGGGAGGTGTTTTGCAAACATGGCTGAGCTGTGCTCCTGTTCCTCATTCCTGCTGCTCTCATCCCCAGGATCTGAATTGATGTATTTCCACTTGTGTGGCAATGTCACTGCATTGGGGGAAAACACAGCCAGCTGCCTCCTGTGCTTTGGAACAGAAATGTGGGGCAGATGTGTTTGAGTGTCAGACTAATTCTGAGCTGTAAAACACAGGATGACTGGTCAGACTGGTTACATGAGTCCTGTCACAGCTGCAGAAAGTGTCACAAGGCAGTGACAGAGCTTTCCACATGCTGCCCTTGGTGGATGGCAGTCACTCATGGCATGTGGGCAAGCAGGCTTGGGCTGGGCCACTCTTGAGTGCTGCTTTGAGAAGTTCCTGTGGCACAGGCAGCAGAAGGGACTTGCCCTTTGGGGTGAGACAAATACCACACTTCTGCCCTATTGTCAAGATGATCAGCAGGCCTAAGGAAGGAGCAGAGCAGGTGGTTGAAGGTGGAAGCTTTGCAAAACAGTGCAAGAACCCAGCACTTTGCTATCACTCAGCACACTGTGTGCTTGTTTGATGCTTAAGCATATCATTACATAAGCCAGTTCACTTGCTTCGGTCAAGGTTTACCTTTTTTGATTGTTTTTGATGCCTTCTGAAGACATCATAAGAGGCACTAAACTATTTTGTTTCCTTAATGCAGTGTACATAACCTTAGTACATCCCTCATTTTGAAGAGGTAATTTGTAAGGATAAGTAGGGTAATACAGGGTGAATATTAAACCTGGAAAGGCGTGGAGCTCCTATCAAGTGATACCCAAATATTATCTGGAGCCTGATGGATTTGCATGTTTGATGTGAAACAGTCAAATATTACCGTGTTTCGTCTCGAGTGGCTACTGCTAGACTGGCAGCATTGGTTCTTTTATCACACAAAATGTTTTGCCTACAAACCATGAGCCTTTTCTTATATAGGAGGTATCTGTTATATTCAGTTGTCTGAGGTAGGCAGAATAAACTTTGAATATTCAAGAGACATTTGACTATCAGTGTGAATTTGCATTGACAGCTGCTCCACATGTATTCTTTGTCTGGACATTTCTGATGTGAAAGTAAACTGTGATCCTCTGATCAATTATTTAATTTCTGTTTAAGAGTTAGTAATTAGAATGTAAAAGCTAATATTACTCAGTGACAATAAGGGGAAAAAAATCTATGTATGTCATGAACAGGTGCAGATAGGTGCAGGTAGATTTGGGCAGATAAGGCTAAACCTAGTGTATTGGAATCATAAAGACTGTGAACTTAATGTGGTAAATTATATTCTAGGTACCACTGAAAATTAAAGATTGACTGCAGGGTACACTGCTTCATCATAATTTACTTTTCATGATTTAGCTGATTTGTATAATCATTACTCAAATTCCTCATGTGTTTGATATAAAACTTACACTTTATTTATTATTAATAATTAAATTATTATGTATATGGAGTCAGTGGCTTTTTTTTTCTTTGTGACTGAGTTGTGCAAATAATTGTATTTCTGCTTCCATGTAGATTAGTCTTTGTAATACTCATTAACAGTATTATTTACAGAAGGAAGTAATGCAATAAAAAGGAAACCTAGTGGCCTTCCTAATGTACTCTCTTAACAGGGCTGTATTTTTCACTTGTTACTTCCATATGGAGATAAATACTCTCCAGTTTGCTGACTTGGACTGGAAATTTTACATGTAGCAACCAACATGGAAGTTCATGAATCCAATTTTACCACTCCCTTTCTTGTGGTGAAGGTGAACTGCAGCAGCTAGGTAGTCACAAGTAGGTCTGAGGCAGTAGTACATCAAAAAACTGAACATTTTAGGAGGTTCTATAACACTTCAGAAGGTACTTTTAAAAAGGTTTAAAATGAGGTAAAAAACCCCCTCAGATCATTCCAGAGAAAGCATCAATAGGAAGTTGGACTGGAGTAGCTACTGGAGAAAAAAAACCCAGTTCCTCAGCTTTATGTAATACAATAGCTTTTACAGCTGAGTGTGAGGATTATAAACTACTTTTGACAAGAGAGAACAGATACTAGAAGGTGAATTTTCCTTCTATCTTAACTACATCATTAGCAAATTATCTTAAAATTATAGATTGTTTAAAGTGCACTAGTCTGAAAGCATTGGTTTTTAACAGCAGTTTAATTAGGAACCAACGTGTTCTTCTATCAAACTGAATACTTTTTTTTGCAGGTACGTTCACTTTTACTTTCACATTAAGACTGTCAGTTGGGTTTGTTTTATTTGAGAATAACAGTGGTACATTGTGAACTTCCATTACCAGAAGTTATCAAGGGGTAGATGGGTTCCAAAAGAGCATTTGTTTGAACTGCACAAACCAAGTGGTGGGATTTGCTGGTTCCAATGTTGATCTGAACATAAATCTTTTGAAGCAAAGGGTGATCAGGGATTTTATTAATACCAGAGAAGGTCTGTAGAATGTGGAATTCTTGTCACATTGTATAGACTCCCTAGTTTCCCATCTCTGTGCTCCTTTGTACCTCTCCCTTACCACTTGTGTTCTGGTTCCTAGTGATTTGTACTGGATTAGAAGCTGTAGCATAGAGGGGTTTTTTTTTAGCTTGGAAACCAAAAAAGGAAAAGTTGTTTGCTTGTTACTTAAAAAATGTGTGATTCTCATTTGCTGATTTGTGACTCTTGTCCAGTTGTTATATGTTCCCTTCCATACTCTCAGCTGAATGCTCAGTTTGATTAAAGGCCAGTTGTAGCCCAGTGTTTTGTGGGATGGTATTTCCTGATAGAAAGAGCTGGGCTGGAGCTGCTTTTTGTGCCTAACAGTGAGAGATGGCAGCGGTAGGAATTGGTGACAGGCCTCATGGGCTTCACAAACCTGTGTGTTTTAGCAATGTGAGCCTCAGTAGGAAGTGTTGGTTAATAAGGAAGCACTCCTGGGGAGCTGAGTGAAGCCAGACAGCACAAAGGGGTTTCCTTTCAGGCTGAGGCAAAGGGAGGAGCATGGAGCAAGTACCTGAGTGGCTCAGATGGTGTGGCTGTGTAAGGCAGAGCTGAACAAGTCAGAAAGCAAGGATGGAAACCAGTTTGATGTGGCAAGTAAGCACCTCCTTTGAGACAACTCTTGGAATAGCAGAGTTGAATTTATAAATGAAAAGTTTGCCTTGTTTATAAGTAGCCTGAATTATCCAGTGTAGGAGTATAAGGTTGCATATAAAAGTTAGGGCTGCTGCAATGAATTTCTCCTAATGGAAATAAGGGCTTCCTGTGCTTGCTAAAAATGATAGTAGTCTTTTCAGATACAGGACCATCTGGGATTCCTGAAAAAAAAGATAAGGTGTTATACCCAGGCTCTTCCATAATTATTCTGGCTATTTGGATCTCAATATGGTGTCCTTCTAGTGCTTCTAAGAGAGCTTCTACTGAGCTTTTCAAGTCCTTGCTCTGCAAGCTACTGCTTGAGAAAGCATATCTGCCACAGACCATCTGTGCTCTTCCACAGGGGATTTTGGTTGCTTGAAAACAGATGGGAAAAGAGAATCTCACCCCCATCCTCCCCCAGCCCCTTCCCTTAGTTCCTGGGTACAGATGCATTTTGCTGTATGGATTCTCAGTGAGGACATGACAGTAAGGAAATTGGATATGCTGGCTAGACTAGGGAGTCACCCTATGTTGTAAAAATGGGTAAGTCAAGACATATTGTTGCTTTCAAATCATGTGTAGGGAAATGAAAGCTGTAAGACCTTGGATGCTTAATTTTTTTTGATTATTTATTGTCATGAAGAATTTTTTTGAAGTGATTACTTGAAATTTTTGTGGATTTAAATGCTAGAATTATTAATTTTTAAAAGTTCTGCTTTTTTATTGTCTTGGCATTTACTATCTCTCTGCTTCCTGTTCACTATCCCTGATTTCTCACCTTCTCTTAAAAAACTTGTATTGGAGCATTTACTTAAAAGTTGGGCTGAAAGATCAACAAACTGTATATTAATGTGTCTAAATATTTTTGCACTTTGAATTTTACTTTCTAGTAGCCTTTATTTTCCTTATCTAAATCTCTTTTGTTATTGTGTATAATATGTTGTAATATGAATTCTCCAATTAGATTTCCAAAGGAATATTGTGGAGGAATATTTACCAGAAATGCAGAGCACACTGGAGCCAGTCAATCTGTCAGATGATGCCTCTTTCAAGTCCCCAGATAATGGGAAGGCTGATAAAATACCCAGAATGGAGGAGTCCCCAAGCATCAGTTGCACTGGAGCTGATGCTGGTGTCTTGGAAAGGGAATTGAGTTCATTGTCCTTGGATCAGGATGCAGCAGCTGTTGGCATCAGCAGCAATGGGGCCCCAGCAGAAGGACAGCAGCAGTGTGGAGGAACAGACTGCTCTGCCAATGCCCACTGTGAAAGAAAGGCAGAAGGCTCCACAAAACCAGAGCATCTACCTAATGAAGAACTTGAACGACACGATCCAAAAACTAAACAGACAGAACAATCATTAATGGAAATATTACAGGATCTAAGGGAGGATTCTGACTTTGTGAAAAAATCGAGTGATAAAATCTATTCAGAAAGCCCTTATGACACAGACTGCACAAAGAAGCTTATTTCCACAATACATCAGACTTCCTCACAGGAGGATTTGCTAAAGGAGATAGAGTCTGAACTCTTATCCACAGATTTTTCGAAGGAACCAAAGCTCCCCAATGGTGTGCAGAAGGGTGAACATGCCTTGGCTGTGTTTGAAAAATGTGTACAAGATAAATACCTGCAGCAAGAACAGACTATTACAAGGTGAGTGTTTGAGTATGTGCGTCACAGTTGGAGGTGTATGCTGAACAATTTTGGCTGCATGTTGCCTGCACCTGCATACAACATTTTGGTCTGAGGCAAGTTGTCTTGAGTTGTTAAGGGATAGTTAATGAGCTTTTTAAAATTGTTTTTTAACTGAGGAATCATTTTTACTTGTGGTGTGTACTTGTAAATAAAAGTGTGTGCTTAAATGTCTGAATTCTTGCAGGATTTGGCAGGAACTGAATAGCCAACTGAGTAGCTTGCCAGTGTCTAGAATTACTTAAATACTGCAGCAGTAATGGTGATTTAAAAATAGTCCAGGATTCATTCAGACCATATGTGTCTGTGGAGAAATGAATCTTTGAAAGTACTAACTGCCACAATGGGCATTTTATTTATGTTAAAATTGCTTGTTGATTTTTCAAGTAGTATTGAATCTCTTGCCATCATCCAGCAAAGCTGTTAATCAGATGAGAGTATTGTTTGAGTTGGAAGTGCCATATATAGATAAAGTACTCTTTGCACATTTTATAGGAGGACTTCTGAAATGCATGGCTTGTAAGTGTTGCTGTAATGAACTGGGCTTAGTAGTTCAACCAGACAGTATTCAACTTGAATATTTCTGTTTATCAAAAGCCAATGAAATCATTGCTTGATTTCATGAATCCTTACTTGGTGTTTAATACTTTGTTGCCTCATTAGGAATGTTTTTTTGCTAGCAAAATGTAGTCTCTAAATTAATATTTATTTCCTTTTGCAGAGCTGGAAATGAATGTTATACTTTTCATATAAGGCTCTCCAATACTATGGTATGGGAAGACATCGAAGGAAGGGAAACCAGATAGAGAGAGAGTCCCAGTAGGGAAAGTATTCTCTTGCACTTCACCAGTTAAATTCTTAGAGAAGCCATCCATGTGAGGAAAGTCAGTTGATGACAGGAAAGGTCGAGAATGCACAGTCAGACATTCAGAAGTTACAGAGGAGGAGTGGGAATCAAAGTGGTGGGTGTGTAAAGAGGGGTAATTCCAGGAGATCATGAGGTAAACTTATTTATGGTGAACTCAGGGGCAGGACAGTGTTTTTGGCTGTGGACCAATTACTTCCTTAGAGACGAGTGTTTTTATGTGTGCATGTTATATATACATAAGGCTTGTTATATATATTATATATATCCATATATTACATACATACACACATGTGTATACATATATAGATATTATATATATTTATATATATATAAGGCTTTATGTAAAAACATGCTAACATCTGACACTTGGGGACTCACCTCAAGAGTTGTGAAACTGCTGTGGAACATTTTGTGTTTGGTCCAAAGGGTATTCTGGGTTGTGTTTGTTTCGTCCCTTTATGATCAGCAGAATTTCTTGTAATATCATCGTGGAAATAGCCCAGTTGTCACCTGTGATCTAAATGTATATATGAGCAGCTGTGGTGGGAATTAAGAATTTGTAATCCTGGAATATTCATTGGCAGATTAAGAAGCAGATCACAAGTGCTAAGGTTGCTGTAACTGAATGGTTTTGAATTCCTTACAATTTAGGAGACTGGTTTGTTCAGATATTTTATTTTTCAACAAAGGGACAGGGATGAAGGGGTATTTAAATATCTTTTTCAGGTAAATGCATACCTCCTACAAATTCATTCAATTAGTTGCCTAAAATACCCACGGTGTAATAGTATCTGCAGACATGTAAATACATTTGAGACTGTTTATTCAGCAGTTCTGACAATGTAACTTCTGAGTTTTATGCTGAGTGTCAAGCTAAGTCTGAGTTTGCTTCAAACAGCTGAACTGGAACTATTGCTAAAAATTGAACTTTATAAGGAGCATGGATATGTGTTACCTACTTAGGACTTAAAAAATCAGGGTTCTGTTTCTTACCAGGTTGTGAAATTCCATGGGTACTCTGAGAAATCCATGAAATTAATAAAATCTCTGTGTTTTCAGACAAATGACTGATGAGACTATCTGACTGGAAGTTACTGTCTTACATTACCTTAACATTAATAAGATTTAGAGTTTCATGGTTTCATAGAGTTACCAAATGTCCCATAGCAACCCTAAAATGCTGCAAACAAGCAGTTTCCTTAAAAGCACAGGGAGGCTGCTGCCTCTGTTTTGGAGTTAAGGTCCACATGCACAACATTATTCTTTTTCTTGCAAGGCTTTCATGGACATTTTTTAGGGTGTCTGGCTTCCAACAGAACTTGCAGATTGAAGAGCAAAAAACATGTCTCTCAAGGTTGAAAACAATCAACCAAAAAATAGAGTAATGATGTACCTTGTTTTTAATTTTTTTTTCCTTGGCAGATTGATTAAAGAAAATAAAAAGCATCAGGAACTGATTTTGGAAATCTGCTCAGAAAAGGACAACTTAAAAGATGAGCTGAAAAAACGAACAGAAACAGAAAAGCAACACCTTAGCATTATTAAACAGGTACAGATACTAATACTGAAGTGCTGGTTGGTATTTCACTTACGTGTAATGTCACTGTTGAACAGGAGATCTGTGGTAGCACAGAGAAGGTGGGGATACCCATGCTGCTTATCCTAAGCTTTTTAAGAGGATAAATCTACTCTTGTATTCCAAGAAATTGTCTAAAAGCCTTTAGTGAATTTGTATAAACTGACTTTCTGAATTCATATCCCTTAAGTGTTCTGTATCTGGAAATCTCTGCTTTGGTAGTAGCAGGTATTAAATACAGGCCTTTTCTCAGGGGCTTGTTAGCACCACAGCAGGCCAAGGAGCACCATGGTGTGTGCACCGTGTAGGCTGGTTTTAGTGTAGGAGGAAAACGTTTCACACCAGGTGTCACTGCTTGTCTGTTACCAGCTATCTGCTGATGTCCCTGCAGCTGGCTGGCCAGCTTTATAAACTGATTATGGGTTATCTTTTGGAAATCTGACAAGAGAAACATTTAAAATACTAATTTCTGTTTGTCCAAGTGCTGGTGACTATTTGGTTGTCAGGTTTCTTTGTTGGTGTCTACATCACACAGGAATCTGTTCACAGAGCAGAGTGTCAGGCTTGAAGTGTTCTAGAGGAATATATTCATGTAATATATTCATATAGTCATGGCTGATTTCAGAGAATATTTGAATGTCCATGATGTGATTGAAAATTGAATTGAAAAATGTTATTTTTAGGCTAAGAATTGGAATTGATTGTACCTGAATGAACCAGTATGAGCAGCTCCCTCATTCATTCTTGTCTGTATTTCCATGATAGCTCTGACATGAGTCATGTATGATTTCATAAACTCTATCATGCAGCGGTTGCTTCATTCCATTCTGAAAAAAAGTGTGTGTGAGGATGTTCATGATACTACATGCTTGCAAGTGATTTCAGAAAATACTCTTTTGAACTGTAATAGTTTTATATGGCTGTTGAAAGCACCTGGAGCTGTTAGAGACATTGCAGTGAAACATTTGCATTTTTTCATTTGTAATGGTAGTGTTTTATTGTTGAAATTTCTGTGTTAATGCTTCATGGTAACTTTTATGTAAATGAAAGCTTGGCTGCACTCACATCTCTAAACAAACTGTATCTGCCTGCTTGTACACATGAAGCTTTGTCTCTGGCAAATGATGCATTTGCAGAGCTGAGCAGAGTGTAGTCAAGTCATGGTGTGGTACCAGAAGTGACTTAGGTGGTTCTAGCCTCTTACACAGCAGCTTGGGGTAACACAGAATTTGTGGTACAGATCCTGAGATCCTGCCCCTTCTCTACATCTCTTAATCTGGGTGAGTTGGCTTTCCCCTGGGACACAAGGAGAGTCTTGAGGCACAATTTGAACAGTGTTTGGGCAGTGTCACCCCCTGCTCCTGCTGGACTTGCATGGCCTGGCAGGGAACACACTCTGGGAAGTGTTCCAGTTAACACTGGGGATTACTCTGCAGCTGGATTAGGTCTCTGACTTGGTTCACTAGGTGGCTAAAAAAGTGCCAGCATGATGACTAAGCTCATCTTTATTTGCTGAGTGATTTTTGAATGAATTAATTCCCAGTCCAATTCAGTATGGATGCATGGTTGCTTTGCTAGCACGGTGAAGGTTATGGCACAAAGGATAGAAACAAAAGGGTAGAAGGTGAAGCAACCTTACATAGCAGCCAGCTTTGCTCTGGCAGCTTAGCTCTTGCTGTCTATCTGTTACTTTGTGTAGTAAATTACTGTGCCTTGTGTTTTACTTGGATTGAAGCATCTTCACTCTCACTGAAGATGAGAATTGACATTTTTCATGCTTTTACTAGTCATGCAAAGCTAGATGTTGATATGGGTGGTTGCAGCTTGACAAGTGTAAAATACAGGTAAATATCTGTTGAAACATCTAATTTTGTGTGAAATATGCCTGCCTGTATAAAACATGATCAAAGAGTTATTTTCCCTATAATTATATCATGATGTTGTATTTTAGCTGGAAGCAAGAATAGAAGAGCTTAATAAAGAAGTGAAAGCTAGCAAAGACAGACTTGTAACTCAAGATGCAGCAGCCAAAAATACTATTCAGCAGTTGCATAAAGAGATGGCCTATCGAATGGAACAGGTAATATGGAAAGACTTACACTATTGAACATCTGCATTATTGGTCATATCTACATTATTGAACAAACTTAGTTTTTGTAGGAAACTTACTGGACTGCTATGTGATTTTCCAAAACTGGAACTCCTAGTATGCAGTTATATATGCATTTTTTAGAACCGTCAGCAGTGAATTTCCAAATAGCTGTTAACACTTCAGAGTGCCTGATAACTCTTCTAAAAATGCCTATTTTTATATGTATTGAATTCAGCACTCAAGGAAAACTCATTTTCTTTACCTGTAAGCTGAACTTGAATCAAAAGGAAGTAAAAGCTGGCAGTAGCTTTTTTCAGGCAGGCTATCAGAGAATTATTATTTTTCTCAATTCCAGCAAAAAGCTCTTATTTAGTCTTTATGTATAACTGAAATCTGGGAATTTTTTTTCCCATTTTAATACCATATTATTCCAAGTATTTTCTCTGTTGCACATATTCTAAAGCTCAGTGTCTGATTTTACTTTTAATTTTCTAATTTGAAGCAGAACTTGTTAGTGCTAGGGTGTAGGGAATCTGTAAAAGTAAGCCACTGAAAGGGAGCCAACTGAAAAATAAGACTCTGGGTAATGTTTGTGCACTTGACTTGTGGATGAAGGAAGACAGAGTACCAGTACTAAGTATTTGCAAAATTCTTTTGTTCTAATATATTGATAAGTCATTTGAGATGTTCAGCTGCAAAGATGCAGCTGCTTAGATACATACTTACTGTTAGAAGCAGGAGTACAGTGCTTAAGAGGGATTGAATGTTAGTCTTTGTCAAACTGGAGCTTTTGAGTCCTGCCCTCTTATGCTACTGTGCTGCAATACTAAAAATATCCAGTTAATTATGAAATACAGTGTTTGATTCATTGTTTGGGTATTTTTCAAGGCAAACAAGAAATGTGAGGAGGCTCGCCATGAAAAGGAGACGATGGTGATGAAATATGTCCGAGGGGAGAAGGAGTCACTTGATCTCCGAAAGGAGAAGGAGGTCCTTGAGAGAAGACTGAGAGATGCAAACAAAGAAATAGAAAAGCTTACAAATAAAATCAAACAACTTTCTCAGGAAAAAGGAAGATTGCACCAGCTCTATGAAACTAAGGTAGTCCAAGTACTGCTGTGTGACTTGATAACAAGCGCTGTCTGAACAACTTTATCACTTGCTGTTGTACTTGGTAAAAGAAACCTATTCTCATTTAGTTTTTGCTGCAAAACTGTGAGAGTGCTTTTCAAGGGAAGGGGAAAAAGTTACCCAGTTTTCATTGCAATCTTTCTGAATTTCCTTTTAATATTTCCCTGAATATTTGTGAAACATTAGGGATTTTGTTCTTTTTTGACAAAATTGAGAAGACAGCTTGTTGCAGATGTCTAGATTTTGAATTAATTTCTAGCTTCAGGTGTTTTTTTAAAGGCTGCAATGGCATTAAATTATTGCCGTCTTTTTTGTTGTTTTTCTGTGCTTTCACTTTGTATTTCCTCTTTTGTAGTACTAAAAATTGATAATAAAGCAGTAGAATTTTTTTGTCCAAAATTTTGCCATTCATTTTTGGAAAGCAGTAAGAAATTATTATTCAAGGATCCACTATTCTTCACAGCTGTGTTTTACAATTCTATTTCATGTGGAAGATCCAAAAATTAATAAATGACTAGAAACTACAGTTCTGAAACAAAAATCACCTCTATGATGCTTTGTCTTTTCACAGATATGTAACATTAACATATACTAACAGTAGTGCAACCTTATCTTGCTATTTAAACCACAACACTAATGGGTTTTTCCCCACTGGATTAAAGGATTATTGGACATTCTGAAATATGTGCATGATTTTGCACGACCCAGACATTAAGAAAAAACCTATCTTGATAACTGGACAGGAGTTTAGTTGTAAAAACACTGGATGATTTAATTCTATAAAAAAACCTATGAAATTTTCTCAGGATGGTGAAGCCACTCGACTCAACAGAGAAATAGAAAAATTGAAAGAAGAAATCAATTCTCATGTTATCAAAGTAAAATGGGCTCAGAACAAATTGAAAACAGAAATGGATTCACACAAGGTGGGTGAAATGGTGCTGGTATCATTTCATGAAAATAGAGTAATGTAGTTGTAGTATTTACTTTTTATGTACTGTTTCTAATGTGGTGTTCTCTTTAATTTGAATACCTGCAGCAAAAGTCAGAATAGTGCTCTCATACAGTGATACTGAAATGGAAGTGTTGAAAGGATATGGGAAGATGTATTCGGAGATTCTCTTTAATTTGGTCATCAAATTTTAATTTGTTGTTAGGTTTGTGGTTTTTGGAGGGTGTTATTTGTTCAAAGCAACTTAGTTATCTTAGTTTTTAAGTGACAGAGTTAAATCTGCTATCTGAAAATGTGCATGGCACATAAACAAGAGATCCTTTTCTTGTGCCTTCAGTGTTGGGTCAAATGGAATTACATAAATTAACAGTTGAATGGAAGCAAGGGGAAAAATAGTGTTGGACGTTTTGTTAATTCTTTTCAGACTGAAATGGAAGTTTTATTATGAGAAATGTGTTTCTCAGATGAAGTAAAGTAAATAGATTTTACTAGGTTTAACCCATCCTTTTATTTACTATTTTTGTAGGAAACCAAAGAACGCCTCAAAGATGCAATGACAAAATTAACTGAAGCAAAAGAAGAAGGAGATCAGATAAGGAAAAACTGTCAAGAAATGATAAAATCCTATCAAGTAGGCACATTTTCTCAAGAGATCAAATTATTGTTTAGTGCTTGAGTCTTCTTTTTAATTTCTTCCTAGCTTAAGCGGTAGCAGGGAAGAATTATCCTGTGCAATATCCAAAGCTGAGATGAATAAGGACTGTTTTTTTGCTTTACTGGAAAGTTGTTAAATAAAAGGGAAAATATTTATCTTGATTGACATGCAGCATAGGGGTCTTTCTTGGTATGGTCAGGATTATCAGAGATGTACTTACAGGAAAGACTCAGTGATGTGAAAAGCTGCCTGTACACTCATAGAGTAGAAAGGGAAGCATAAAACTCTTGAAACTCTACTTACATTTTTTCAATCCCTTTAGGAGTCAGAAGAAATCAAATCAAATGAATTGGATGCAAAATTCCGAGTAACTAAAGGAGAACTAGAGAAACAAATTCAGGAGAAGTCTGATCACCTGGAGGTAAATATGTGCTGTGTGGAGTCCACTTTGTGGTTAAAAATTCCATGAGATTATGGTTTTGAGAATCTTACCTTAAGATGCTTAGTTATGCCGATTCTTTGGATTTTGTCGTTTTTTGTGGTCTAATACTAAATCCCAGGTGTCTGCCCTATGGCATTGCGTTTTTGGAGGATATCTTTAGGCACTACATTGGATTCACTTTATAAAAACAAAGTTAGGGGGAAAATATGATATAGTGAATGTGAAATAACTTTCATTCATAAACATGAATGTTGATATAATTAAAAGCACAAATCCAGTTGATTCAGGCCTTTCTCTGGCCAGTATTTTGCCAAGCTATATGGCAAGGAGAGACAAGGATCAGCCTCTGTTCTTTGTAAAGATTTATTAGCCCCAAAGTGGAATTCTGTAATGATGTTGTGTCTGTTCACAGATCATCTGTGCACATGCCATCTTCAGAGGTGACCAAGTGCCACTTTGCTCAGAGCTTTCCTACGGCCTGTTGTGCCATAGGTTTGTGTACCTAAAACCAGAGTGTGCAATCTTGCTTTTCTTCTCAGTTCTCCTGAGAATAAAGAAATGTTAAGGTTTTGCTTTCCTTTTTGAAGAACTAAACCAAGTCTTCAGGGTACCTATTCTGCCTCAAGACCTCTCCGTTTTTGTGGTGGCCTACATTGGGCTAGATTTTTTTGGTTTTTGTTTTTTTTGAGGTGCCACTGTACATTTAGTTTTCTCAATGAGCTTTTTACCCTCTAAAAAGGTGCATCATGCAAAAATAAAAGAACTGGAAGACTTGAAGAGAACATTTAAGGAAGGCATGGATGAGCTTCGAACACTGAGAACAAAGGTAAAGTGTGCTGAGTTGGATTGGAGTGGGACTGAGAGCACAGTGCTGGATTTTTGGAACAAGAATACATTCCATTCCTAATTGTACTTTTATTTCTTCAGGAATAAACAGTGTGATTAGAGATTGATTGGCATGAGACTAGGAAGGATACCTAATTGTTGACTCTGGGTGGTCTCTTTTAGGGAGTATGAGCTGATCTGTAACACAGCAGTGTTTTGCTTCACAGTGTGCACCTGGTTTCTGAAAAGTTGAGAAACATTTTAAATATGTAATCCTGCGAATATTTTAAAAATTTAATATAAATAAAATACATACAAGCTTCTCCTACCTGTGAAATGAGTCTTGAGCTCTGGTAAGGAAGTGATGGCAGTCCATAATCTTAATAATGCTGTCTATAGACTTGTGGACAGTCTATAGAATAGCAGCCAGTCCCTCTCTCCAGAGCAGCTCAATAGCACTGTGGAAAAAGGGAGGAAGACATAGTAAAGGGTTGCCTTGGTAACTGGGGAACATCATATCTATGGACCCTGATCCATTAAGCTGACATGTTTGAGCCTTTAGACAAAACTAATGTTAAGCGCACTTGTTACACTTCATTTTTTTGTTTGTTTTTCTGGCTCTATTGGATCTGAAATGCTTTGGGATATTGTTCTAAGTTACTTGCAACGACCAAAAAATTAACACATGAGCTTTGTACAACAGTCTAAACATATGATCAGAATAATTTAGCTCTGAAGTTTGTGAAACTAAATAGCTTCTGGTTTTATTTTTTTTTCCATTTAGGTGAAGTGTCTAGAAGATGAGCGCTTAAGAACAGAAGATGAGTTATCCAAGTATAAAGAAATAATAAATAGACAGAAAAGTGAAATTCAGAATTTGCTGGACAGAGTCAAAACTGTAGATCAGCTGCAGGATCAGCATCAGAGGTACAGCTGTGCACTTTGAATAATGATTTAAAAGATTATCAGAGATGTGGAAGGGTTTGTTTTATTGACGTTATTGATGCTTTACATATATTGTAATTTGAAGAATACCTGTCTTGACTTAAATCAGTGTTGCTACTATTGAAGATAACCTTGGTGGCCTCTTACAAAACAAGAGGATTGAGATTGATAAGTGTAGTTTCGTTTCTCATTATTAGAATAACAAGTATTCATAATTACACTGTCTGTCAGGAAGTTAAATGAGATGTGTGCTCTTGTGTAATCTTATTTTAAAATTTGAATATACGCACTCCTTGTGAGAAAGGTGAGATTTTTTTCTGCTCATGTTGGAAAGTAAAGTTTTAGAAAAGGCGTATAAAATCCTATGACTGAAGAATTAATGAACAAATATTGCAAGAGCAAATAAGAGGGATGTTTGTAGTCTGTAACATTTTTAACAGCTATTAAATTTTGGAATTAATTTCAAACACTTTCTGTAGGATAGTGATGATGACTGAAGATTCACTCAGATGGATTGGATGTGATAGATCAAAAGTCTCCTAATGGGAGTCTGTCAGTAGAAACAAAAACTTGTTTTGTAGAGAGGAAGGACTTGTTTTTGAAAGGAGGAGTAGTAGAGGAAGGCCCTTTGATTCAGAGCTGCAGGGCTTGGATAAGGAAGTGTCAGGAATCACCATACTGCTGTTCTAGAGAAATCTAAACTGGATTATTTCACTGTTTATTAAAGAGAAGGCCTCTTACAGATTGTCCACCTTTGCTTGGTTTGCAAACCTTCCTGTTACCTACCAGGTCTGGTTTTGAGGGTTTTGTTTGTACCCTGATCTCAAGGTCATATGGAGAAGTTGAAAATGGAGAGATGGCCTTTCTGGAGGAGCTAATGCCTGAGTGTCCTCTGTGAGATGCAGAAATCTGTCATTTCTGCACTGTAGTGTGTCATGAAACAGAGTGAAAACTCCCTTGACATTTAAAATGTTCTAGTGACTGGCAGATACCCCAGGGTGATTAATTGTTTCCCCAGTTGTGCCTTATTTGGACTTGACCTGAATGCTTTTATTGCAGTAAAGCTTCATATCTTTAAGCTCAGGTTACCCCTAATGAGATATCATTGTTTCGACAGAGATGAACAAGAAATCAATGCTTTAAAGGAAGAAATAGATGGTTTCAATTCTCTGGTTGCTGATCTTCAGAAGGACATTGAAGGTAGTCGGAAAAGAGAATCAGAGCTATTGATATTCACTGAGAAGTTAACCAGTAAGAATGCACAGCTTCAGTCTGAAAACAATTCCTTACAGAGCCAGTTGGATAAGCTTTCTTACAGTGAAAGAGAGCTGCAGAATCAGCTGGAGTGTGTTCAACAGACTAAAGATGATCTGGTGAGTACAGTGGGCAGCTTGTTTCTGCTCTAGTAAGATGTCTGATGCAGATAAAGGTGTGGCACATGAATACCACCTTGTATCTTCACCTACCCAACTGCAATTTCTCCTTGAGTTTGCCATTAGTAGCAGTGGGATATGAACACCTCCTGTTCCCAAAGAAATCCTGAGGCACACTGCAGTGGAATGAGGAGGTGTCACTGTGTTGTTGTTTGGGTTTTTTTTTTGGGAGCAGAGATTTGTTCTCTGTGCAGCTGTAATTAAAACAGACCAAAGGTTCTAATTTGCCTGTGAAATTTATTACTGTAAACTGTTCCTCAGGTCCTATTTGTACTATGAGATAAACGTATTTTTAATAAACTTAGTGTGTCATGGAAGGTAATGTGACTTTGTACTGTATTTTATAGACGTTTTAGAGGTAGTTGAGGAATCTCACTATTCATGTGAAGTGCTAGTGTTCAGCCTAAATAATAAACGTGAAGTGTGAATGATTCCCAGGTGAAACATGAAGTTAGGGATGTTGAGCATGAACTATGGTTAGGCTAGAATTTTTTTTATGTATGACTGAAAATAAAATCCCAATTTCAGGCCATCAAGTTACAGAAGGAGGAGGACCAGCGAAGGTCGGAGGTTGCGACCCTGCAGGCTCAGCTGGCCTCAGAGCAGGAAGAAGTGTCGGCACTGAAGACCCACGTGGATGAGCTGAAGGATGACCTGGCTACCCAGAAGCGCAAGCACGCAGCAAACCTGAAAGACCTCACAAAACAACTTCAGCAAGGTGGAGATTATTTTTACTTATGAGTCAGCCCCATCTGTGGCCCCCTTCAGTGTCTGGTAGTGATGCAGGTCCTGTCTGTGTGTGCTCACTGCTTGAGTGTCACTCTTGAAGCTTTCCTTGTCCCTGAAGACAGTGAGAGTGGGCAAGTTAGACCTTGTGGAAACTGCAGTTACAGGCCTTTGTGTTAATTTTCAGTCTAAAATTTAACTTTTGAAGTGGGCTTAGACATAAAATGAAATATATATTTCAAAAGAGCTTAGTCTTTGTTATGATGTGTCTGACTACTGAAATGTCACTGTAGATATATATGGATCCTGGTCTGTGTAGGAGTATATTCAGAAGTTGCCAGAAGTTTCCTAGTTGCTGGCTGTATCAGGAATTGCTGGTGACAGTTATTTTTTTAGTACATTAAACAGAACACTTCAGTTTTGAAAGCTGGATATGGAGAGACTGATGACTAATTTTGTCTACAAATAGAATCATCAAATACCCAACAATGCATATGCTCTTAATGCAAATAGATATGAAGATAATTGAATGTGTTTGAAGTGCATTTGGAGAAGAGATCCTATTGGCACTGTGCAAGACAAGTTCCATGTCCCTTTTTGTGCATATGGGAACAGCTGTGTGCTTTCCCTCCTGATCCTTACTGAGTGAGTGGTGCTTCTGGCACAAGTGCTGCTGTAGTGATACAGCTTTGAGATGCTGGAGCAGAGTTGCCAACAATGGTAGGAATTTACACGGCAGATCAAATCAAAAGTAAAATTAAACCGAAGTCTTACTGGTCCCAGTTAATCCTTTATATGACATTACCACTTTAACTGGTAACTACAGCAGTGTGTAGGGATCATAGTGGGTGTTATACCCAGATGCTTCATGGCTCAGGCCAGGGAGATAGGAAGCTGTTTGGGTTTTATTTTTAGTTGCTACCGTTGTCTTGTCAATTAAATTAATGCAGGTCAGAGATGATGAGAGGTTCTGTGTGTTGGGTAACACTGTAATTTTTTGTTCTTACTCTGCTATTGCTAATCATAATTTTGTTAATACTTTCAGCACGGAGGAAATTGGATCAGATGGAAAATGGTAATTATGACAAAGAAGTCAGCAGCATGGGGAGCCGTTCCAGTTCATCAGGTAATGGAGCACATAGCAAGGCTGCCAAACAGCCCTTCAGTCTTAACAAGGTTGCCACAGTGTGGTTTTTATGTGGCTTGTGCATATGCAGTGTGTGGGCAGCCTCCCATTAAAACTGGCAAAATAGCCTCTAAGCACCAAAATGCACTTGACTGACTGCAGTTGTAGGTGCTTATTATGAGATTGAAGTGTAATGTTTATGATGTTTATATATTTTGGTTCTTTTTAAATACCTGCATTTTTTATTTTGTTGTTTTTATGTTTGGAGGAAGCTCAAGAGGACTCCAGTTTATAGAGGACCCTTTTACATGCTGCCAGAGGCAAAATAAAAATGAGCAGCGTCTTCCAACATTAATTGCCCTATTGACAGTTGCAACTGTGTAAATAAGAAATCAATTAGCATCATTAGAGACATCAGTGGGTTTATGTAATATTCATTACTTTCTATCCAGTTAGAGCTAAAGGAGTGATCTTAAGCACCGAAAACATCATGTTTCCTTCCTCAATGTCTTTGGGTTTTAAGTTGGGTTAGATCTGTCCAGATGTCCTTTAATCTCATTGCATGAGAGAGTCAAATGCTTAGAAAGAACAGCAGAAAGTAAAGAAAATACTGCAAGCTCTAAGTGATCAGTGCTGCAGAGTGTTCATTTATAGGGCTTTTGTGAGTCTGTACAGTTTTCATAGTATTGTAATTCTAGTTTATTCCTAAACACACATTTAAAATCAGCTCAATCTTGTGCAAAGTAAATGAATGTGACGGTGTTTAAGTGGGAATAAGCATTCCTGAAGGGAGCACACTTACACCAAAGGCAATGCACCCACAGTAGGGGACAGTGCTGCTGTCCCAGCGTGTTGCATTTAAACACTGTAAGGACCCTTTAGAGAAAACCTCACTAACATAAAGGTAAACTGGCATCCTGGGGAGAATATCCTCAGCTCCTGCCAGGTAGTGAGTGCATGCACTACTCTGCTCTGCTGAGGGCACTTCACCTACTGTAAGATCCAAAGGAGTTTTTACAAGAACTGCTGTGTTGGCAGGGTCCCTGAACGCGCGGAGCAGCACCGAGGATCGCTCGCCTGAGAACACTGGCTCTGCAGTGGCTGTGGACAGCTTCCCAGAGGTGGACAAGGCTGTCCTGGTTGAAAGAATACTAAGACTGCAGAAGGCACATGCTAGAAAAAATGAGAAGATGGAGTTTATGGAGGATCACATTAAACAGCTGGTGGAGGAAATCAGGAAAAAAACAAAGTATGTGCTGTGTTCTGCTCATGCAAGTTTTCAGTCTTGAGCTGATGCACTAGACAAGTGTTCTTGTCTAGAATAAGACTACACTATCAATCCTAGATAGACCATCCTAGAACACTAGACAAGTATTCTGGATTTTATGTAAATGTCCAAATGAAAATGTTTAAAACAATAAAAATCCCGTAGTGACTGTAGATTTCGAAGATGGAATTAGTTTTGGGTTTTTTTTTCCCTTTTTCAGCAGTTACAGTAATTGCCAAGTTTTTGACAATTAGTACTATTACTGAATTTATTCAGGAGGAATTAACTGGCACAAGTGGGTTTTTGGTAGCAAAATAGTCAGCAGGTGGCTGGTTTGAGGTGGACTGGTGCCACTGGCTAACAGAAGAGCCCATTCTCCTCATGTGTCTAAAAGGGTGCTGACTGTGTTTGTTTTGGAAGGAAAATCTGCATTATTCCAGATGGTACTCTGGTATACATGTCAAACAAAAACATATCTGAGCCAAAGGTGGTCAGTGGTTAATGTGTGAGACAAGATTCCACTTAAATAAAAATCTCTCCTTACAGGATAATGTCTGGAGCTTCAGTTAGGAGGGTAAGAAATGCTGGCACAAAGCTGCTTCTGGAAGGGGCAGTTGCCTGTTAAGAACAGCCCTTGCTTCATGAGTCCATACATGTATGCCCAGCTGGTACCATTTCACACAACATGATCACAGCTTGGGAAGACTCTTGAGAAGTGACTTTGTAATTTTTTTCTCATGTGTAGAAAGCTTAAAATTTCATGTCTGGAGTCCTTCAGCAAAGAAAAATAGACTTTTAAAATTACCTTTCTTGTCCCAATAGCTTTTCAGAATACTTTTAAATAAGTAAACCTTGCATATTGTAGTCTCTTGGCTTACCAGCATTTCCTATATCACTGTTGGTATTGCAGGTTTTTCTCTGGCATAGAAACTGCAGGAGTAAATTTTGACTGCTTTTTTAGTAATACAGTACTGCTTGAGAATAAAATTACTCATGTCAGGAATCTGAAGTTCAGCATCTGACCTTCTCTGCCTTGTAATGCTCTGATGATGTTGTTTTTTATTTTTTTTTATCCTCCAGAATTATTCAGAGTTATATTTTGCGGGAAGAAGCTGGAACACTGTCATCAGAGGCCTCTGACTTCAACAAAGTACACTTGAGCAGGCGTGGTGGGATTATGGCATCTCTGTATACATCTCACCCTGCAGACAGTGGGCTCACATTGGAGCTCTCCTTAGAGATAAACAGGAAGCTTCAGGCTGTGCTAGAAGATACATTATTGAAGAATATTACACTGAAGGTGAGTAGCTGTGCCAGTTGTTCTGCACATTCTTGTAGTTCTCAGATGCCCCCTTCACTGCATGCTATTAAAGGCTTTTCAGAAGTGAGTTCATTGTGATTTGGTGCTGCTGATAGCATTGGGGTTAACCAGGGAGTTATGTGACAGGATGCCATGTACCTGCAGTTGAGGAAGCAGAATATGCTGCACTGATGGGCTGCTGCTTGAAATAAGTTCTGGAGTGCCTGTGCCTTCAGCAAGGCAGGATCTCTCTGTGTTCTCCCCTGGGCAGGTGGAGGCAGGAGCCCAGGCTGTGCCTGCCTGGCTCTCTTGAGCTGGTGGGGCAGGACCCCATCTGCTGCCAGGGAGAGGGGGCAGGCTGGAAAATGGTGTGCCAGCTGGGTTGCAGGGTTCTGCACAAGCTGGAGATCTCTTCCTGTAATCATCATTCCCCTTGAATGCTAGGGAAACTAGCATTCTACCTCATAGACATTCTGTAGAATACTGGTAACTGCAAAAAAGGACTTGCTTTGAGTTTTTTATTGGAATGAGTTTGGTTTCTTTTGACTCTAATAATTTGCATTTGTTCTGGATACTTGAAAGTATCAACCTGCTGACATAAACAGTAATTTTGACTTAGTGCATTTTGTGCTGATGGACTCATTTCTCTGTATAACTTGCCTTATCGTTTTTTCCCCTTCACAAAGGAAAACCTGCAAACTCTAGGAACAGAAATAGAACGGCTTATTAAACACAAGCATGAACTGGAACAGAGAATAAAGCAGACATAACTAAAACTTCTGGGGACTCACCAACGTGAAGATGCAGAAAAGGCAGGTGCTACGGACCACTGTGTTTTACATTCTGCCTGCAGCACAAGCATCTGGGTTTTTGCAAAAGAAGCCTTTGGCCACACAGGCTCACTCGTGTGAGAAATCAACAGGATTTAGCATCTGTATGGTTCTGTACCAGCCTGAGGCACTGCTGAAATTCACTGCACACTACATTTATCTGAAACCTCTATTTGAAATACAGATGCTTTGCAGTGCAGACTGTTTGGAGTGAGTTGTCATGAGATTTTAATTTCTGCACTGTGTAATTAATCAGTCTCTTAATGATGGAGCTTGAAAAAAAATAAAGCCAATTATGTCTTAGTTGCTGTTGAACATATTCAGTGTTACTGAGCTTTAAGGGCTTTCAGACATTTATTTCCTTTCTTGCATATTATTTCTGATCTTTGGGTTCATTAAGCATTTTTGACATATGCATGGAATAATGCTTTGTTAAAAAATTTTGGATTTTAAGTGGTGACCATGATATTGCATATTTTTTGCTTTAGATTAACATTCAACTGGTCAATTTCTTTATTCCAGAGGAGTGAAACAACAGTAAAACTAAGGAATTAGAAAGGATTCTGATTTATTTTTTGAGTTCATATAGTTGAAACCAGTGTCAGTTCAGCAAATCATGTAAAGCCTTGATCCTTAGACATGTGGATCAAAAGAAGTCTGATACCAGATAATTGGTTAATAAAGTTCCCTGGGCTTCTGCATAACTAACAGCATTTAAGGAGTTTAAGCTGCCCATTGTAAATCTATGGAAGTACATGTAGACATCATGATGGCATTTGTTTTCAAAGACAGATGGAAGCTAGTGAAATTATCTCATCAACTGTGGCTAGACCAACTAGTGACAATAATGATAGGAAATAAATAGATATCAATCTATTTTTGGACTAGATTAGATTTGATTTTAATCTATTCTATTAATCTATTCGATTTTAATATATTGTTGGACTGTGAAAGTGGCACCGAAATCTGTGCAACTCCTTGATTTTACTGTTGTGGAGAATTAGTTGGTCAAAATAACTGAAAACTGTTAGTTAGTCCTTCAGTGGCTGAGAGAGGGTGATGGAGAAAGAGTGTAAAGGTGGCAAGATTTGGTTTAGTCACAACATCATGTTCGCATTTTAATTCTAGGATCAATAATATACAGAATCTGAAATATCTTCATTCCAGCAGTAAATGTGTAGTTTCTGTATCTCTCACCTTTTGACCAAAATCAATTGATCAGATCACCATGTAAATACATACTTCAGGTTTTTATTAAATACTTGAACTTCCTATTGCCATGAAAAAAATGAGTAAATGTACATTTACAATGCTTTAGCTACTTTAATCAAAAAGGGAGGTGTGGGGAGAATCTGTCTTACTGCAGGTACCGTTTGCATCATATACAAAATGAGGGACCTGAATTTGGCAGCACAGAGAATAACTGATCAGACATCTGCGTGACTTAGTGAACTCCATTTTCAGATGCCACTGAGTTGCCTGAGCTTTGTAATAAAACAAATTGCACAAAAGAACTTAATTTGGTTTGAACAGTTTGGTTCAAGACAGTGGGGCTTCCTTGTTGGCCTAAAGATAGGCATACCTGAAAGTCCATGCAGGATCAAGACTTGGTTTGTGGTCCAGAGAGCTTCAGTGTCAAAGGATTAAGGATTCCTTTGGAAAGGGAGAATGGGAGCTAATTGTTTGAAACTAGCAAACATTATACTGAAACTGCAAGCCTTTCATCTGGGTGGATTTTTATACATTTATTTTTTTAATTCCTGAGGGCAATGGTTATCTGAAATGTTAAGAAATGTGGGCTGGTCCAGTAATAGGACTACTTCTGCTTAACTTTACTGTTGTTTAAGTGATGTGAAGAAAATACCTGGCTCTGCTGAACCAGATTTGTCACAGCTTCCCAGAAGCGAACAGACAGTTGCTCATGACTGAGCTTGGCTCTTCTGCTGAGAGGAAGTACTTTAGAACAATTTGCATGCTAAAACATAGCTTAGCTCTTCTATGTTTGTGTTTTCATGCTTTAATGTACCAGATCTCTGGGTTTTTCAGGCATTCAGCTGAATGACTCCAGTATTTTAGATACCATGTTAATATTGTAACCTTTTAATGTATGTTCTCCAGGTGTACAGTGTGAATGAACGAGGGGTGTGGTGCAGATGGAATCAGTGCAATGGCTTTGTGGAAATTCTTATTTCTTTTTGGCATGGTTGTTTCTCCTTTTAAGCTGAGAAATCTAGTTAGCTGTCCTCCTGCCCTGCTGGAAATGCTGCTTGCTCTTTGTAGCACTAATAACTTCTCAGACTTTTTTTATTCATTGGTTATGGAGACACACAAAGCAGCCAAAATACCACGTTGTTTATTGTGCATGGTGTTTTCATGGACCAAAGCTGTCATCCACAGGTGTTATTTTAAACATATGTGTTAAAGATGGAAAAGCCATTCTGGCTTGCACATTGGCGAGTGACTCTCCAGTCAGCCCAGGGTGAGATGAATACCTACCTGATGGGGTCAGCCAGCAACTTGGCATAAGGGTGTTCCTCCTTTTTGAGAGGCAGTGATGTATCAGCCATGAAATGTTGCTGGTCCTGTTCCCATGGGGTAGCTTGTCAGGAGTGTGATGCTGGTGGTGCAGAACCAGGAACTGTGGGGTGGCTCACCCAGGTGAGCACCAGCTGCTGCAGGGTAGGTGTGAGACTTGTGCAGTGATCTCATCCCACTTATCCTTGTTCTGGAAATTGTATTATGAACGTGAAACTGAAAACTCCTCAGATAAACTGAATTTTAGAGACAAACCGGTAAATTCATAAACTAATCATGAAGGCAGCCTAGAGCATGTAGCTACATGCCTGCCACTGAAATTCAGTTTCCATCAGACATGTAATTGCCACAGGCTGCCTTTGAAAATTCCAAGCTTGTGGCTGGTTGTTTCTTACAAGCTTAAACATATGTTTCTTAAATACTCAGGGTGCTCTTTTAATTCAAACATCGCACAAACAGGTGGTGTTAGAGGCCCTACAAGAAAGCTGCCTATGCTTTTCCACCCTCTGTAAAATCCAGCAGTGTCATTGTCAGAAGCCAGACCCTCTGACCTGACGAATACTGTTTTATGCTATATAAATCACTGGCTTGCTGCCATACAGAGTTGTGCAATATTTTTAAGTATAGTGTTTTAATTATAGAAAACTGGAGATTGATTTCTTCCTTGAACATTTTCCCATTATCTTCACTTGTTGCTGGCAACACCTGTAGTATGTCTCTTAAAATATTTTTAATTGCAATGTTTTGGTTCATAACTAAAAAAGAAAAATTTTAAGAACGGTATCTCTGGCTTCCAGTGCATCAAGCATAAAGCTGAGTGTCCACATGCTGCAGAGACCTGAATGTAGGGAGGGATTCAGAGGACAAGGCCTGTCCCAAGGGGCCTTCACCCTTCCTGTGCCCCTCGCTGTGACTGAACAGCAGCAGTAGGTGGCACAAGGACCTGGGTGTACCCTGTCTCACCTGTCCAGGGAAAAGTGGCTGCATTGCAGAGGGGGCTGGGTGGTATTCAGAGCTTTTCCAAGATGGATGGGTGTTTCCTTCCCATTTTCGTGTTCTAACCAAAACTGTTGATTCTTCCAATCTATGTGTGTAAGTCCTATACACAGAATGTCTGTTTGATTTAATTTTGTAGATACCTGTTTCTGTATAAAGTTTTCAAAGGTATTGCTATACCTTATGTATATACTTTGAAATAATAAACATACAAATGTATGAAAGCCTGGTTTGGGTCTGACTTGTCCCACTATTTGCTGCTGCCTGGCTCCAGTTGTACTGGCAGCTCTGAGAGTGGGGTGGCAGCAGGGTCAGTGCTGGCTGGGAGTGGGAGCTTATGGTGCCTGTGAGCAAACACTGGGCTAGAAGCAGCTGGACTGCCTGCAGACTGTTCTGGCCACCACCAAAACCCTTCTCGTTGCCCTCGAGTGGCTCTGACAGCGCAGGGGGTCGGAGCGGTGCTGGGCTCTGCCCGGCCGGGCTCGCGTGTTGCAGGCGCTGGACAGGAGGTGGCAGTGCCTGTTCCGCGGTGCTGCGGGGACAGCGCCTCTCCCGCTGCCTTCGTCCCTTGGAACAGGCGACAGCTGTGCTGCAGTTAAGGACTGCAGTCCTTGTAAGTGGCCTCGGTGCTTTTCCTTTCCATTATGTCAATTTTGGGAATCGCAGCAGCAAGGATTGCTTCCTTGGCTGCTGCTACACGTTTGCTCCTCAGATTTATTTATTTGTTGAGATCTAACAGTTTGTTTTCTAGTCATGATAGTATTTTTAAATAGAAATAGTGATCATGTCTGGTTGCTGGCAGTGCTCATTAAAAACCTGGGAATGGGATTGCTATGGGTTGTCCTGCCCTTGCAGGGAGCCAGAAAAAGGGAAAACAAATACAGTGAAGGTGATAATTTATGGAGTTTAGACTCCCAAAGTACCTTAAATGAAAGAAGGGGGTGTTCTATCTTTTGCTGAAATTCAATAGCAAACAACCTCAAGCTTTGCAGGACCAGGCCAATGGCTCCCAGTGATTTTTCTGTTTACAGTTACCTGCATGACCCTATGCTGAAATTGTTTTGCAGCTCACAGTTTTTCTTCCAGCTTTTTCCACTGATAGCAGGTACAGTTGTTGGTGACAGATGTGATCAAAAGTCAAGGTCTGTTTGTGCTTCCTGAGTATTTAATGCTGCTGCTTGGAAACAACAGCCTGAAGCTAAGCTTCCTCAAATACTAATTTTGGCTTTGGTGCTATGTGCAAGTGGCCATTTGGCAAACAACTTCCCACCCCTTTTTTTGGGTCTGTGTCTGAGGCTGACCCAGCTGAGCTCTCATGTTTCTCATGGCATATGTTAAGTGCTTGGTACTGAAGTAAGCCAAGCTGATGCTGCAGCTACTGTGTGATAAATAGCTAACCAAATGCTAGCAGTTCTCTGGCTGATTGTGAATGAGGAAATCATCACTGTTATTTTTCTCTCTCTGTTTTTATTTTAGGGAGATTTTTAATAGCAAGCTCTGCAGGAAGTTTTGTTGTTGTGGTTGTTTTTAGGCTATTTTGCATCAAACCACAGTGGGTCTGTACCAGATTTTTTGGGATTTTTGCATGCATAAATGTAACTGTTGCAGTAGCAGAGCACTGCTGAACAAGTTGTTCTCATCTAACGTGTATAAATACGCTGTTAGATGTGTTTGTTGCTGTTCTGCTCTAGTAGATGTCCTATAGTCAGGAAATCCTCTGGCCCTTGGGTTTCACTGGACTCTTGACCATGTGCAGCTGCCCACTGATCTCAGCAGAGCTGCTCAAATGCCTCAACTGAAGCCCCTTGCTCACAACAGGCTGAGTCCTATGAATGTCTAAGAGCTTTTTAAGAAGCTTCTATTTTAAAATAACCCCGTGTGTGTGAAATAAAGAGAAGCAAAAAATTAAAGCATCAAGTCTGTGAGCTCTGGCCAAAGTGCACTGATGTTTGACACAAGGTAGGTGAGCACAGCCCAGCAGGCACTGCTGCCTGCTCTGTGGTGGTTGGTGTGTCCTTAAACACTGCCCTGGACTGTCCAACCTGCAGTTCTTTGGGAACTGCTGCTGCCTTTGGAGATGGATTGAAGCAAAGTGCAAATGCAAGGCAGCTAATTCAAGCTGCGATCTGCAGCCAGACAGAAGGTGTTGTGAGGCTGCACTGTGAAAGGAAGTGGTTAAAAATACTCTGAAAATGATAGATCTTAAATTATTTTAACGCTACAGTCAGTGCGTGGCACAGGGGAGAGGAAGAAGGTGAGAATTACTTATATCAACACTGTGGGTAAAAGCAGCATATACCTGAAAAAACAGACCTTGTGCTTTTCAGCCTAGACCTGTGTTGTGGTCCTGCAAATTCTCTGAAAACTTCTCAAGTCAAAGAGGTTGAAAAAACCAAACTTGGGCTCAGAGCTCTGACCTGTTCATGCTCTAAGTGGCTTGTACTAATCAACTGCCCTGGCTTTGCCTTAGTAATTAGGTTGTCAGAGCAATATTAATTGGATGGACTATTGAAAATATTTAAGGGCTTCACCCCTCTGGAGAAGGGATCTTCATCCATGAGGTAAAATGAGAAATAAGAATGAGCTGCTGTCAGCTTCTCATGGGCTTAACATGTGGAGTGACACAGGCTGCTGACAGCCAAACGTGTGATGCCCTTCCCCTGGTCCCTTCCCCTGGTCCCTTCCCCTGGTCCCTTCCCCTTGCCATGTGTCTGCTTTGACCCCGGGCTCACTCAGACCCATGGGGGTGGTGGCACATGGAACAGGACTGTCCCAGTGTGAGGTCTTTGCCTGTCCACCTTCTCCCAAAGGTGTCCAAGCAGCTCCTGGTGCACTGCAGGCTCAGCCTTTTGAGGCAAGCATGGATATTTGTTTTCCCTGGCAGTGCTGCTCTGTGACCTGCAGGTTGTCCAAGGCTGTAGCACAGCTCCCACATCCTTGGTACTGCACAGTCAGAGTGCCTTGAGTGAGGCAGGACAGCTGGCAGTGAAACCCATCCACAGCTCCAGGTAAAAATTTTCCCAGAATCCACAGCCCCTTGTTTTGTTTGGCTTCAATCAGACATTTCTGGGATCTAGGAAGATCCAGCTAGTGCCAAGCAGGTGTTTTCCATCAGCAAGGATTGGCAGAGGGAAGCTCTGCTTCATAAACCAAACCTGCTAAAGAGAGCAGCCATCAATCCAGGTACCTGGGACACTGTGCCTGGGAGCCCTCGTGGTCTTTCTTGGGCTGTCCAACACCAAATGCACTAGAAAGGGAATGACTACCATACAGGTGCTTCAAAAATACAGGCACACCTGTAAACCAGGACCTGACCAAACACAGGCTGGATTGAGTCACCTTTGCTCCTCAGGCAGATGAAACCCTTGGAAAAGGGACGTGGCAGATTTGGCAGTAGGCCTGTGGCATGAGGCTCGCAGATTGCTTTTTTTTGTTTACCTGAATTATATCAAACTATTTCCCTCTCTCAGAATTTCCTTGCAGTCTTCCAAGGCTGCTTGTTGATGTTAAAAGATCAGTCAACTGTTTCAAAGTGATTTGACCTTGCCTGGTCACTGACAGAGCCCAGACCTCGTGGGCAGTGGTCACCTTGTAAGGCCAGAGCCACCGTGACGTGTCTCTCATTAAACACAATATTCAGGCAAGCAATGCCAGGGCACACCAGCAGGTGAGCTCCCTCCCTTCGCACTGAAGAGAGCATGATTTAGCTTCCCTTGGCTTTGGTGGCAGCTGAAACAATAGAAATGTTCCCAAAGGCCAGGACTTGCAATCCAAGGGATTCTCTAGAGAGCAGTAAAGGGAGGTACTTACGTTTCATTAATTGTGTATCAGAGCAAACACTGGAAAAACACCAACCAACCAAAGCAGTGAGTTTACCACTGACTGCTGGGGGAGGCCTCTGCCAAGAAAGCAGCCTTGGATCAGAGAACAAGGAAGTGGAGTTCTTCTAGAGGATGATTCGGAGCAGGCTCACAGCTTCTGTGCTGATGTCCTGTCACCACTGTGCTGGGTGAGGCATGGAGCTGGATGAGGTCTGGCCACCATCCTCTGTATGGATGCCTTGGGACCAGTGAGGAGCCTTCCCCAGACACAGCTGTCAGTGAGGTCAGGTGGGGTTCTGATCCCTCATGGCGTAGAATCACAGGATCATTTGATTGGAAAGGGCCTTAAAAGCCATTTATTTCCAAGCCCACTGAGAGTGGGACATCTTCCACTAGACCAGGTAGACCAGGTTGCTCCAAGCCCCATCCAGCCTGGCCTTGAACACTTCCATGGATGGGGCATCCACAACTTCTCTGTTTAACTCGTGCCAGTGTCTCGCCAACCTCACAGTAAAGAATTTCCTCTTAATATGTAACAAAAACTGTTCTCTCAGTTTGAAGCCATTCCCCCATGCTCTAGCTCTACAAGCATTTATAAAAGTCCCTCTCTATCTCTCTTGCAGCGCCTTTAGGTACTGGAAAGTGCTCCAAGTTCTCCCTGGAGCCTTCTCTTCTCCAGGCTGAACAATCCCAAATTTCTCCCCCTGTTTTCATAGCAGGGGTGCTCCAGGTGGGGTCTCACCAGAGTGGAGCAGAGGGGGAGAATCTGGCCTGCTGGCCATGCTCCTTTGGATGCAGCCCAGGTCATGATTGGCTTCCTGGGCTGCCAGCACTCACCAGCTCATGCTGAGCTTCTCATCCACCATCACCCCCAAGTCCTTCTCCTGGGGGATGCTGCTTTCCCCAGAAAAGGCCTAAAATCAGCATACAGGGGAGAGGAAGGAAACTGGCTAGCTGGTTAAAGACTAAGGGATGTGGAGAAAGTGAAAGTTTTTTTTAGAAAGGCCATCCTGGCACAAGAGCAAACCCTAGTTGCTTTTGGAGTGTTGTGGCTTTCCTTCTTTGCAGAATGAGCTCAGGGTGCTGCATGCCCAGATCTGGAGAGTGGCTGACAGCATGATCTTAACTTCTCTTTGTTCAACCTTGGGGCATCCAAACATGCACTTCTGAGTGGCTGTGTATTAAAGGGAAACAGAAAAGTCTCTCCTTGGAAATGTGGCACAGAAATGGCTTGCACATTTGTATTTACTTTGGAGGTTCCTTCTGAGAAGCATCTGCCTGTTCTGCTCTGTGTGTTGGCTCACAGCCCCACCAATTTTCCCTTGCCTCTCCATGCTTCTGGGAGTTCTCGGCCTGTGTGGGAGCCAGGGACCCCAGCCCCTGCCAGACCTCGCTCAGCTTTGTGATTCCTGACATTGTGTTTCCTCCATGGAGCAGGACACAGTTTCCTCCATGGAGCAGTGCAGGGACCATCCCTGGGCAGAGACAGAAGTAGAAGTGCATGGGCAGTAGGAGAGAAAAAGAAGATGCAGATTCTAATTTTGGATGGATTTAGAAAAGAAAGAGGTTGTTTTGGGGAGACCTAATTGCTTTGTTTTTCTTTTACAAACAGCACAGGCAAGAAATATAACTAATATATAAGAAAACACAACTCTCAACTGGAAAAACATGCACGTATGATTTGACTGTCAGCTCATACAAGGAAGGGCAAATTGTGTTATAACAGTACTGGGAATAAAAAATGTGAGGATTTGCATGAATCCATCAAGAGCCCTGCACTACTGTTTTAGGATACCTGTGTTGCTGGAGATACCTTGAAAGCAAAACTACCAGGAATGCTTTTGCTAAATAGCCCAGGAAAAAATACAGTCCCAAACTCATTCTGTCAGAGAGATGTGCATCCAGAAAAGGACAAGCAAAATGTGACCACTCAAAAGTACCTAGATATCCTTCCAAGTTCCTCTGAAAACCCTTTGCACAGCTGCTGACAAAGGTCGGAAAATGACTGACGCCAAACATATTTATCATGATGTGTAATGTTGCATCATCATTTCCTGATGATCCTATTTTCCTGTTCTTATCCCTTTATCGTCCCAATGGAAGGTTGGAGCAGAAGCACGTGATGACCAGGAGTGTTGGGTTTTGCC
The DNA here is from genome assembly GCA_013399455.1 of Anthoscopus minutus. NCBI lineage: Eukaryota > Metazoa > Chordata > Aves > Passeriformes > Paridae > Anthoscopus > Anthoscopus minutus. Next base: position 792,528 of record VWYI01019895.1, on the reverse strand, counting down.
TGTGCAGACCTTCCTGATCTTCTAGGCACTGCTGTCATAAAGAAAACTTTAAAGATTTCATGTGGTACAGTAACAACTTTAATCCCAAGTACTGATACATGAAAAAGAAAGGAGCAGAGGAGTGTGTTGACCATTGTGAGCAGGCAAGGGAGGAATTGCAAGGCCAGTCTTTTGCAGTTTGGTTTTGCAGGGGCGAGTGCAAGGTGGGCGAAAGGGGAAGTGGCGCGTGCAGCTATCGAGTGTCTGTGTCTGCAGAGATGCCCTAAGTGCAAAGCCAAGAAAATCAGACCTGCAGCCAAGAAAAACACCATTAAAATGATGCAATGACATAAGCTGAGTGCCGCTCGTGGAATCCAAATTACACGCAGAACAATCAAGAAGGAAAACACCGACGACATTCGCTTGTGTAACAGGGGTGTCGACCTCCCAGCTGGCAGGCAAGCAAGGGCACAAGTGCAGGCACAAGTAAAACCAGTGTTAAGAAGGACTTGACCTTACTGAAAGCATCAGTCAGGCCTGTCCCTTAGGGGTAACACTGCAGTAACCATGCACGAAGACTTCGTATTCAGGTTTGTACACTTTAAACTGGTTTGTTTAAAATCCACCACATTTAAAAACCTGGCTAAGACAGGTCTGTCTGATGAGGAGGGCAGGGCAAGAAAGCTGCAGCTCAGCACCAGGGCACTGCCTCTTGCTATAAAAAGCATTTTTTGAAGAAAGAAGAAATACACTTTACCAATGGATCTCTGAAATCAGTGGAGTGGTTGTACCCGTAAGATAAATACTGGTGGTTGCACTGCAGGTAGGACACAGGTATGTCCTGTGATTTCTGCTCCATGCCTTTTACAGGCTCTGAAAATGTTGTGATACCAGCACTATGTATACTAGCAATACAGTCAGGTTATAGAATAGCCATGAGAAAATGCAAATGTAGATACACACAAAAATAAAAACATCCTGGCTCAGACCCAACACTAAATTATGCTAAAAACAGTGAATAAAAATTTCTCCATCAGGGAGTAAAAGGCATTTTTTTCACTCATCACGCCTTATTAATGGCATGTGCCTCTTGGGTATCTACTGATGAGTAGCATTTATTGTTCATGCTTCAGAACTTCTTCTGTATTTTAGACTTTAACATAAGCAACATGATCCAACCCTTGATAAGCAGGAGAGAGGAAATAGATGCACAGCACAAAGTGTTCCTGTCAAAATCTCAGTTCCTCTCAATGCACAGAGAACCTACAGGACACAGTGCTGCTCAAATGCAAACATCCTACTGAGAAGCACCCTCTCAAATTGGGAAGGAGAGGTCGTCTCGTGCCTTTAAACACAACTTTCAGTTACCACATCCTCAGGATCTCCTGCTGACCTCTGCCTCGCCCTCAGACACTGGGGTGCAGCTGCAGGCTCATTTGAGGCCATCTCTGGTGCACCCCAGGCTGGACTCACAGCGCTGCCCTCACCCCACACCCAGACAGCAGCTCTAGACGGAGGCTCTTTAAAAGAGCTTTCAGTGGAGTCTCCCCACAGGCTCAAACCCTCAGACACTACCCACCCTGCCCTCCTCTTCCCTCTAAAATGCCTCTTTGCCAGCCAGTTTAGGACCTAGGTCTGTGAGTGAGAAAGAAGTAGCACCCAGAGCCATCAAGCTACAAAAAGTCCCCAAGAACAAAAGATTAATTTAAATGTCCTGGCTTTGAGCAGCCGTGGCCGTTAGCTTCAGGAAGTCTTCATCAGTTGGGCAGAGGAGGAAGCACCTGGAAATCACAGAATTAATTCGATCTGAAGAGATTGCTTTCTGGAAAAAACAGGTCTCAGTCCCCATTACTCAAGACTGCAGTGGCAGAGATGGGACAAGCCACACGTGGTGTGGAGTATGCTGGATGCTGGTCTGGTGACATCAGCTCAACCAGGCATTTCCTCAAGCCAAAGGCCCAGCTTGGAGCAGGCTGGGCTGTGCCCTGCCTGGCTGGGCTGACACAGAGCAGGGAGCCATCACCTGAGTCAGAAATAACCAGAAAAAAGGAGATGAGAAGGTCTGGAAGGGAAGTTCTGAGCTTCTCCATGGATGGGAATCCCTAGTGAAAGCCAAGTCCCATGGGAAATGCAAGTCTTCCCTCCACAATCCACACGTGAGCTCAGCAGCTTGCGGGAAGCACTGCAAGCCTTGCTGCTCACTGCTGCTCACTGCTGCTCACTGCACAGGAGGAGCCAAGCCACAAGGTGACAGCTGCAGTGACAGCCAGGGTGGAGACAGGATGCACAGTGCCCTGGGTGTTGTGCAGAGGCATTTGGAGGTGGCAGCAGGCTCTGCTGTGTCCATCTGTCCATCTGTAACCATCTCACTTCACAACTGCTCTTAAAAACATTGAGTTTCAAGGTCATTTATCCTGAACTCCACTCTCCATGCTGAAGATGCTGACACCAACTCCTTTTAAAGGGGATGTATCATGGCCCTTTTGCTATATTTGCTTGAGTCTTTGCAGCCAGAGTGTCCACCTGGTCTCATAATTCACATTTAGGATGTTTGCAGAGGCAACTGCAGCGCAGCAGATGCTGGAGAGAGCTGCAGCCTATGTACCATGGACAATATCCTCCTCATTTGAGGTACCACTGAGTTGGGAGCTGAAAGTATTCTTAATGTGCAAGATTCCTTCTGTAGATTATATTGATGGCTTGGAAGAGAAAGTTAGTTTGAACTTTTATGTCTCCACAAAAGTAAGAGACTATGTTTTGTTGTGTGACAAGCAGACACGGGACTTCACAATGTTTGTGTTACCTCTGCACACTCTGCCCCAGCCATGCTGAAGTGCAAAGCCAGGACAGGGTTTGACTTTTGTTCTCAATGCAGAGGATCCCAGGAACAGCAGATTTTGGGAAATCAGAGTGAAGAGGTTTGTCTAAATGGGACTAAGGGTATGTGTCCAACTCGTGGTTTCAGTGATACTGAGAAGACAGGTTAGTGGTCAAGTGCCAAACCAGGTCAGAGAAGGAGGTTTGATTTCCCATTGCAAAGTGGGAAAACATTTCAGACCACTAAGCCTGGCTTTTGGTGGGGTTGAAATGTAGAAATGTTCCTCCCAACCCTTGTTTTTCTTATATATTATTAATTATATTTTAGCCCCATGATGTGCCCAAGCAGTGCCACATTCCTGCATGGAAACAGCCAATGTTGCACCTGCAATGGAGTTAAACAGATTCCAGGACAAAGCTGAACATCAAGTGTGTGGTCACCACCCTTGTGCTCTGAGTGCCTATAAATGTGCATTAGTTCACACAAACAGGGTGACAGGCTTCTAACACCATTTGGGTTGTGGCTGTCAGGCAGCTGTAACTCAGCTGTGCTTCCTGGCTCTCCCTTTCCTTGTGTGAGGGGCTGCCTGTTGTTGCAAGCCTGAGGTGTGTCAGATAAAGGAAATGTGACAAAAATTCCTCAGTTTATCCACAAGGCAAATTTCACCTGGCACACTCTCATTATTTGGAGCTCTGCCTCTGTACTGGAATGGGCAGGGGAGGCAGCAGCAGTGCTTTTCACTGTCAGGTGGAAGTTCATGCAGACCAGGGCTGAGACTGCCCTTTCTCCTCTCACCCCAGGCTGTGGCCCCAGAAGAGTTGAGCACATTGCACTCATCATGGGGATGGGGACCCAGAGAAGGGCAGTGCCAAGATGGGCAAGTGTTTTCTCCCATCTGGCACAGCTCAGAGCATGGTGCAGGATGCCAAGAGGGTTGGTGAGCACAGGGAGCCTCTCAAGCTGCTCTAACCTCAGGATCTGCCTCTCTCAGAGTAGGAGCATTTTATAAAATGCAGCTACTGCTTGAAGTGACTCCACAGGCATTTTCAGTTAAGTGGTCATAAGTTTTGAAGCAGTTGGACAGTTATTGGAGTAAGAGTATGATAAAAGCCTTCCTGCCCCCATCCCTCCCACGCCTACATTTAGATTCCATGATTTTTTCCCTGTTTGAAATGATCCAGCAGTAGACATTCAGATAGTCTCCATTTGGTTAAAAATAGTTACTTACCTCATATGGCTTTAGCATGGTACTGTTGACTCTAAAATGTTCCACCTTCCAAAAAAGTAGAGTGAAAAATGAAAGTGAGCTTTCACACATCATTACTCTCCACAGTTAGACCTCCAGAGCTCATTCCAAACCCATCAAAGGAGGAGAGGCGAGTTGGGAGGGTGGGCAAGAAAGATGCTCATGTTACTGCTGGGCTCCCTGTGGGTCCTTGCAAGGCTCTGCCCTCTGCACACAAGCAACCAGGAAGACTGTCTGCTCATTTCCCAGAACAGAACACCAGCTTATTTTCAAGAAACCTTTATTTGTCGGATTTCTGGAATGTGAGAAGAGTTTAGTCATCTCAGCTAGGTGCCTCCTGATGTCACCTGGGGGTCAGCCAGTCAGTTCCCTGCTCCAGCAGGGAACCAGTACAGCCCAGTTAGCTGAGGAAGATTCCACAGTCACCCCATAACTCTGAGGCAGACCATGAGAGGCAGAAGTCCTCTCAGCCATCTCACAGCTCTTCGTCTCTGTAAGCATGGGGATCAATGATGGGCTGGCACAGTGTGGCCAGCAGTGCTGAACTGCATGTGCCTTGGGGAAAAAATGGGTGACTTTGTGGCAATAGTGGACAAATGGTGCAGGTGGGTCATTTCACGTGGCTCTCTGGACTCTTGACTGTGTTCACATTCAGGCCCAGTTGCTGGAGGGTGTGTGGTGGAATCCTTCTGCCACAGGGGTGTCATGGGGGGGACACTGAGGCACTGCAGAGTGATAAATGGAAAGTGTGTCAGGTCCAGCCCAGGAGGGGACAGAGGGCACCTCTGCAGTGCTCTCATCCAGCTCCTGGTGCTCCCACCCAGGGAGGGAAGCCTGGCATGGAGGGAAAGCCGGAGCTGCAGTCTGCACCGTGGCCCTGGACAGAGATGGGACGGCAGCAGCAGATGTAGTGTTCATCCTTGCTTCTCCCATTGCTGAGCAGTGAATAGGCTTGGTGGTATCCACCTGCTCCCAGTGCTGAAGAGCTTCAGAGAAGCCAGAGGAGGTACAGAAACATCCACTGCTTTTCACAGCACACTTCACAGCGTCAGAAGCTGACTCCAGAGGCTCTATGACAAATTGCTCGTTAATACCCACAATAATTCATTTTTTTCTCTCAGAGTTACATTTGCTGTGCCTGCAGAACCATCCTCTGCTCGTTTCCTCAAGGTGATATGCTAAATCCTGCTCCCTGGACCGTGGCAATCAGCTCCTGCTGGAATGCGATCGAGCCGCAGGTGTCGGCTGAGGGAATCGCAGGGACTCTGCATTGCTCAGCACCACGGCCACATCCTGGCCAGCTCCAGTGGGGTGGGATTTGACCCCACACTCAGAGGTCCCACAAAGACCTGAGTGAGCCAAATGCTGCAGCCTGGCTGTGGGGTGCTCTGGGCAGCCACCTCGGTTCCAGGCAGCGCTCTCAGATGCTGCTCCTGAAATACCTATCACACTGCCTCACCACCTCGCAATGGTCACTCCATCCTAAGCCTTTGCTCTGGGTCGCTCTTGACAATACAAGGGATGAGTCTAGAAATTAATTACTCCTACAGAAAGGGAGAGTTTTGAAGAAGAGCAGAAAGGAACCAAGCTTCCCTGTTTTGGATGCCTGCTTGTGTACCAGACTGCAGCTGTGTTTATGGGAAGAGACATTTTCACATGCCAATGATTTTCATGCACACCAGGCCTTGTGCAATTTCTTCTTTCCATTTACAATATTATGTATTTTATATGATAAATTTGAAGTGTGGCTTTCGTGCATGAATGATACAGTTTCCATAATATTTTTTCATATGCAGAGACATTTTGTTTTGATCTCATGGGGCATGAGTCAACTCCTATTTTGAAGCCACTGGAGTCCTTCCAGTGACTTTCCCAGAGCCTGGCTAACTGGGAAGATGAAGCCTGATGGTGCAGGCCAGCATGCCCTGTTGAGGCTCAGGGCAGCTTGGTAGAGCAGCTCAAAGAAAAAAGGCTCAGTCAAGAAGCTATGTCAATAGCATTCAGTGTGCTTGGTGCAAAACCAGAGCCTCTGTCCCAGAAATGCACATGCTACAGCATCACAAACCCCTTGGAGAAGCTGGCAGCAGTGAGTGTTCAGCACTGCAACATGCACAAAGTGCCCGTCCAGAACAGGCGCCAAGTCCCTTAATCTCAAGGCTGCAGGAGTCAGGGTCAGCTACAGAACTCATCTGAGTGGAACAAACATGACCCTGGCTTTACTGGATTGCCCAGGCCAGGCTCTGCACTGTCCCAAAAGCAGCAGCCTTGTGACCTGATCTGGCTGCTCATGAGTGCAGCCTGCACGGTGACACTGCACGGCAGAGCTGGGGCCATGCTGCCACCAGCTGCTGTGGAGAGCCCTAAACGTGCAAGGGCATTTCCCACAAAGACTTTCCAGACTCTCCATGCAAGTGTGGGATCCCACACAATTTCAGGCATGTGTCCATCCAGTATACATGAATTTCATTTCCTCTTTCTATGAACTGCTGGAAGAGTCATTTTGGTTTTTGGTAGGAGCAAGTTTTGATGCAGAAATAACAGGTTCCCCAATTCAGCAAAATTCTAGCAATTTGCCTCAGCTCAGAAAGATGACCCTGTTCTGTGGGGTCAGTAAGGAAGAGAAACAGACTCTGGAAGACAAAAAATGAGCAAGAAACAGGTCAGGTGCCCTAAGCTACTGACTAAGCGTCCTCACTGTCTACAAGGCTTGAATGTCCAGAGCTCCACTAGTGACACACGGGGCTGGCCAGAGGTGTTTGTGCCATGCACACAGTGTTCCTGTCAGGCAGCAAGTGGCACTGTGGAGAGGTTCTGAGCAGCAGCCACCAAGGAGGGCCCAGCAGGTGGTAGCCTCTGCCTGGCTCTGCTGCCAGCCCTGGCAGGGACCTGGGGCTGCTCTGCAGGACACAGGGCTGGTGCCGTGTCCTCCACTGCTGTCCCTGCTGAGGAAACCTCGCATGGTTTGGAAATTAAGTGAAGTATTTTGTGTTTATGAAACAACTCCCAAGAGTTTGAAAAGGGAACTAGTGGTGTTTACACACAAGCTGGACAGACCCAAACACGGTGCATGCTCTGTTGTGTCAACTCCTGCACCTGTATCAGACATTTTAAAATATCCCCGTGAAATGAGGGAGCCGAACAACTGGGTCCAATCAGCCCTGCCTGTGCTCCCACTAGAGCCACACTGAACATTTTTGCTAATGGAGCTTTGGGATGCTGTGACAAATCTGTTCTCCAAAGAGCCTTTGTTCCTGTCTAAAGTTAAGGCTGGCCAAGAGCAGGGTGTGGAGCTGCAGGAGAGCAGGTACTGGAACAGCCTGGGTGCAGAGCTGGTAGAGTGCTCCTCCAGAAGAGGAGAGACCCCAGTGTGGCAGCACTGCTGGCACAGAGAGAGCAGCAGCTCAGCTAACACCACCTTCAGCCCCTCTCAGGCAAGCTGGAGGCTTGGCCAAAGAAGAATGAAGCACATTTTCTTGTGCTTTCCTAAACTACCTGAATCACCATTGTGCTTCTCATGGTGTGCTTTAGTTTCCTATGCCAGAGTGCCTGGTCTCCTTCTTAGCAGCACAGGTTTTTTTTTGCACCATCTGTAGAAGGTCCTGCCTGTCCTGTACTTGCTTGTAGAGTGACACCGGGATTGAGTACATAGAAGGTTGTTGACCTGGGAAGAGAGAGCTTCTAGAATTCAAGGGCTGGGCAGTTTCTTGGAAATTGCCTTATCAGCATGACTGCAAGCTGGTCCTTTAACAACCCTGCACGTCCTGGGTTCTGTGTCTGTATGCTGCACACATATGTTTATTTTTTATATATGTAGTTTGCTATTTAAAACAGACTTGGGCCCAGATTGCCACAAAACCATGAAGCCAAGATCAGTTGCTTTGCTGATACTGAAATTGGGGACCAGGGAAGTCCCAAAGCAAACCAGGAGTGGGGAGCAGGTGTTTGTGCACAGAGGCTCTGTGAAGGCTGATTCCAAGAACCTCACGTGCTCTTCCTTCGCTGGTGGAGAAGGGAATCACAAGGGGGGTCAGGGGTTGTTATCAGCAGAGCAAAGTGATGAAGTAGGAACAGAGAAGCATTGGCTTTGCATGGCAAGGGCAGTCACCAGGGTGCAGGCTGGTCCAAGAGCAGTGGAGCTGGGCTGAGAGGGGGTGGATGAGTGCAGCACTCCAGGGATTTAAAACAAAACCTGACAATACATTAAAGTCTGCTGGAGCTATGAGCCTGCACTTACACAGGCACAGAGCTGCTCTGAAGGTTCACAGAGTCAGGACAAGCTGGGTCACTGTGAACCCCCAGGGTGTCTGTAGTGCCTCAAACTTTCCTGGCTGGAGAAAATCTGGCAGCCCAGGCAGAGCTGCCACCCCTTGTCCTCCCCCAGCTCCTCTGCCAGTGCCTTGGCCCCGCTAGGTTTTGGGACAATGCACAGCTGGGCAGCCTCCATCCCACACGTGTCTGGGATTCTGGGGAAGGCATTTTCCTGGGAGAGCTGTAGAGAGCAGGAGCTTTGCATCTGGGCTTCAGCCCTCATCCCTGAGGGCCACTCTGAATGAGAGCCTTGGGAGCAGCCAGCCAGGCCCACCTCAGCAGGACAGGCTGCTCTCCGAAGCCAGCACCTCCCTCAGAAACAAATGTCCACAGAGCTCCAGGCATGTGGCACCAAAAACTTCACCTCCTGAATCGCTGCTGTGATAATCCTGTTTGCTTTGTCTTAGTGACTGAAGAGAACCATGACCAAGGAAAACAGCAGGATTATCCCCCAGCACCTGTTCCCACTGAAAGGATTATCACAGCTGGCTGCATCAATGACATTCTCTGGGTATCACCATGAAAGCAGCCTGAGTGACATGGCAGCCCATGAAGAAGGCCTCTCTCCCCTTCTGTATGCCCCTTTCCTGGGTATTTTCAGCTTCTAGAAGCTCCTCACAGACAAAGGCCAGTCCATATAGACACAAGTGTCAGTGTTTTCATGTCTGCAGAACACAGACTTGCTCTCCAAATAGCTTCAGCTCTTGTTTGTCTGTCTAACAGGGAGGCAGTGTGAGAAGTATGGGCTGTAAACTGCAGGGCTGAGAAGACAGACAGCAGCTTTAAAACAATTTAAAACAAGCCTTTTTTTCCTGCTCAACATTCCTTGTGCTTTCAGTTGTTCCAGCACAGTATCTGACCCACTCACCTCACGACATGGTCGGGCTCTGCTGTGCTGCATTTACATCTAGAGTACAATGGTAGCTGATATCAGAGCTATTTACTGCAGAATGAAAATGACTGATTGCAGAAAGAGACATCTTCCTCAAAGCTGTTTACATGGGGAAGCAGGAAAATTGGAGAGGTCCAGAAAAATTTTGAAGGGACTCAGCATGCAGCCCTCCTGTAGATGAAGGACTTGAGTTTAAAACTCACCTTGCAGACATGAAACCCACCCCACTGTGCCCTCTTGGCTCTCTTGTGGGGTCACCAGAAATACCAAGATTTGCTCAGTCACTGAGAAATTACCAGTGGGCTTTGCAGCAGCGCTCTGAGGGCTGGTTCTACCTCAGAGAGGTGCTGCAACTGCCCCAAGGCCTCTGTGACATGAGCTGACACCTCTTTCCATTGGTCTTCTCAGGAAAATCCTTCAATCTCTTAAGCAGAGGACTTGCAGAAAAAATTACCACAGACACAATTTTTTTTTTCTATAATGGAATGTAGCATTAAACTAAACACTGGAACATGGAGAAAAACAAAGCAAAAAAACCCCAAAAAACAACAACACCGCAGGGGAATAATCCTTAGCTTCTAATGATTTTTGCAAAACACTGCTGAAATTATGTTTTATAGAAAAAAAAGTATTTATCATATCTGTCAACACTGGAAAACTATGGTTAAATTAAAACTTTATTTTAAACTCTGACTATGATCCAGCAGTGATAGGAAATTTATAAATAGCTTATCATACACCACAGTATAAAAAGTACATTTAACCTCTTGTTATTGTGATAAATTAATTGTTTTGTATGAGATGGGAATTATCTATACCCCTCTGACCATCAAAACAGAGAAAAAGTTAAAACCACAGGGAGGAGAGCAAAAACAACCCACACATCAGAGTCTCCTGTGAAAAGGACCATAGGAAAATGGTCCCTGTTGGAAAAGGCCACCCTGATGCTGAAACTTGTCTACAACTGGGCTGAGTCCAGGCAGTACCAAGCAGCAGAGATCTCTGATCCCCACCGTGGTGCTCAGGATTTCAACCTCTGACCTGCATAAAAGCTGTTCTCAAGCCCTGAGCCAGCCAGGTCCCCACTGTGGATGGGTGACTCTTTCCAAAGTCTTCACCCTGTTGTTTTTGGCCATGGCTTTGACAGGATGGCTGCAGACAACTTCTCGTGCCAGCTCAGCTTCAAAGCAAGGCAAGTCCTGTGGCCCTGGTACCAAGTACAAGGCACTGCAGAGACTCAACAACACAGGGTATAAACTGGGCATTAAATCTGACTTTGCAGCTGTTTTACTTGGCCAGGAGTTTCCACATGGCTGATTATGTTGATTCCTCCCCTGTGTTCTTGCCAGGCTCCTGGTTCTTCCCAGTGGTTCAGGTACCATGCTCAGCTACAAAGGGGGAGAGCCTGCCTGGGTTTTTAAGGTGCTCCTTGAGATCTCTAAGCAGACCCATGTCAGTGGTGCCTCTGCCAGAGGCAAGCAGCAGCTTCCAGGAGGGAGAGGATCAGAAATATTCTCCTTGGATATTTCAGTCTTGGAACCTCACATAGAGGAGACAGCATTCCTTTATCCAAGCTGCATTAATATCCTATAAAAAAAGGACAAATCTTCTTCATTCTTGGGGCCAGGCAGAGTCAGTGTGCTCTGCTCTGGCCGTGGCTCTGACCATATCCCAGACTCTGTATGTGTGTGAGGGGGATGCAGATGATGGTCTGTGACACAGCAGCACAAATGCAGCCCATCAGGATGCTGGCTGGCTGCAGAGCATGCAGCAGCACAGGCCTGCTGCTCCTGCATGCAGTGCAGAGGCCATCACTGAAGTGGCAGGGAGCCTGTGACCACAGGCTGGCTGTGGAGGATGCTGTGGAGCAGCACAGAGAGGGAAGATGGGAAGCTGGTGGCGGGAGACTCCAAGCAGCAGCAGCCAGGAGCCAAATTGTGACAAGGAGAGATAAGGCTCTTGATGGATAGACCTCAGAAGGTTTGAAGGCTTTTTGTTCTGCTTGGATAAGCAGTGAAATATTCACACAGATAAGCTTCAGAAATGCATCTGATATGAAGCCCTATGTGTCTTAAAAAGCAGGGCTGGAAATAGAACAAGAGAATTCCTTTGTGGCTTTTGTGGCTCCTGGACTCTCCTTCCCCAGCAGCAGGATGACCAGAATTACCCACACAAGCAAACCAACAGTCAGGACAGCTCTAACAGCCAGACCTTCCCTGAACCTCAGGCATTCCACTGTGCCTGGGTACCATCCTAGAGGAGGGCTTGAATGCAGCACTGAGGATGGCCAGCAATTAACCTGCACTCGAATTGCAGTGCTTGAGTGGAGTGCTTTTGGAGGGTGCATCACTTCCTCGGAAATAGAGTCCTGTACTTTACTCCAGCAAGTTTCCTTGTACCATAAGTTGTTTAAACAGTTTGTCATTATGCATTTCCCATCCAGACAAAAAACAGATCACAAGGCTGGTAGGAGAACGGAAATCCTGCTCCAAGTGGGCAGAGAGCAGCTCCCTGGCTTTGGGCAGTGCTGGCAGACCCAGCAAAGGTTTGGGGCAGGAAGTAGCAATTTCTAGCTCTGTAGAAACCTTTCAGGTTCACCTTTGAAATATGACTCCCAGTCAGTTCTGCAGAATTTCTGTCTGAGCATCCCCCAGCTTTGGCATGCCTTAGGGAGGAGGCAGGTCCAAACCCCGAGGTCAGAGCAGCAGAGGGCTTCCAGCAAGCCAGAGAGTCCCATTTAGGGTCCCATTTAGGGTCAGCTCTTCCCCTGTGTGTCTCCCTGGGCTTTTCAATTTGCCATTTATTTCTTTGCCCTAATGAGTCTCCCCATCCACCCCCTAGCTTTAACCTCTTCCCTGCCAAGCTGTGTGTGCAGTTTACAGGAGAAAGTTGTTTATGTTAAATAGCTTTGTAATCGTTTCCTCCTCCGCCACCTCCCTTCCTTCCCCAATAAAAGCCCCACGGCATGTTTGGCAAAGCCTGTAAACAAAGAAGAGGGTTTGGAGACCCAACAAATATTTGGTGAACCCAGTGGGGAAATAATGTCTTTTTTGAAGGACGTTAGAGCCTGAATTCATAATAGTAGGAAACCAGTGTCCACCCTAGGTAAGGAATTGTCTACTTACAGCTACCAGGCATGAAATACAGATGCCCATGCAGCCAAAAGCCATCATTGGGTGCAGGGAGTTAACCCTGTGTTTTCCTTCCCAGTCAAGGTGGTGCTGATGGCAGCAAATCTATGTGTTTGCTAATCTCCAAACACTTGAAGTTGTGACAAGTGGGCAGGGACGGGAGAACACAAAAAGGCAAGAGTGTTTTGAACTCACCTAAGCTGATGAACAGAAGCACAAGGCAATGAAAATCCATTAGCCTGACTGCTCCCTGCAGAGGAAAACCAGGCACGCAAAATCCAATTCATTATTCTCTTTCTTATTTAATGCTAAGTAAGTCATTGAACTTTACTACTTGATCTATCCATTTTCTTTAGTAGTAGGGCTGCAGGAAATCTTTCTCTTCTCAAAGGGGGTTTCAAGTTTCTCACCGATATGTAAAAAATACTTGGGAGTGTATGAGTAAAAAATAACTGCATTTCAAAGGGAGCTTGAGCCATGCAGATAATGATAATTTTTCTTCTCTGAAGCACAGAACAGAAGAGTGGAGGCCCCTGGGAGCTGGGAGAACCATTGTTCTTCTTCCAGGCCATTATCTGGAGACAGGCTCTGAGATAGACTCCGATGAGGCCACGGGAAGGATTATCTGCTTGGAGTGCTAATGGCATGCATTTGACAACATCAACCATTTAATTTATGAGGTGCCTTGCAACCTAAAGACAAAGAAATTCATACCGTGCAATAGCCCAAACACATCCGGTGCAATTAAAAATTGTCTGATCAAAGCCCAGCCTGCTCCACAGCCCCTCTTACCTAACTACAACTGTGTAGAAAAGTTCCACCTTCCTAAAAGGCACCATACTAGATTTTGTACTGTGATGGCAGCGTTATATAACGAGAAGTATATTAATGGAAACTATCCAGAACTGAAACCATTCCAGACTTTTTATCACCACATTCCTTGCTCCCACATAAGTGAAGTGTGCAGGAATAAAAGCAGCTAAACATCATTCACCAGCAGACACAGGTGATGGGGATTGCTCACAAGCTCCCTAACAGCTCAGTGGTGCCCATGAGCTTTGGGATTCGTACATACGCTCTGGGCAAACAGAGCTGCTCTTCCTAGGGAATTATTTTTCCACTGTCCCTGGCTTGTGGCCATATCACCTTCCTGCATCTGAGGACAGTTTAGTGCTGTGACCCCCATGAGTTGCTCCTTCAGCTGCCCTGGTCCCGATCTCTGTTAAAAGTTTGTCTCCATGCCCCATGCTCTGGTCTTGGAAATAATCAGAATTCAGTATTTTTTTTTCTATTGCACCAGTGTTTGTAAAGCCTAAATTTATTTTGACTTTCCACATACAGTGAGAAGCTTAATGGCTTAGTCACTAAGCCCCTGAATAGAATATTCAGAGCAGCTTCTGGAATGGAGGGAAGGTTTGGGTGGTGAGTCCCAGCACCAGTCAAGCAAAACAAAGGTCCAGGGAGGGCTGGTCTGGGTCTCAGCTCCTGCAGCGTCATCACTGGACATGAGATTTGTGATCACTGTGATGGATCCAAACCAGGGCTGCTACCAGAACAGATGATCCCTAACCCATCACTCTGCATCTTCCAGTGCCAGTTGTTACCTATGTTTGTGCAACCTGCTGGGTCAGCTGAAACAAACCTTGTCTGCGAGGGCTCGGTTTCAGCCATGGGAGCTCACTGCAGGGCAGGACATGCAGTGGGACTTGAGGGCTGGGGAGGGGAGGAGAGAGGGCAAGCACCAGCCCTGGCTTGGATGGGCTGATGCTGAAAACCACAGCCAGGCACCTACCGTGTTACCAGAGAGCTGGTAACTACCTGGCAATGAAGCAGGCACAAAACCTCTCCCGTGGAAGTTCTCAAGGTGGTTTAGAGCACTGCTACAGCACCTGTTGTCACTGGCAATTACTGCAGCAGCAGCCGCCTTGTGCTGCATATTAGACAAAAGCTCCAAAAAGCCTGAGTATTTGATACAACTGTTTTGTGAGCAATCCCCACAGATGCTCCTGTGCCATATTCAGCCTGGATGCACTGGTGATGTGGCTGTCCTAGTCTGGCGATGGGAACCTGCCAGGGTACCAGCGATGCTTTGGTCGGGGCTGTGTGTGAGCAACACGTCCCACCTCGCCCCTCCTGCCTCCCGTGCTCGCAGCGAGGATGGAACTCTGCCTGCCAGGGAGCGCTGCCTGCCAGCGAACACATCCCACACCGCCCTCCGCGTCCTAAGTGAGCTAATTGAGATTTTATTTGACAGCTCCCAAGTGAGCATTTAGGGGAAGAACAGAAAAACAAACCACCCCTGGCTGAAGGCGGGCTCTGCGAGCGGGCGAGCTGTGAAACAATGGGAGCTTTGTAGGACATCTCCCAGTTCACCTGCTCCAGTCCAAGAGGAAGCGCTCCTCCCTCCACTGCACAGTGATGGAGGTGGGGACGCAGGCTGACACTCACCTTGGCCTCAGGGCACCTCTGGGGTCCCTTCCGACGCTCGGGCAGGTGAGAGGGGCACACATCATACACCCGAAAGGGAGCAGAGGGAGGTGACTGGGGGCACCGAGAGCTGTCTCTGGGGTTGCTCTGGTGGATGGCATTTGTCCATCAGCACAGCTTGCACAGGGTGTGCGGAGGCATCTGTAACCCTCACTGACCAGTCAGAGCGGGGCTCTTCATCTGCACACGGAAACTTTAACCCTGAGCGCTATTCTTCCTTCCCCGCTAGGAATTCCCGCCAGGAATCGATTCCTTCTTCTTAACAAGAGGTCTCTAAATTTTTGGCAGAAAAGTACTGTTCAAATTTTCCTGCCTGGAAAAACCTTTTGTGATGAGCTACTGTGCTGTCCCTGCAATTGTTCCTTATACTGGCAGGGCTCCCTCTGAGGGAGGGCAGTTTGCAGATTTTAAGGGGGCTGCAGCACTCACCTGGCCCTGCAAAATGGCTTGTTAGTAGCTGAAATATTTATACACCTAGCAGCTGCTGAGATTTTGAGCTCTTTAGCGTCTCTGTTTGCCTCTTGGGTGTATACATTTAGATCTGCCTTTCAAAGCATTGTGCCAATGAGCTTAAGACCAATTATCAAAATAATTTTTGAAGGCAGAAGCCAAATACCATGGCTTTGGGAGAGACACTGAGCCAGGCTTGAAAAGATACATCACTGCCTAGAGACAACAGTTGCTAATGGCTAAGGCACTGAACTAGTAGAAAATCCTCATTTAATCTCATTAAGGACAACAGGATTCAGTGCATTACACAGGATCAGATGGGAAGGGTACACCATTACATCGGAGATGCTCTGCTAATCATGGCAATGGTAAAAGTCTGCAAGTGGTAAGCTTCTGTTTTCTTCTTTAGGCTGTGAACCAGGAGGTCAGGACTCATTCCCTATTTGTCTGGGAATTTCACACTTTAGCACAGCCAGTATTCATAACTGAACATCAGTCCTGAAAGGAATGGTACAACCAAAGCCAGACACTGCCCACCACCTGGTACAGCTCATGTCTAGATTCAAATAGCTGCCAGGCCACAGACAAAAAAACTTGTGCTGCTGGGTGCTAAGGCCAAGCAGGCAAACATTACCATGAAAAACTTGGAAGCTGAGTGGGGCAGGGAAGAAAAAAGCTTGTGAAGCAAATGTGAGTACCAAGCTGCTGGTTTTGGTGAACCAGGCAGCTGATCACCAGTTTACATAAAAAAACCCAAACTCTGTTCCATTTCCAGCACAGAGGATGAATCAGGGCAGGGGCATGGCCAGCAGCCTGTGCCAGCATGTCTGGCACAGCCGGGGCAGACACCCTGCAGCACTGCCACCCCCAAGGCCATGGGGCACCTCCTCTTTGGCACCACAGAAGAGAAAGATGGCTCCAGGCTGGAGGACAGCTCCAGATCCAGTGAAACTCAGCTGGAGCCACTTGGAGAGGGGGGGGAGATGCTGAGGGGGTCCCATGTGTCAGCAGCTGGCCAGGGAGCTGCACAGCTTTACATCAGCTGAAAGCTGCTCAGGTGTGCTTTAGTCTGCTGCTGTTATCCACAAAGAATAGGAAAAACTTCTAGGAATGTTTTGGGCGTATTTCAGCTGCCAGTCCTTTGGTGGCTTGGTCCTATATGGAATGTCTGACCTCATACTTCTTAACCTGTGTTTCCACAGTGCCTCTGCCTGGTGTATCCCTCTCCAAACCAATTACTCTTTCCCAGTAAAAGGCAACACCTAAAAAGCGTGTCCAAAGATACCCCAGCTTTTCTTTTTGCATTGACAATCCTGTGTTTGCTCACCAGCATCACCTTTTTATCCTTTTCCCATCTTGGTCACTTTTCCCAGCAGAGTTTGACAGGCTGAAGTTACTGAATTGCAGGGATAAATCACCTGCTGTTACCCTGGGCGGCTGCTCCTCGCGGATGGGCAGGCATACAAACATCTCAGAGAAAAAGCCGATTGATTTCTTCTGCAACATGATTGTCACAAATATTGTTGGTCTTACATTATGTGTGATTGTTTATATAAAGAGAAAAATCCTTACTTCCTCCTCCTGGGGCGTTTGGGAATTTGGCAGGGTCTGAAAGCAAGTCAGTGGTGCATAGGATAATGTTCCTCGGTGAGAGTGTGCTTAGTACTATTGCAGGAGATCACATTAGTGCTCTTGACACAATCAAACAGAAAGTCCCAGCTGAACAATGAGTTTTTAGGATGAAAAGTGAAATGTTAGGAAGGTGTGTACATCGCCATGAACTTGCTTCATCTTGCTTGTTGATGTGGCGGTAACAGAACTATTTTTAGGTATAATCCTTACAAACAGAACATGACTTCTTTCTGATTAGTACAAAGCTGGCTGCTAGTCAAAGAATAATTATTTCCCAACACATCACCTAACATTCACCAGCAAACAAGACACTCATTATTTGAACTATCCAGCACTAACTGTTGTTTAGCAGTTAACATTTTCTCGACAGCTTTAAATAGGACTAATTGCTCCAGCTTCATTAGCAGAGGTCATTTGCTGTTAGTAACAATACTTTTCTGGAGATAGTCTCTCGTATGAGATTAGATTATCAGGTCAAATTCTGCTCCCAGTGGCAATGATGCCTGACCGCATTTGGCCTCACGAAAGTCTGCTCATTTCAGTTCATAGCTGCCCAATTTCCAGCCCTGCAGCTGATATATTACATAAAGGAAGTAAGTGCACTCCACCAGACGGGAAATTACAATAAATTAGGAAAGAGTGCAGCACAAGGAAGGTTTGTAAAATAGCCATTTAAAGGTTATTAATTAAACCTCAGCCTCAGATAGGGTTTAGGAAAAAAAAAAAGGCTGATAAAGAAGTTCTCCTTATAATCGAGGACACATGGATACCTAAGAGGAAAAGCAGCATCTGCATAAGAACCAGTGCATGTAGCAACTGAAACATCCAGCTGATGCTGTCAAATGCACAGTTCAGCTCCTAAGCCACCCTTTTTGCACATAGTTCCATGCTGCTTGGAGCTATACACAGTGGATGCTGAGGGTTGCAGTCTCAGAGTGCAGCGGGTTTCCAGGAGGGCTTCTGTGCAGCTCTCACTGGTGGGGAGTCCTTCTGCAGAGCCTGCTGCTTGTCTGAAACAGCCTCAGCTTCCCCAGCACATGGAAAACTGAATCCAGTCCTTCAAATTGGTCT
Source organism: Anthoscopus minutus (assembly GCA_013399455.1). Taxonomy (NCBI): domain Eukaryota; kingdom Metazoa; phylum Chordata; class Aves; order Passeriformes; family Paridae; genus Anthoscopus; species Anthoscopus minutus. Next base: position 774,514 of record VWYI01019895.1, on the reverse strand, counting down.
ATTCCCATTTAAACACGTGGAGAGGGGCAGCCTTCTTTTCAGAAGTGCTGAGCAAACACTGCACAGAGTGTGGCTGGCGCCTTGGAGAATCAGGCGTCTTCCATGTGGAAGTCTCCAGGCATCCTCGCCAAATAATTGTGGTCCTGGCAGCTGCAGGACGTTTTCTCTGAGCAGATTTCTGGTTTACCTGTGTCTCCCTTCCCTGCAGGCCTGCAGCTCTTTGCTGTTGCTTTCCTGCCCACGTACGTGTGCAGCCGCATGCCCTACCACCTTTTCTTTCTGACTTGCAGCTCCAACTGCTAATCCACGTCTGGTTTTCGTCAGAAAAATATATTCATCCTGAGTGTTTGACTCATTGCCTCCGGAGTATTTCATCTGCCCCACAGCACTTCCCAGAGTATCCTCCTTCTCTGCAGAGAACAGCCTGTTCTGAGTGTGATCCACAGCAGACTGCTCGCCAGCAGCCTCCCCTTCCTCGCACACGTGTGTGCCATATGTCCTGCTCTGTCCTCGCTGTTGCCACTGCCTTTTCCAAGCCATGCAGCGTGGACTGGCATCCCCTGTGCAGGCTGCCAGTGGGATTACTTCAGCTGTCTAGGAAGGGACTCAATGTGTCAGCCTCCAGACTCTCTCAGCAGGTTGTCAACTGGCAAAATTCAACAGCAGACGAGTCCTGACTGCTTTGCTGACACAGCTGGCCCTTCTGAGGTCGGTGGGCTAAACTCATCCTACCTCAGTGCCATTACATTTGTCCAGGAGATGCATCACCCAGCACAGTTCTTCAGCAGGACAAGCAGAGCAAGTTCTGCCATATATTCCTCACCTAAGTTGGACCCTGTTGAGACAAAATTGTCACCACTTTTTAAAGTCTAAGGAGAGGAATGTTTGGATTCCTTAAAACTGAGTGTGGGAACCGATTTATGAGACAAAGATCCAAGTCCATTAGGCTGTACTGCTCCATGCAGCAGGCACTGTGCTTCACCAGGATCCAGTACTCTGCTGAAGATGAGAGTTTGACAACCACTTCACTTCTCAGCCAGGTGCTGGGATTCTGTCTTGCTGTACCCAGCAGGCAGAGACCTGGCCCTGCCCTGGCTTTGTGACCCACAACATGAACAAGGACAGCAGTGTTATCTTCCGATCCCATCCCAGACATGCACAGCCAATATCTCACTGCAGTTGCCGGCATCAGACATCATCATCCAGTGCACCTTTTTGGTCCTTGTAATCAAAGATAAAACCAGATTGGCTTTTTTTTTTTTTTAAATCATTTGGTGGCAGAGTGGCAGAGCCCACTTCACTTAGCTCCTGATCTGATGTCACTCCAGCATTTTAATGAGACCATTTCACTATTATTAAGGAAGACACCATTAACAGCAGCTCACATCAAACTCCAGAAACATCAATGGAAAAGAATTATTTACTTCTCAAGTCCCTTTATTTTGTATTTCCATAAAAAGAATAACTTGTTTCCCACCCCCCTGAAAATACAACATTAGGATTTGAAAAGGACAAATTCCTTAACTTTGAAAACAGAGAAAAATGAACAACTGGTTTCCAAAACAAACCGCGAGCCACCACCCTGAAGAACTCGCTTTGGGAAGTGGTGTTCCTGGGAGCTGGTATTTAATTAAACTATACTCCTGAGTTTAATAAAGCTAAAAATTACTTCACTTTTATTCTGCACTTTTTGTTTCTCTGTCTGCCATGTATTCCTATCATGTGGTGAAATGATAGGAATGAAAAACTTTATGAAACCACAAGGATAGAGCACACCCTCATAAAGCTATAAAGGAAGACAACCTTTTGGAGCAGGGACACAAAGCTGCAGCACTTCTGCTCACTGCAACTCCTTATTTAAAGCCATGAAAAATATAACATTCGGTTATCATGATTTGCTTGGGTAGGATTCAGCCCTGCTGTCAGCATGAGGTGGATCTACTTGTGGGGTGGCATGTAATGCTTACAGAGATTTATTTCTACTCAAGACCATTTTAAGATTTCAAATTAACTGTCCTCCGTACTCTTAAATATTCTGGCCTCCTGACTCCCAGCCATGAACTCCTATGACAACAACAACAAAAGGGAAAAAAAAAAAAAGGAAAAAAAGAGAAGAATATATTCCAGAAAGGAATAGTTCAAGAAAATGAGTATTCATTATCAGAGTGGAAACACCTTGTCTTTAGCCATTAATTTAGCCATTAATTTTTTCTCATTAATAAGGGAAGTCAGTGGACCTCAGTGCAACAGGAACACAACCATACGGGGTTTCAAACAGATTTTTACAACACTATGTCAGGAAAAGCCATTAGATCAAGTTGTATTGGTAATCTGAGCCATCTTTGGAGAAAAACAAATGCTGTTCTTCCCATTATAGGTTGGTATTGTTTCAAAACCTATAGAGACACACTTGCTGCTTGTGCTGCAATGATATTTATTGCACATAAACCAATTACTTACACAGTAGTAAATTGCACCAAAGTATAAATATGTTATAAAACACACACACAGAGAGGAAAATGGAAATGACACACAAGTGCTAAAATAATAGCAGATTCACGTGGGCATTTGGAAATAAAAATAAAAATAATAAAGTCTCTTAAGATATTTTAATTTATAATATGGTATATTTACAGTACCTTCAAAAAATAATATTTAAAAAGTCACTCTCTCCATAAAACTATAACATATCAGACAAAAACAGAAATCAGGTTCAGGGTCAGTGTTACTCAAACCTCCGCTTCCTTTTCGATCTGCATGTGTGTATGTGTGTGCAAGTAATATCTTCAAATAACTTTACAACTCTTTAACACTGTGCAAAAAACGACTTTGTCGCCATTTTTAAAAAAATGTGCAGTACATATTTGTTGCCAGGATTCTCCCCTCTCCCTCGGTTCATCTGTAATTACAATGAACAAGCCGCAGAAGGTTCCTCACCCCCCCTCCCCGGCCCTTGTCATAAAAGCCTATTAGTGGTATGTAAATACGCTGTTTAATATAAACACGGTCCGTTCGTTCCCCTGTACAATATGCACAGTTTGAGGTAGAAGTTTCTCAGCCTGACTGCTATTGTCTGGCCGAAGGAGATAAGCACAGTAACTCACTGCTGGCTGATGCAGGGGGAATAAGCACAAGAGTGTGGGTTGTGTTGTTTTGCCCCCTTTCAAAATATACCAGTGCTCCTCATTGCTCATCATTTTCTCTCTCTCTACTCTGCAGACGAGGAGAGCACGGCTGCTCCGAGCTTAAAACTCATCTTGCCAGCATCTTGTCTCCGTCTTGCCGGCCGCGCTCTGCGCCCGGAGCACCTGCAGCACCGACCCCGCGCCTCCCTAAACCCCGGTGCCCTGCGAGAGGGGATGAGCCCTGGGGCCAGGCGGGGGTGGCCGGACCCCAGCTGCAGCCGAACTCGGCTGCCAAGGGCCAGCACCACCCGCTGGTTCGGCCACCAGCACGGTCCTGGGACAGTCACCCGAGCGCGGGCGCTGCCGCCACAGTCCCCGCGACAGCGCGTCTCCGAAAGACAAGGTGGCTGTCTCTGGGATGGGCTGTTTTATTTCCTTTGTTCCCCGGCCAGTGGGTTTCCTGTTTTCTGTAGCTTCTGTAGGATGAGGTATGTCGTACACCAGTTCACCTGCTTTCATTCCCAAGTAAACACCCGCACTCCCCCTGCCAAGGCAGGGATCGCTCTGCTTGGCAGTAGCATTACCATCAGGCAGTGCCGGGGATTTCTCTGCTCCTGCGCGTCTCCCTGCCTGCCTTTCCCCCGTCCCGGCTCCGACGCGGCCCCCCACGCCCCCGCTATACCTTGGACTCCGAGTCGGAGGCTTTGCTATGTCTCTCCTCCAGGCTGGACTCGCTGCCGCCCCGCGTGCCCCCGTTGCAGTCGGACCAGGTCCCTGCCAGGCTGCGCTCGGGGGAGCCCACGGTGCTGATGAAGCCCCCGGGCAGCCGGGCCAGCTCCCCGCCGCCGCCGTGCAGCCACCGGTCGGCTTTCCGGCGGCAGCAGAGCAGCCTCTTGAAGGCCTTGCGAAAGTCGGGGCTGCGGCAGTAGATGATGGGGTTGAACGCGGAGTTGGCGTAGCCCAGCCAGTTGAAGAAAACGAAGAGCCAGTCCGGCACCAGGTCCCTGTTGAAGACGTTGACGATGTTCACCAGGAAGAAGGGGAGCCAGCAGAGGGTGAACACCCCCATGATGATGCCCAAAGTCTTGAGGGCTTTCTGCTCCTTCATGGCCATGATGCGGGAAGTCTTCCGCTTGCTGGCTCGGCCATTGCCGAGGATGGGCTGGTGGTGAGGGTGAGCGGGCAGGGGCGTTTGCGGCTGCTCCTGGCTGCCATAGAATCGGCCCTCGCACCTATCGATCTTCCTCATCTGCTCCTTGGCCTCTCTGTACACCCGCAGGTACACAAAGATCATGATGAGAAGGGGGATGTAGAAGGAAATGATGGACGAGGCGATGGCGTAAGCCCTGTTGGTGACGAAGTCGCAGCAGCCCGGATCCTGGTAGCACTCCAGCGCCTGGGGGTCGTCATCCCGCCACCAGTGCATCATGATGGGCAAGAAGGAGACCAGGGCAGAAATGGCCCAGACGGTGCAGATGATGCCCTTGGCCCTACCCTTGGTCATGAGGCTCTGGTAGCGGAAAGGCGAGGTGATGGCCAGGTAGCGGTCGATGGCGATGACGCACAGGGTCTCGATGCTGGCCGTCACGCAGAGCACGTCCAGGGAGGTCCAGCACTCGCAGAGGAAGGATCCCCAGAGCCAGGTGCCCCGCACCACCAGCGTGGCCCCGAAGGGCACCACCAACAGCCCCATCACCAGGTCGGCGCAGGCCAGCGAGGTGATAAACAGGTTGGTGAGGGTCTGCAGCCGCTGCGTCCTCCCGATGGCCGCGATCACCAGCACGTTCCCGGCCACGATGAGCAGCACCACGAGGGCCATCAGCAGGCTCATGCCCACAGCCCACTGCTGCGACAGCAGCTCGGCGGCGGGCAGCTGCCTGCTCCCGGGCGGCACGGCCGTCACCCCGGCCACGGAGCGGTTCTGGGGGCCGCAGTCCGGAGGCAGCCACCCATCGCCCATGGCTGTGCGGGGCGCTCCGGCCGCCGCTCCGCACCGCGCCGCGGGCAGGAAGGCGGCGCCGCCGCCGCTGCCNCACCGCCCCGGCACCGCCCCGGCACCGCCCCGGTACCGCCCCGGCACTGCCCGCCACCAATCGGCACCGAGGGAGCGGGACTGAACCGCCCCGCCCGAGCACCGGCCGTGCCGCTGCCCCTCGCCGTGCCCTATCCCTGCCCCTGTTCCTATCCCTGCCCCTGTGCCTGTTCCTAGCCCTGTCTCCTACACCTGCCCCTATTCCTGCCCCTGTTCCTTCCCCTGTCTGTGCCCCTATCCCTGCCCCTGTCCCGGCCCTATTCCCACCCTTACCCCCTCGGATACCGCCGAACCCCCTCCTTTTTTCTGGCTACGCGCTGCCTGCCCAGCGGCTGCCGGGCACAGAGTCCCCTTCCCGCATGGCAGCGTGGATGTTCTGGGAAAGGGGCCTCTGCTCTGCCTGCCCTGCGGCTGCGGGGCCATGCGGCCAGGATAGACCCTTACCGGCTTCTGGAGCAGAAGTTACTTCTCTTTACCCCTGGAAAATGCAAAATGCTCTGTCAGCATCCCGCTGGATGTCCCCATCAGGGCAAGCCCCTTGTGCCCAGTGCCTCCTCTCCCGGCCTGGGCAGCCCCAGAGTCCCCATGTAAAACCCACTTAAAGAGAAGATGCTGACAGCTCCGTCTAGGGGCTGCGGCTGTCGCTTGTTCCCCGCGTCTCCCCATTGCTTGTTCGGTCTTTTCCCCATCTCCTCCAGCCCTGCCAGACCAAGCCACTGCAAAGTTAGGAGCTGGGAGCCCCAGCTCCCTTTTCTGGCTTTTCTCTGCTGTATTGAACAGGTCTCTCAGGACTTTTAAAAATTCATGCAGTAGCTTTTACTCAGTCTGGTCAAGTCCACTAAATCTAGAGACTGCTAGAAATATTAATGATGTTATTACCATTAATTGGTAATGAGCAGTAAAGTACGTGAAACTTCAGGAAGCTCCAATGCCCAGATAACCAACTGAGCAAATCCCTGCCCAGGTCCCATCCTCTTCGGTGAAACTTTCTGCTAGGAACTTGTTTAGTTAGATTTCAATTTACCTGTGTGGCTCTCTGTTCTGCATTGAAGATGCAAGACTGCATTTTACTGCATTTTATTCCTGTTTTAAACTTCTTAAAATAATGTGGAGCAACCACTCAGTAAATGAGAACAATGTCCCCTCTCTCCTGCCTTTTAAATCATTGACATGTCTTTACAGCAGCACCAAATGTTCCCCATAGCACTCTGGGAGCAACTGGAAGGCACAGTTATTTTCTTCCCCTATATATTTACTCTGCTAAGACTGCTCTGCTGTTCCAGCTGGCTCATAAAAATCCCTTCTAGGCTTAGGCTTGATTTACAAGGTCACAACCTGGGGAAAAAATATTTATTTATTTACACACTGTTTATTTAACCCTGGCTAAAGGCCACACACCAGCATGGACCTGCTGCTTGGCAAACTATTCCCTCATGTTCCCATGGACTTTGCTTTGCTGCTTGTCATCTGCTGGACCAAAGCATGACCCTCTTTAGTGGGAAGGGAAGGAAGTATGACATCTTCAAGAACAGAGGGAGACCTTGTGCCAAATGGAAAGAAGAAGGGTTGTTTTTAGGAGTTATTTGCCCAGGTCTGGTATCTGTAATCCTGACCTAAAAAAAAGTAATAATATGAAACCAGGTTAGGGGAGCTGTGGGATAGAAAAAATTTTTTTCTTTTCTACATTTAGCTGGAACACTTAAAGTAAGCATAAGGTCTATGGTGCATCATTGCACCAAAACCTTCACAGATGAGATGCTTGGATGAATTTTGTGAATGTGTACAGTCCATTTTAGCACAAAATCAGCCAGAAAAAATTCTGATAAAATCTTAAATATTTTCCCCAAGATGACAGTGAAGCAGTGGTGGGGATAGCCTGGAGCTGTTTTATTTGCTATTCCTGGAGCACCATCCATCTGTCATCTGTCCAGATCCATTATTGCTGTAATATCTTTATACAGTTAATAAATACCATAAAGTAATAAAATGCCAGCTCTTTGCCTATCAAGCTGTCCTATCAGATCTCCAGCAGGAGGTCTCTTCCCACCATAAGAGAAGATAAGCTTAAAGGTTGGAGGAGTAAAGGAAATTATTAGCAAGTATGCAATAAAGCAGAAGACACATAATTGTGTGTTGCTTCTCCGTGTCTTTGTTGGTTCCACACGCGTCAATCTGGAATGCCAGATCAGAGCTGGAGCCAGAACGTCTTTGGGAAACAATGCATCTCCAAAGGAAAAAATAAGCAAGTTTACGAATTCTGTACAGAACATCCCTCTGGCCCTTGCAGCACAGAGCAGCCAAATATTCACTTTAGGCTTAACCCCTTTCAGAGAATTACATTTTGAAAATCTCCCTTAACTCCGAATTTCTCTGGATTTTTTTTTGTCTGTTTGGTTTTCTTTTTGTTGATTTTTTTGTTTTTGTTTTTGTTTTGGTTTTGGTTTTGTTGTTTGTTTTTTTTTCCTTTTGGACAGCTCTTTAACATGATTTAAATACTTCCTTTTTTTGCATATTTTTTAGGGATGTTATTTTAGGTCAAGAGAAGAGCTTATAGCACTGAAATGCTTTATTTCTACTCACTTTCCAAATCACAGTTTTTAATGAGCAACTATTTTTTCCTCTGGAAGTCTTAAAAAAATTAAAAATAAAGCCCAAACTGTCAGTAGTCATTAGGAAAGATCAGTCTTATATTGCATAGAGGATAACTGGTAGATCCAATGAGAATCAAAATACATTGCATTTGAGGAACCCTGTTGGCATGAGCTGTGAAACTTCAGCATTTCAGGAACTGAAGTGGGCTATGTGGGTGTATTTTTAAACCCAGCCCTTTGAGATGCTTTGCACAGCTTCCAGCTTGTCTTCCTGCACCTCCCTCCATGCAAAACAGATTGCAAGATGAGACTCCTGTGGAATGGGTTCTGTCCCTACCAGCAGCAGCAGGAATGGAGCAGAAGATTGGGAATGGTGCTGGACACCGGGACTAACCCCTTCCTTCATTGTGGCTGCAGCTAGGGTGGTGGATCTGCTGTTCCCAGCTCTGACTTGCTGCTGTTGGCCATCCTTGACTCTCGAGGGTTGCTCTGAGCTCTGTGTGCCTTGTGATGCCCCTTATGACCCAGAGGGATCCTGTCTTCCTTGCCTAGTCTTGATCCAGCCATGCCTTCATGAATCAAATTCACAAACTGCTATTATTAACATAATACCCTCTATAAAGATGAGCTATTTGTTCTCTTTAGGCATTAATCAAAGTCCACTGAAAAGCCTGGAAATTCTCCCATTGATTTCAGTGAGCCTCATGTTGTCATTCCTTCTCTGGAGAAAAAGAACTACCTAAAAGGAAATTAAAAATGCATTTGCTGTCCATTTTTCTTCCTGCTGTCTTCCTAAATCTCTTTGCAAACTTAGCATGCATCTGATAAATAATTTTGTGTTTTCTACCTGGACAGTTGACTAAAACCTGCAGGTAAGCGGGTGAGAAGCAGGTAAGCAGCAGAGAACAACCTGCGAGTCCTCATGTGAAGTGATCAGGCTTCAGCCTCCCTGATGGCCCGGGAAGAAACCATCACTTGGCTCTATTCACACTGGACATTTGTTATTAGAGAAATAGAGACGTGATGGAACACTGCCACAAGATCCATGTCTCTTGTTTTTAAAATAAACATCTTGGCTTTGACTTGACGTTTATTTTCCATAAATGACTCGGCTTCAATTTGGCATTTCAGCAGCAGCAGGAGGTTGTTATCCTGTGACAACACGCAATTGCATTGACATTATCTCCTGAGCACATGTGACAGTGCTCCAAATACTGTATGTAGTTGATTTTAGCTAAACAATATCACAAAAATATAAAACAAAGGTATCAAAGAAGAGAAGTGGCCCTACTTGCCAGCCCTAGGCTGTATGTGTGACACCTTAATTCCATGGGGATGCTGTGTACAAGTGTGAGCTATCTTAGGAAACACACCCAGAGTTTGACTTTGGTGGTCCAAAGCAGTGAATGCTTATTAATTCAGGTTCACATGTGGCTGATGTGGTAGTTAGTATGTACAGGAGTGAGCATACCAACATTTTGAAAAGCTCCAAACCAATCTGAACATGCATAAATAAATTCTGACTCTCTGGAAGATGCTGTCACAGCAACCCAGCCATTGTTTAGAATATTTTTGTCATCAGAAGACTGTGTTACAACCATGCTGATTCATTAATTCCCTTCAGGTGATAAAAGAGATGCAATACATCTTTCTGTCCCTCTCTCACACACTGAGAAAAACAGTGCTGAAGAACAGCCATGTCATGTTTCTTGTCTCCTGAAATCTGTGTTTCATTGCTGCTAAAAAGTCAAAATTCAGAAAAAGGCTGAGTTTGACCAACATCATTCAGTTCTCCCAGAGTGGACTTTATTTGCAATCTGGACTAATATTAATCTGGACCAATAATAATATGTTCATTATTCAAGATTACAACTGACTTTAATTTCTCAAGATGCCAGGTCTTCCTGTCTGCATACCCCTATACTTTCTTGACATCCTGACTCCTCTGCAGAGAGACTGACACTGTGAGAAAAGGCTGTCTCTTTTTTAAGCATCAGCAATTCCTGTGAGAAAGGTGGCAAAACATTTTACAGCAGGCCAGAAAACCCTGCAGTGGCCAGAGCCGTTGTTTATACAGAGAGATTGTGGTCAGAGATGACAGCAGAGGAGTGATGACTGAGTCCTCTGAGATTTCATGTTAGTCTATTCCTGCTTCAATGCATACTGGCTGCAAGAAGTTGCCTTATTTCTCCATCCTGATGCTTATCCATCCGTAGGATGACAGTAGCATGCTTTGGGAAATTCCATCTCACATTTTACCTGGAAAAAACCTGGTGATTTAAAATCACATCTTGAGGTGTGGGCTTGATGACAGCACCGCAGCAGTGTTTCAGTGTCCAGCAACATGCTGTACAGTGAAATGTGGAATTCAGAGACCATTTTTTTCCCCTTCACATCATGGATAACTAGAGCACATAAACAAGGTCCTGGAATATTCAAAAAGATTCATTCAGTATTTTCAGATGTGTGGGAAATCTGGATTTGTGTTTTGAATGGCAAAAGACTGACTTGAGCAGCATGGCTGAGGGGTCAGCTGCAGCTGGCTGTGGTGGTGGGTGATGGTTGCCACTGATTTAGAGGTCTGGTCAGCCCAGTGCTGTTGGCTGAGTGTCTCTAGATGTAGCACTGAGACCATGGATTCTGTAGGGACAGGAGTTGGGGCTCCCACTGCGAGAAAATACATTCTGGATTTTTTTTTAAGCAGGGAGAGTCAGTGGTGGTTCATGCTAACTTAGGGCAGGACCATGGGAAAGATCTCTGAAGAGCTGAGATTGTCGCTGCATGTGAAAAAGTTGAATAGTTGTTCCTTTTTTCTGTGGCGTTAAGAATGCCTTTAGAGGGTTTTGGGGATTATGAATTGCAAATTTTAGTTTTGAAACCAATCTTTTTTAGCAGTTTAAAATATTCAGTGACAGGCTTTTTCAGTGACTGCTTTTATTTGGTGCAAATAAATACAGGATTAGCTAAAAGAAGAAGAAATAGTAGGATGCATCAGTGTTAGATGGAGGTCTTGCAGAACCATGCAAAGCTGCTATCAAGTAGCATAAGAAAACACAAATATTAACAACAATCACAGAAAAATATATTGCAACAACTTTAGTTTAATTCTCTGTTGTTCTTTTTTCCTAACCTGTTGCTTTGTACCTCTCTGATAAATGCCTTTGATACCTGCTTCTGGAAACTTCTGAAAAAGTTTAAACCTCCTTAACATGAACCTCAGATGTAGTCAATGCCTGTCACTGAGTGAAAACTGCTGGGCTTCAATCATCACAGAATAAATGGTTGACTTGTACCTACCTCACACATGGGCAAACTCACCCCTTACCAGTGAGTGCATGGCCCTGACTGACTGGCAGATCAGCTGAGCCTCTGGCAAGTAGGGAAGAAAAAGTGCTGGAATCCTGTGCTACCTCTTTCTAAACACATTCCCAGTGTTTAAAACAATGCTTACAATAACACATCTGCTGCTAATGACCTCTTACTCATTGTGAGGTGCCTCTGCTGACCATTTCTTGGCAGAACTGGCACTGCTTCTTTGGATTAAGCTTTTTGCCACCTCTGCATCTTTTTCTTTTCAGTTGCTGTGGACCAGGGAATACACCTTTTTTATTTATTCAGTCTATCATAAAATCATCATAAGATGGTGATAAATTGACTCACTTTTTACCTGTTTGCTTATCAATTTGTAACTACAAATTAAATTACGATACTCCAGCTCTGCAAATAACATTTCTGATGGCAAATCCCCTTTTAGGTACCACCTATTGGGAAATATCTCTTCAGTCTGCATTTGGCAACAGACACCTGGTATGCTAAGGTAAAGTGCTCAGCAGTCCCCTGTTTCCTGGAGGTAAAATGGATAAATATGTGTTCTGTACTTTTGAAAAGCTGGTCAGAATTTAAAGCTATATATCTACATCTTTCACTAAAATAATTATGGTCTTAAAATGTAGTTTTCACTAGGGAAAACAAAACCAAAACAAAACAAGCAAGATGAAGTGACCATTTAATCAGTGAGTCTGATTTTGGTCTCAATGTCTTTCTTTTCATCATGACTTGTCCCAGAGCTAAATAATTCTCCTGCATTTAAACCCATGTTGTGCAGGCTCTGATGCAGCCTGGTAGTGCAAGGTCAGATTTACTGGGATTTGGGGAAGATTGGGTAGGACTCAGCCCCTTGCAGGGTGAGGCCATCAGTGAACTTCCCCCACACCCAACAAAGCCTTCCTGCCAGACTCCTCTCTAGTTTTGTTCAGTGTCTGATGAAGAAAAGTTATTATTGGGTCTTATCTCAATTTTTATTGTAAGAATCTGATTTTGAAGTCAGTTTAGCCAGATCTCCCTTTTCCCCCATCCTCTTTAATCAGCAAGACATTTAGTAATATACAAATACCTCACTGTGGCTTCAAGCTAAATTAAGACCAAATAACATAAAGGACACTTGCAAGAAATTCTTGATATATCTGCTTTTTATATACAATGTTTTTGGACAAATAAAGGAGATTAACTTTTCTTTTTTTTTTTTTTTAAGATTTTGTCTATTAGCTGTTAGACTTAATGCATATAACTCCCTCATATCTAAGTAGCAAAATCCTGCATCTGCCAACAAATTTGTAATGCATTAGTAACAAAGCCATAATTGTATCTAATAAATACTTTCTTTTCTCTCACTGGCCTTTTGTGGGTCTGAATAGCTGTGAACCACTTTGCAGTCCTCATCTGAAAGGTCTCCTATAGACAGAATATTATGACTATTTTAAATATAAAAGCTGTTATTGAGGCACCCCTGTGTTCAAGCTGTTCTTGACAGTAACCACAGGCTGCTCACTGCAGCCTTGCAATCTGAAACTGTTAAGCTTGTAGTTAACTTAGCTATTGTCACTCAGCAAACACCTTGTTCCTTATGATTTATTTATCCTTCTATTCTTCAGACTGTCCAGGAATGAGTTTGGGACTTTTTACACATTAATTATTCATAATGATTCAGGGAGATTGTTTATGCAAACACATTTCAGGCCGCAGGCTCTCTATGAACTCTTTGCCTTCCTGATGTTTTTGTGTATTTGCTGTTCCTCATGCATTGTCCTCAGAACTCATGGATCACTGCAAACTGCATCATGTGGCATTGCTTTTGTTCCCCAATGGATGAGTCTCCAACCCATGAGAGGCACTTCTGGAAGGAACAGAGGAGGGTTTCTGACGTGAGCATTAGGGCATCTCACTGTTTCCCAGTTCTAGGCACCTCTCATTTAACTGTTCCTGAAATCACATCTATTTGGAGACTGGGTTGGGCAGCTGGCATTGCTGCCAACTTTTCATTTCAGTTGCCACTTGCAGTTGTACTACAGAGAGGGGCTGGTAGTTTGAGTGAGGTGGGAGAGTGACTGAATCTGGCCTTCAGACTTAATTCATTAGGTCAGAGTTAGGAAAGGAATCAAAGAGACAGACAGGAGAGATGACTTTTCCCAGAAGGAGCATTGCAAGGTTGGATTGTAACTGGCAACTTCAGCATCTCCACTGGTGTTCAGCCTGTGGGATTGGTGCCTCTGATTGCAATGAACTTGTATTTTCCTCTTTATGCCCATTTCCTGCTCTTATTACTCTTGGCACCAGTTACCATGCCATGAACAGATATTCTTGTGGGAGCAGGACTAAGGGGGCAGGGCCCTTGTTTCTGTCTCAGTGAAAAGGTCTGATAATCCTGACGTGCTGCAAGGCCTCTGGGGAGTGGTGGCTGTTCTTGCACAATCACCAGGACCAGGAGTTACACGCAAGATATAAAATAATCCCTCTGCTCTATTGAAAACAGAGCAGCAAATAAACACCTGGCATCAGCCTACTGGCAATGCCTGTGTCCATGCTGAGGTGCCACCTTTTAGAAATATGTGAGCCTAGTGGCATGATCCCAAATGCAAGCAATGAGAACAACCAGAGGCCTTGACACTGTAGCTGGAGTGGAAAGTCTGAAAGGACTGGGTTTGTTTACTCCAGAGACATCACTAAGGGAACACAATGACAGTGTAAAATATTCCTGCAAAGAAGAGAGGAAGAAACTGTTCCCTGCTGGATACAGGAGAAGGAATGGTCGTACATTAAAGCAAGAGCCATTTAGGCTGCAGTGGAGACAGCTGGACTCACCTCTGGGATGGCTGGGAAGTAACTTTATGCAATTAAGTGAGGTCTCAGCTTAGAAGCATCGCTGAATTTTAGAGTTTTAACTTCTCTTACATGTAGTAAAGAGAGATGTTAGTTCTGGCTGTGCTTCAATTCTTTTTGAAGAAGCTTTTTTCTCCACACTGTCTATTGAGGGAGCCCAGCTCCCTACATTAGCCAATTCATTTAAGTGCCTGAAGTTAAATGGGATGAGTCTGGGCCTCAGTGACTGGCCTTTAGCCCGTGGCTCATCCTCAGAGCCTGTGGGTCCTGTGTCACAGTCCCCACTTTCTGCTTTCATCATTGCCTTTCAACTTCTTTTACTCAACAAATCATCGCTTCACAAAAGCTTGAACAACTTTAACATTACACATATTTTCTGTTCTTCAGGAAAGTTAAGTATTTGTTTGCTGGGCCGAACTGCTTAATTATTTGCCCTTTGAAAATATAAACATGATTCTAAAGGCTTTATCGGCTAAACCATTTTCCTTTCAGAATAATTGGTAACGAGTAACATTTTGCCTACTGGGTCATATTCCAGTGTAAGTTCTAAAAAGCAGATAAGGGAAAAGAGGTTTCAGACTTAGTTTTCAAAGATTCTTTAGAAGCACCATCAAGTAGTGTAAAAAAAAACTATAAAATGATGCCATAGCAACTCCATAATAACCTGAATGTCCTACCATGTCAGAAGATGTATCACTAACAGAGGTTTATCTATAACCTCATTACTGTGAACTAAGGAAGTATTGAGACATCTCTTGGTTATTTAACACCAAACATTGCTTTATGGCAAAGATGCCTTCCCAGAAAAATCTTACTGGCCTAAAACTTTTGAGGTTTTATGTTTAGAAAAACTGAGCTCTTTCTTGACCTTTCTCTGTATTCTGGTTGGTTTTTGCTTGTTTGTTTGCTGGTTAATTTTTTTTCCTTGAGCTTTTAGAGTGTGTTTATTTTGCTTTTCATGTTTTAAGCCTGCAAGAAAATAAAAGGTGAAGGTCCTCAATGAACTTTCTGGAGCTAAAACTGAAAAAAGCATGGATATTTCAAACTGGAATCAAAACACTTGCATTGGAAAAGCTTCTGCAGCATGACAGTAAGTCTGTTACATGGCATATGTTATATCCATGCTTCCATGGTCCATTCATGGCAGGAATGAATGCTGATGGAATGACCGCCAATCATGATGATGATGATTCTAACCTTATCTTCTCAAATCTTTCCTCCTGTTGTCCAATTTCTACCAGGGCTGACAGAGGACAAAAGATCTCCAGTAGAACAAGATCCTATCAAAGTTAATTAAAATACTATTTGGGTAGAGTGAAGAAAGCCTACCAGCGCCTCACACACAGAAAAGCAGCTGCAGAGCTTCTTTCACAGCAGATATCCAAGAACCCACACAGCAGAAGTATATTTGAAATGAAGCTCCCCACAGTTTTAATTTTCAGAGGAGTAATTGCTTAAATGATGTGTGGTTGGAATTATGGCACTTAGAGAGTGGCTCTATTGCCACCTACTCCTCATCCTCCAGCCCCAAGCACTTTGAACACCTTTGCTTCCTATCAACAAATTAAAACTAAAGAAAAGTTAAAACACTACCTGGGAATTACTTTTCTCAGTCCTGTGTTCATTCTCTACAGCCAATCTTTACTTCATACTCACCGCAGTTATTGTTACAAATCAGGACTGACTTTTTAAATTTGACTGCCAGCTCAACCAGGTCTGCTTGATCCCTTAGAACCAAACGCTGTTTTCCTTCCAGCTCTATAAACAACGAAGCTCCCGGGCTCAGCTAGACAGTAGCTACTGCTCTCACACTGCTGCAGAGGCATGAGCTGTATCAGAGCACAGCTTGCTCCTGCAGCTGCCTTGGCTCCAGAGGGGTGTTTGTGTCAGTGAACTAATCACACATGACTTGGACAAGAGGCAGGCAGGAGCAGATAAGGGGCTGTTTTTGCAGAGTCCGTTCTTTGTCCATGGCCGTGTTTTGGTGAATGAAATCATTGCAGTGCAGACAGCAGTGTGACTGAGCAGGAAGGGAGCCTGCTTGCCCCTCAGTTACAATCCCCACTTGGTTATGTGCTCCCAGCCTTGGACATTTAACCCTTATGTGGCTTCTTCTCCAAGCAGGAAAATTTTGTGTAAGAACAGTGGTGTGTTGTTTGGAAGTGGTGAACTTTAATACCTTTAAAAAACTCATATATACTAAATGGACAGATACTTAGGAGAGAGAAGCAAAAACTTCCCCAAAATTTTCCTCATATGTGTGACAGAATAGGAAGAAATAGCACTTTTTCTGTGCAAGATTTGTCCCTCCAGTATGAGTGGGAAGCCAACAACTTGAATATTTTTAGTCCCAGTGCCATGAGCTGCTTATGGCAGAGGATAGTTCCAATACAAAATTATATGCTATCTCTCTTCCCTAGATGCAACATAAATAAATCAGTAGTTTCTTAGCTAGTCTGTTCCCACATTTGTTGGTTTGATGATTGAAATGGAGATGGTCTGTCTGTGGGTGCTGCCCACCACACAGGGACTTGATGCCCAGCAGGAGCCATTCCCAAGAATCCCAGCTGGTGAACTATGGTTTGCCCTGCTGGGCTTGAAAGCAGATGTGCTTTTAAGGGAGAACCTGGTTTTGAAATTTTAATTGATTGCATGTGTTCTTAATTTCACAAGAAGATGATTGCAGGAAGGAAACGGGATAAGGTGAGCAGTGAGGGGAAAGAAAATAAGCAATGTGAGACAGATAACAGACCTGGTGTGCTGCTGTAGAGGATTGCTATGAACATGGATGGGGAAGAACTTCTGTGCAAGGGAGAGTGTTTGGCACGTAATGGGAGATGTCCTGAAGAATGGCTTTGGACAAGACACTTGAACATAACTAGAGCTGCTGAAGAAGAAAAATTTCCTGCTGGTGTGATCTAGTAGGCTGTGGAGCAGTCTTAGAGAAGCAGCAGATATCCTGACCAGATCACAAAGCAGAACACAAATGAGATCTGTCTCCTTCAAGATTTTATTTTGCATAAACAGAAGACCCATGGATGGGCTGATCCCCACCGTTCACTAAATATGTCAGGCTAGACTCCATTATTCCTTATTGCTTGATATGTCTTCCCTGGGAGCTCAAAAATATGGTTATTCATCAATTAAACAATGCTGGATGGAGTCTTAAAGCCTTGCTCAAGAGCCACATCAAGAAATTCAGAGAGCTGGCTGGATCTGAGCCACTAGGTTTTGACTTGAAAACAAAGAAAACCCTCCTATGAGCTGAGAGATCTATTACTATGAGTTTGTCTTTTGTCTGAAATGAACAATTATCTGCTTCCTTAGGATCAAAGGTAAATAACTGATGAACACAGGAGAGAAGGAATAAAGGATCTTTTAGCAAGAGAACTGCACATTTTGAGGCAGCCTGTTGTTAGGTCATGGCATAGCATTCCTATGTCACTGATCTGGGCAGTGACAAGGAAAAAGGGTTTAAACAGGTGAAAAAGGTTTAAAAAAAATGAATGAGCTCAGATTTTTTTTCACAGACAGCCTTTCAGTGATGAGCACACAGGGTCTTCAAGCTGTGAGTGTTGGATTTATACACTGTCCCTTCAAGTCACCCAGCCTGAGTGGATGGAGAGCACTGGGCAGTGGCTCACACTTAGCATGTGCAATTATTAGCAATTTTAATGTGTTCTCTTCTACATCTCTCAATTTCTCACCTCTTTTACATTCTCAAGGCATTAGCCTGTGCTATATGTTTGATCCACAGGTTCTTCTTGCACCTTTTTTGGTTGGATGGGTCGAGTGTGGTGTTGCAGCCATGCAGAAGAGTCAGTTTGCAGGTGTTGGTTAAGGCTGGAATAGCTTACCCTGTACTACTGTCTCTCAGCACTGATAGGAAAGTTTGGATCATCTCATCAATAACAAATTATTTGTCTCTAATTATGTTTCAAACTCTGTGCTGCTGCCTTGCCTCTCAACACAGTGAACTCTCTCAAGTGTTTACTGCTGTCCTGGTTACCTTTCCCTCACTGCATGGCATCAGCCATGCAAAGAAACCCCTATTTTTTATCACACTCATTGTCATGACAACATGTTTGTGTGCTGCTGCTTGTCATTTCATAGCTCTGAAGCTGAGGAAGCAACACTGCTGTACTTCAGCCCTATGAGCCCCAGTACTTTATGCTCTATCTGCCCTGAGCTATTTCCTGAGCTCATTTAACTTCTGCTTACTTCCCTTTCTCCAGGGAAAACAGGAGGAAGGGGCCAAACTGTTAAAGCATGGGTGATGTCAGGATGGGCCAAAGGGGCAATGAAAGGAACACAAGAAGTGAGATTAAAACTGGAGACAAACCTCTTTTGCTATAGCACTGATATACAGGATAGTTCCTCCCATCCTCTTCCCACTTTGGATTCATAAACACAAAAAATGTTTAGGTAAATCCATTGTTTTTCAGTCTTCCCACTGCTGCAAGATGTTACAATTTCATGGAAGAAAGGAATCCTACTTTCTGAGTAACTGGGGAAGCAATTTGAGCCTATTTTAATGTGGTGTTTGAGACAGGGATTATGCTCCCATGGACAGGGGTTGTCTTCTGATAATGGGATCCTGGCTAGCACTATATTCTGGCTGGTGTTCTTCTAAGAACTAAAGACCCCATCTAAATTATAGAAAAATGCCAGTGATTATGTTGATAAATAGGACAATCCCAAAGGGTTTTAAATAGCACTTCACAGCTTTCACAAGCTGCCTCAAAATTTCCTTGCAAATGAGAAAGTTAACACCTGGCTGGGAAATTTATTAAAATTGCAAATGTTAATTTGCTTCTAGCTTGACTTGGGTCACTCATCATCTACAAGAAAATTGCACAGAGAGATTTGACCCAAAACACTGAATTATTTGAAGAATACTTCAATTTCAAGAACATCTGAGTTGGTGAAAATATTACTGAAAACAATTATGTTCTTTAGAGTATATTGATCAGAGCCTACCTTGATGCTACAGAATTCTCCAAAGTGGTCTGATGGATGTCTCCAAGGACTTTAATCATTGCATGGAAAGTGCCTGTTACACAATTATACTTTTTCTTTTTTCCTGAGAGAACTAGTGCCTCTCCTGGCACTTAAGTGCTGTAGCAAAAAGCACTTGAGACTACCTTCCATGGCAAAATGGAGTTGTGCTTGACACATAATGACATGTAATTGGAAATGGGGTTATCCCTGGGAAAAGAATATGCTGCCTTAACCTTCCTCCCAAACCACTCATGACTGTTTCCTGCATTACTAAACAGAACACAAAGATTTGTGTTACTTTATGGCCACTGAAAGGGGACTGGAAAGTCCTTCAGACCCTGGCAAGAGAAAGGGGATGCATAATAAATCTGTATTTGAGATTAAGATAGTTGATCTAGAAGGAGTGTCCTTCCTCTGGCCTGATGCAGTGAGGATGTAAATCAGTCATGGCTCTGAGTTTCTTTAACTAATTTGGTACCTCCACCCTCAGCTGCTGGGTTTGGGAGGATTCTGGGGTGCAGTACCTGTAGGTGTCCTCACCTCAGCTCTCCTTACTCCCAGCCACTGTGGCTCACTAGGGTGGCATGGAGTAGGGCAGGGGGATTGTATTTTATGGTGAGTTTCTTACCATCCTTATTTTCAGTAATTTTGTATAAATGCAACAGAGTTTGGCCCAGTACATCTATCTGGGTTGAATTTCCCCAGCTCAACACAAGTCCTGCCCCTTCAGGTATATGACCTGATTTGTTCCCATACCCCAGGGACACACGAATCATCCCAGCAGGTCTGTTCTGATCTCTCCAGCTCTGTCCCTCTGCTGTGTGAGGCAATTTGTGTTCCAGGACTCACAGAGCCTCTCTCTTAGCAGCTGATTTTACTTCAGCATGAAGAAAAAACAAAGTGGGTTAGGCTTGATTTTAGTTAGACATTTCCTGCTTTCACAATCAAAGTGGAAAACACACGTGGGTGTCTCCTCACACAGTGTGAAGGACAAAACAATGCTCTATAGGAAAGGTGTAGATGTTAAACCTTTTGGCACATCTTGTCCAGCTCACTTTCCTTTGAACTCAGGCTGGGAGGATGCACTTAAAATGTTTCCCTCCTGTGTGTGTCATAGAGTCCTGCAGATGATGAGGAGAAATTAAGATTTTCAAACAGAAAGGATTCTTCACAAAAATGGTCTGTTTCCCTTAGCTCCTGAAAGTAGCAATGGGATGTGGAATATCACCTAGATTTAGTCTCAGAAAGAGGTGGGATGCTTTGATTTCAGAATGGCTGTAGGGAATTCCTGTAACTCTGTGTGTACAAGTTGTAAAACTTCTACCTGGGCAAAACCACAACTGCAAGATTCCTCTTTTACCCTGCTGCACTCTTGTCACTTGCCAGTATCTGGGACTACATTGAAAGGTAACTTTCTGAAATAAGAAACTGATTTAGAGGGAGATACTCAGGGGCAGTCAGATAGTAATCACAGCCTGATTGACTAGATGGGCTACAGATATGGCTCAGTGTGACACTTCATAGGCTTGCAAATCTCATGGAAGTGGTAAGAAACTCTCACATGGAAGTCTGTGTTTACTAAAAGATGTGGAGTTAGTGGCAGTATCTATTGCATTTTTGGCTTAAGCCCCATAGCTGAACCCAAACTTGTTGCTCATGTGAGCTGGCAGTGCTCTGGCACTGGGCTGGAGTGAATCCCCTGGAGCAGAGAGATTAACTGGTGGCACAGAATGTCACTCAGGGATGTTTTCCTTGGAGTGCTGCCTTCCTCTTTCTGTTGAGCAGCCCTGTGGGCAGTGAGTTAAAATGAAGACACTCTGAAGAAGTACATGGAAAACACCCTGTTCTCCTGCACAACCTGTGATCCTGCACAACTTGTGTGGATGCAATTTGCTCTAACTCATTTTGGCTCTGAGAACTCAGGCCCAAATTCCAGCGTGGCAACCATGGAAAGCAGGAGAGAAGGCCTCCTCTAGCCCATGCTCCTCCTCCAGGACAGAAGCAGCTTTGTCTTTGCCATTCTCACCCCATTCCTCAATGGTTTCATGCAGTCTATGGCATCCTCAAGAAATCTGCTGCACTTCTTCCCTAAACTTCAACCAAAAGGTTTTCCCTACTCTCTGGATTTCCCATGTTGCAGCTGATGCTGCAGCTCACATGTCCCCAACCCCATCTGGAACAGTGTCACTCCACCAGCCTTAGGACCTGAAGTTTCCAGCCTGGGCAGCCCTTCCTTTTTACAAAGGGACAACATGAAACTCAGCCTGTAATTCAGTTTGCCCCCTTTTCTGCAGTTAGTAGTCCCTCCAGAATTTTCTTTTTTTTCTACACCTGTGGGTTTTATTTCCTATCTGCCAAGATAAAATATCTTGGCATTTTAACTGTGTTTGATTTGCAGTCTCGGTTTAGTGGCCTCTGCAACTTTAGTCTCTTGGTGAAATTGCGAGGTTTGAAATCATCTGTAGAGCAAAGCTCTGAAACTGGAAGTGAGTCTGACATCCAAATTGTACAGCTCTTCTAGAACCCAAGGGGTTTTGGCTGAACTTTGTCTTTTAATAGCTTGCATTAACATCAAAGGCTACAATTGCGGCCTGACACAAATCTATTGTTAGAGATGTTTGCACTTTCCTAATAGAATATAAATGTTCTCAGAAAACAAAGCTCCACTGAAGCTTCATTAGAGCAGGCTAGTGAAGCTCAGGGGATGGAAAGAGTCACCAAAGGCTTTCAGGTATGAGCCCTTTTCCTTGCCTGCTTGTAGTTTTATTTGACTGCTCATATTATGATCTTGGCACAGATAAAAACTCCATTTGTATGTGCTCAGGAAGCAGTACTTACTACCTCATTGTTGGATTCTGCTGCAGGGCACAAAATCATATTTCTTTCTTCTGCATACAGATGGATATTCCTGAATAAGGTAGATTATATCCAAATATTGCGGAAATAACTTCCAAGAAGAATTTCTATCCTTCCTGGTACTAATCTTGATTTTTCTCTTTCTGTAATTTATAAAGGCTATTTACTATTGCTCTGACAAGGTTTGGTGAGATGTGCAGCCCTGCACTGTCAGGCAAGAAGAGTTATTGTGACAGCACAAGCTCTAACACCATCCATCCAGCCCATCAATCACATTTCCCAAAACATCCAATGAAAGAAAGCAGTATTCTATCCACTTCCTCACTGTTTTTACTCAAAATAAGCAGAAAATAGATGAGACTTTGTGAGGCCAAGCAGACTGAGTCAATGCAGTCCTGACTGCAGACTCCTTGCCATGGAGACAGATCCATTGCAGTGGCAGATGATGGTGGCATTATGATGACATCCATTCCTGTTTGCTCTTGTACCCTGGGCTCCACTTTCCCTCTCAGTAAGGCAGGCCCAAAGGCAGGGATGAAGATCTGAATTCTCTTCTCAGGTTACCCTGATGCCCTGTGGGCCTCCCTGCCAAGTGGCTGAAGAACCTGACTTGGAAAAAAAATTTGTCAGAGCTCTGTTGATTTCTGTAAAATCAGGATAAATTGTGCCAGCAGGAGCTTTCTCAGGACTCTTAAGAGGAAATAAACTAGAGGATTACTGGGAAAATAGCCCCTCTTCACAGAAAGGGCTTATCTTGAATATGGTTGGCTAAAGGGATTGCTGGCACTAGAGAGTAGCAGAAGTTGAGAGTTTGTCATGGGGAACAATCTGTCCTGGCTCATCTTGCACTGGTTATCTGGAGAGCTGTGGACTGAGGAGATGATGCTGACCCGGTCCCAGCTGGCAGGGCTGGCCTGGCCATGGTTTGGTGCTCTGCAGACAGCACTGAAGGGGTCAGCTCAGGAAGCCCATTTTCCCTTTCAGATCAACTTATCTGCTGTCCCTTGAGCAGTCTTCTCCTCTGCAGAAGGCAGCAGCATACAGATTGAGGGAGGAGGCAGAAAATATGTGGTGTCTGAAAGCACACAGCCCCTTGCCCATGGTTCATTCATGGTTTTAGTGAGGCTGAGGAACTGAGGCTATCAGGGGCCCTTGGGTGGAGAGAATGAGAGCAGAGAAACTCTTGCAGTTCTCATTAGAGTAGAACCCACTGAGGTCAGTGTAACACAAACACAGGCAGGGATAGCTATAGCTCCAAATTAAGATGGAAAAACAAAGGCTTAGTAAATGTCCTGAGATACCCCAAGTCCCATCAGAACCCAGAGGAAAAGCCAGGAAGAGAACTTTTCCAATGATTGATGGATCTGTTTATTTTTAAAAATTATTAAAATCTCTCCAACTCCCTACTCCACAAGTTTCTGGAATTTGATGTAAAGAAAACATTACATTTCAGATTCAAGCATTGTAGGATGTTCTGAAACCTATTTCCTTGAACAAAAGGGAATTAAATTTCTAAATGACGACCTATTTCCAGCTGGAAACCAAATGTTCTGGCTGGAGTTGCCAAGAGGAAAAATTTCAGCTTTCACCATTTATTGTGGTTTGTTATTCATGGACAGTTGAATACAACTGAGACAAATTCACAAAACGTTTACGTTTGCTGGCAGGTCTCCTGATGCTCTGATGAGCCCCACCATGAGGGGCTCCTTCAGCTGTGGCCTTCCAGGACAACTTTATTTACTGTTTTCCATTTGGCACCTGCCTTTCTAATATTGTTACCTGTGCCTGTATCACTGGGCAAAGCAGCAGCCGTAGACAGGAGCCCCTGGGTAGCACCTCTCTAGCCCTGGGAGCTCTGGAAATCCAAGGGGCTGTCTGTTCTGGGTGTGTGTTCAGCAGGGATTGTCCCATGTGAGCTTGGGCTGTGGTGTACAGCCCATGGCAGCACCTGCCCCAAATGTGCTGGGTGTTACTGCCTGAAAATGTGCTGCACTGGAGTGCTCAGTCAGAGGCTGCTGTTGCAGTCAAAGCTGATTTCTGGCTGGATGGAACCTGCAACTCAACAAGTCCCCAGTTTGCTTGAGTGTGTCATTCCAGTCCTGCAAGCTGGACTACCCACAGGCTAATGTAACTATGCCACTACTTATTCTGTGTTCAGTGAATGTCTCCTAGGCATTCAAGAACCTTCAGCTTCTTAATCAAGGGAAAGAAGAGCTAAAACACTCAGTGGCCCATATCTTTATTAGCAATTTCAATATTAAATGATTTCTAAAAAAGAACCTGAATCTTTTTTTGGAACAAAAATGTCCCCACAGTGCTAACAGAAACTTATTATTCTGGATATTTGAGTAGAAGGAATGCTTAGCAACTCTTTGCAGGTGCAGGTGGCTTGATGGAATTTAAAATGACATAAGATGTCTCCTCCTTCAGACAAATCTTAAAGCTATTTATAGCTACTTATCTATTGTGTTGTAGCCCTTCCTGGCTGTTTATAGCATCATGTAGGGCACCACTTGGAGTTTCCATGCAGGGAACAGAACATGAGGATGTGGGCTCTGGTACTGTTTCCATTCTGCACCACACACATGCACACACACTTCTAGTGCCAGTTGCTCGCCAGTACAAAAAGAACAAACTCCCTGGTGTGCCTGGAACATCATCCCTTCACATCAGCAGGGCATTTGGTCTCTGTGATTTATGCCATGCTGCTGCAGGCGAGTGCTGGTAAGATCTCTCCTGCAGACGGGAGCGAGAAACCCTACATGACACACAGCAGCTGCAAGAGGATATAACAAGAGTGCATTAAAGTTTGTATCAAGCTTTCAACAGCTTCAAGGGTGTTCTGCACATGCTCCTGGGCATTTTTGTGTCATAAAAAAAAAATCAGAAAATTGAATGAAAGAGACCTTCATCTCTGCAGAAAGAGCACAAAATCTTGGAAAATGGGTTAAGTTGTATGTCCAACAACTGTTTAATCTGCTCCCTGTCCAAGAAGAGGAGAAACACAGACTTATACTTTTCAACATGGACATTTAGTTTGTCAAAATACTCTCTTTATTGTTTTTTTCAATTTTTTTTTTCTCTCTGTAATGCAGAAAGAACTTAAAACAGAGGAATTGAACCTGCTGCGGTGTCCACTCTTGTTTTCCTTCTCTGACCATTTTGGGCAATGATACAGATAAACAGAATTCACTTGAGTCTGAGTTTAAGCTCCTGGCTCATGTTCCCAGGACTGTTGCCAATTTAATGAACTTTGCCCTGAGTTCTGTTTGGAGTTTTCACCCATGGTTTGACAAAACGTGAAATGTATTAATGATCCGATGGCTTTTAGATGCCAATGTTATAACATGAAGCTTCGTAAGCAAAGGGCCACATTTTTTTTTATAGCCCAGATCCTTAGCACACAAATCAGCTTTCCTTGCAGGGGAACTGCATGAAGATTGCTGCCATATTCCTCTGATTCTGTTCCTTCTTGTGTCAGGCTGGTTCACCTGTGCTGCCTTTGAACTGTCAGAGCTGCTCCATCTTACATTGCCCTTTAAAGGTAATAAAGGGACAGAAACAATTCAGTCTATGAGCAAGCAGGGGCCATGCAGTTCTCATAGCCTCCCACAGAATAGAAATTCTCATTCTACTCCTACACAGCTGGGAGATCATCCTTTCCCTGAAGTGACCCACACAAGGCTAGAGAGTTGTAGCAGAGAGAAACCATGTCTTTGCACAAGAAAATCTAATCCTTATTTTCTGGGCTAATTAAAAAATACACTGATATTATTTCTTTTAAAACTCATAGGATTTGGTTAAGAAATTAGGCTCATTATTTCTTGGCTTTATGGAACAGATTGTGCATTTGGTTAACCCAAAGAGTAAGCAATCTTGAGTTTGCATCTCTGAAATGTAGTTTGGGCTCTCAGAGACTTGCTTTCATGGTGAATACCATGGTCATTTGCCACTTGCTGGGAAAAATCTCTGTTAACACATTACCAAGAGGGCAAAATCCAGGTATGTTTCTCTTATAGGGGCATAAGGGGCACATCTTATTTTCATTGCCCAGTCAAGTAAAGAGCTGACATTGTCCTTAACACTCTTCACAGCTACCAGGAAAAGTTTTTATTCACAGACACATTCCTTGGATAACATTGCTGTAATTATTAATAATGAAATACTCTCAAAACTTCTCCTGAGACATGTGTAATACAGGAAAATCCTACTCTTTGCAGCTGTAGATAAACTTAGCAGCTGAAGCCTCCTAAATATCTGGAAATTACCACCATAAAGCCTTGTCCTACCTTTTGAGTGCAAGGAAAAGGGACCTGCAATAGTTGGTGCTCTGCTCAGGTAATTAAAATCAAAGAGCGTTGCAGGAATGGCTCTTCCTAGGCAACAGTGGCATTACAGTGACCCAGGCTTATATTTTTTTCCTTTCCTTTAAGGTAAAGATGATTCAAAGATATCCTGGTGTGTGAGAATAGTTCAGAGACGTGATGGGCCTTCTGTGAAATGTTATGTGTGGATGTGAGGAAATTGAGACTCCTAAAATCAGCAAAAGTTGGTGTGACACGAAGCCCATGCTCCTGGCAAGACTTCCAGCAGCTGCAGAGAGCTCTGGGATGGGGACATCCTCACAGAGCCCATGGGGAATGCTGCTGTCTGCAGCCGTGGGACACAGCTAGAAAGGGAACTGCTGGGAGTGCTCCAGGACAGATCATTGATTTCCTGCTGTTATTTCCCAGATTATCTGAACTTCTGGACTCACTTTTATGGAGAAAATGGAGGAAAAAAAATACAGCTGTCACTTTCCATTTGTTTCAACAGCATTTAAAAAAAATCCGCATAATCTCAGAATAGCAGAAATGGTATCAGAGAGTTTACAGACAGAAGGAGCTATCTGTTTTAGGCCCCATTATATTTTAAGTGGATTCTTTTCCCTAAAGCAATTCACTCTGCATTTTCTTCAAGTTAGCTCACAAAGTGGAGGTGTTTCCCCTGTGCAGCACATGGAGCAGAGGATGCTGAGAGCTCATTAGCCCTAAGTGCTGTGTAGCTCCACATCCATCAGTGAGCCAGGTGCTCCCAGCAGAACACAGCTGCACTGTCAGCCAGGAAAAGGAGAGCTCACCAGAAACTAGCAAATATTTAGGGGGATGAAAAGATAAGATGTTAAATTTGGGACAGGAATAGGACATAAATGCTGTCAGATATAAAGAGACACAACAGAAATTTGTAAAGAAAGGTTTGGAAGGTCCTTCCAATAAGAAGTTTCCACAGAGCTCAGAACAGAAGGGCCACAAGACCCAGCTGGTGAATGTCATTGCTAACATAACTCTTCCACCAAATAAAAGATTTCTTGTCAATGAGTTATCTCACCTCCACTCACACTGTCTTTACATAAACACTTTATGCAAGCAGAAAAGTGTGTTTTTTATTAATGATTATGTGGGTGGTAACATTTTTACCAGCATCAAACATCCAGCTCAAAAATTCCCCTTTCACAACAGGTTTTTGCTGCTGGTAACTTTAAGTTGTTCACATAATGTTTAGCTTTTAATTTCTTTCATGAACAGATATTAGCCAAGTTTATGTAACATCAGCAAAACATCAGGGTCTTTAAAAAAGAGCTTGAAAGAGTTTTAAAAGCAGGACTTGGCAGAGAAGTAAGTTAGATACCCTTCAAGTCTGCAAACACAGAAGTTCTAAGAACACATATATATATTTTCCATTCTTACAGCACGTCCCACCTGATGCTAAACTCTGCTCTACTCCCTTCTGTTAATGAAAAGTTAATTCCTGGCACTTATTTAGATCCATGTAACAGTAATAAGAATAACTAATAACAGCCAGGTCTAATTAGCAAGATTTACAAAGGATTAAGGCTGTTTCTATGCAGAAGGAGTAGAACCCATGATTCTTTAACTGTAAATCTAGATCCAAGCACTTTTAAAATACCGTGGATATTTTCTTGGTCTGCGTTTTCCATGGAAAGGAAGTAGGTACCATGCTTGCTGTGGGGATAATGGCTGTGAATTAGCAGCCTTAGCTCACATTTCCATTAAATCTGCAGAGGCAATCATGCAAGATGCTTTTGATGAACAAAAATTGAAAAAAAGTCTTCCCAAATAGTTTTCTGCCTTAAGCTAGCTTACACAATGAGGAGCAGAATTCATCTGTCACTCTTAGCAAAGTGTGGCTGAACCTTTGGTATTAAGGATCATAACAGTCATTAATAAACAAAGAGTCACAACCCTTCCCCAAAAGACCACTTCTGTGACTCCTTGGATTGCAGAGAATTGTAAAAATGTCATCTATGAAGACAAAATATAGGGTTTCTAAAAATACATTTTGATTTTATGTCAAATTTTTTGATGTGCAGAAAGTGTGAGGGGAAAGGCAGCTCATTTTGTCTGCGTGATGTCTGTATACTTACTGTTCAATTAGATTTTTTTTCATGATAGAATACAAGTCTACTTGGAAACATTTTTGCAATTTCTGATGAATTTGTGAGTTGTGCAGTAGAAACTGAGTTACAACAACCTGTAGATCTTTGAAACGCAGCAAGTGTGTTTTTCCCATCCAGTTCTATTTATAAAAACACCCAGCAGCTGGTGAAAAATGAAGTCTGTGTCTCTCACACTGCCCCAGAAGTTGTGAACAGCAGCTAAATGCAATCCTGACAGGACACAGAGATGCTGTGAGCCAGAAGCAGCATCTGTTCACTTCTACCCTGTGAAATAGATGAGTATGAATGCAAGGAGTGGGAAATCTCTTCTGGTCCTTTCTTTGCCATTTGTTCCAAGGAAGCGATGGAGGAAAATGAATTTCCTTAAACTAAAGAGGGCATTTTGAAGGTAGGAGTGTTACAGGACTCATTCCCTTCTTTCTGGCTGAGGATTTTGAGTCTTTGAAGTGGCGCTGCAGGAAGCTAAATTACTTCCACCCTTGCAACATTGGAACAAAATTAGAACATAATTCATAAGCCTTAATTGGGATCCCAAGAGACTGTTTCCTACACAGCTTCAAGTAGGCAAAATCCTCAGAAGAGCCCAGGAACACAAAGCAGTGCAGGAAAGCCCATAAGGTATAAGGAAGATGCCCTTGGTCTTTGCCTCACCTCCTCCTACTGCATAAAACAAAGTTAATTTGCAGTTTTACTTTTCATTAGCTAGTCACTGTTTGCTACACCTAACCTGTAATTGATGGCATGAATGTTGCATCCTGCAAAGTTAAAATATCACTTATTTCAATAATAACTGACTTTGCAAGGCTTTACAATGTCACTGCCTGTCATTTTAAAGATATACAGGAATCCTGAGTGCTCCTTCAAAGCGAAATCTGAAGGTCTGTGTGTAGTAAAAATAATATCACCATCCTGATGATTAAACTGAAAGACATGAAAACTTAGAACCAAAACCCATTGCCCTTCTCAAATTAAAAAAAAAAGTTAATATGAGTTTATAAAAATCTCACATGACTCACTGAAGTGTAGGGCAAAATTTATATCCTGCAGACAGAATATAAGAGAGTTTATAACATTGCAGTGAGCTATTTTCATCTCAGTGATTCTTCTTGCAACCTGGGCCTCTTTCTGCATTCAAGCAGGAGCCAGGGATGCTGTCACTCCATAGCTCCTGGTCTGCTGCCAGGTCTCCAGGGCATCAGGATGTATGGCTAGAAAGCTAATATGATGAATACAAGAAAACTCATGATAAACATAAAACCTGTGGCTGCCACTGTGGCCTTGCCAATATTGTGCAATCCTTGTGCCAAATCCCTGGACCTCTGTCTCTCACCCGCTCACCACCTCTTGGATAAGCTTTTTATTAACTCACCTCAGCGCTGGATCTGACAGCTGACAACTGCTGGGCCAGCTGCAAAGGTTCCAAAGGCATTTTTGATATCCAGAGCTGGCTGATGTACACAGCACTCGCTGTAGCGTGGGAAACATCACAGGGAGGTGATAGGGACCCACTCCTTTATGGGTCAAAGCTGCAAAGGGTGAGCTTAGACTGGACATTAGACAGCTTTTCTTTAGAGAGAGGGTGGTCAAACAGGAACAGGCTTCCCAGAAGGGTGGTTGATGCCTCAGGCCTGTCAATATTAGGCCTTTGGACAATGTCCTTAACACACTTGAACTGAGTCAGCCCTGAACAGGTCAGGTAATTGGACTGGAAAATTTTTGTAGGTCCCTTCCAACTAAAACAGCCTATTCTATTCTATTCTATTCTATTCTATTCTATTCTATTCTATTCTATTCTATTCTATTCTATTCTATTCTATTCTTATGCCTATATGCCAAATAAAACTTAAAAGAAGCTGTGAATACATGATTAAATATATGTGGAAAGGGCATTTGTGCTCATCTACTTATGTTGAATAGAGAAATTTTTTCTCATCTGGTTACCTGACATCCAAAGTACTCATTTTCCATTTTCTATTTACAACATGGAGACTCCTTTCTCTTTCTTTTAATTGTGGTTGGTTTCATGGTATCTTTTAGTTACCATTACCCACAACTGAAACTATCTGAAGTTGCACAGTGAGACCTTTTAATTCAACATAAACTTTTCACAGCTTGGCCTCCCAAGGATTTATTACTGACTGAGTCATGCTGACACGTGGGATGACATCTGCTTGCTGAAGAACTGAAGGCTTGAAGGAACTTCAACACAGATTTTCACATGTGCTTCTGACACTTTTCATAGTGGAGGATCCATCACCACAAACTGTGATTCCAGCCAAGGGTGGGACACTGGTTCTGTGTAAGGGCCCTACCAGCACCTCAGGCTGTACTCACAGGTAAAACTCCAAGAGGCCAGAGGAAATATCAGCTTTCATGTTGAGTCAGTGTCACCCCAGGTTGTGCCTCTCCATGAGGCTTCACCAAGAACCAGAAGTAATTTCCTTGCAGCTTTGTGTTGCTAAAAGACAGTACCAAGTCAGACTGACTGGGTATTAAGCTTTGTGATTTAAGGCTCCAGTTTACAAATGCTCTTGTACTGTTTTATACACACAAATCCCTAGGAAAGAAGAGCCAAATCCTGCTCTCCCCCAGGGCAAACCTTGTGCCATCCAAGGTGCCAGAATTCAGTTTTCTTTGGATCTGTACTAGACAAAGCAGTATTTGTTTAGTGTTTTTCCTGTATGAGAGTTATTTCTTTCTTCTATTTGCTTCATCCATCTTTGGTAGGAGTTTAATACAGTCAACTAAATAACAAAAGAAAAACAGCTGCTGCCCCAAACGAATCTAAATCCACCAAGTGTCCTAATTCCTTCACCATCTCACTTACAGTTCCCCATATGGTAATATTAATAAGGACAAACTCCTAGGGGCTTAAAAGGCAAAGAATTTTTACCAATTAAAAGAAAATTAATTTGTCAAGTGGGACAAGGAAGTCAATCCTAGAAGCTCTATAATCCTACCAGGGCAAGGTCCCAACTCTGTGGCAGCTCTAATGTTGAATCTGCTGAGTTTATTACATTGCTGCTATGTCAGACTTAACTAAAGAAGGAAAAGAGAATAGAAATTTATGTTGGCATCTGCCTGCTAAAAAGATCAGCAGTAGAGCTTAGGCATTAAGGAGTAGAAAAAAATTGAAAATAACCCCAAATTGATATTGCCTGGATAGCTCATTATAATTCAAGAAGCTCCCTCTGGTCTCCTTAAACCTCTCCATAAAAACCTGACACATAAAAAAGCAACACACCTTATGGCTGCAGATGCTATTCTTCTAGCATTGCATTTTACTCCAGAACAGGAAGGAACCAGAGACTGAAGATTTCTTTGGCATTTAAGCAGGCTTTTAAACCATTATAGGGCTCTCTGCAGATGAACTTCCTGAAGATGGAGCTGAACTTGCTTCTTTAAGGTTCTCTGAACAATTCTCTTGGGAGTGGGTGTCATTAGGGGGGTCTCGGGTTATAATTGTATGAACACATCCTCCAGTTATTCTCTGACCCCTCTCAGACAGAGAATGATTCTTTTCCTCCATCAAGGAGAATTAAAGGTGCAGAGGAATGTAGTTACTCCTCTGGATGACCCAAAGAATCCACACAGGAGTGGGAATGGACCCCCAGTTCAACACTCAGCGCATTGATCTAGATGTTATTGGGGTTTTTTGGGACACAATTTTTTCTTTAATGGGGCAGCAATGAAATCCAAAAACAGTCCATCCCAAATCAGCTACATGAGCTGTCTTTGATGGGAAAGAGAGGATCTTTATTTTTGAGACCTCTGCAATGCCAAGAACCTGAGTTGTTGTCTAGATCTTTTCAACATATTTGCCCTGATCTATGATACTGTTTTCAGCCACAGGAATTTTCCTACCTGAATGAAATATTACCTTGAAGCTGTACAAAATCACATTTCCTATAAATGGCAGAAATTGCTTCATTGATACAAGAACTAGATTAGTTCAATGAGGGTTCTAATATTTCAGCCTTCTGAAAAGTACATCTTGTCTTTAAGAGAGAATTTATAGCAAATTTGTGATTTAGTCCTCCCACAGCATCATATATAACCAGCTGCACATGGGAAAATTCTCCAAAGGGTGACAAATCTTTTCTTGTGGTAACTGGGAAACCTTTAGCTTCTTAGCATTAAAAGCATGGAGAAAAGTTCACACAGAGATTGGCTTACTGATGAAAATTCAACACCTCCTTGATATCTGATGCAATTTTTTGCCTGTCACTGGGATGTTTTATATGTTAAAATAAAACAAGATGAAATCACTTCAGAAGCACTATAAATGGGCATACAGAAAGAGTTTCAGTTTGTGTAGCAGGATGTTTCCTGGATGAAGGCAACATGAAGGCTGCAGATGATCTATGAGAAGAACCAGAGCCTAGAGAGATCTGGAGATAGAAGGCAGGAAGCTTTGGAGGAACAGAAAGGCAGGTATCAAAGCAAGCAGCCTGGGAACAGAGAGTCCCATGCTGAACAGCTCCTTGTCTGCTTGGCTGGCGCTGTGGATGCAATCACGCTGGAGTTACACCGACACTGGCAGTGAACACAGAAAGGCTTGGCATTCCTTCTTCTTTACTGGAAAGGGATATCATGGAAAGGAAATATGGTAAAAAAATAAAACCCTGGGCAGAAAAGAACAAGCCAAATCCTGAAATATTAAAAACACTTTCCTAGTGAAATTTAAAAGTGTACCATAATTGGGAAAAGAAGAAAATAACCCTCAGCTGATCCAATGAATGATTGGAAGGAGTGAAGAACTGCAGATATGCTACACATTTTCCTTCTCTTTTTAAAATATTATTTAAAAATTCATGCAAATCTTTAGAATTTGTTACTAAACCACAACATAAATATATCTGACACTTCAATCTTGCTACTTTTAATCATATTAGAACAAAC
The DNA here is from genome assembly GCA_013399455.1 of Anthoscopus minutus. NCBI lineage: Eukaryota > Metazoa > Chordata > Aves > Passeriformes > Paridae > Anthoscopus > Anthoscopus minutus. The sequence goes on along the minus strand of VWYI01019895.1, from coordinate 741,394 downwards.
ACAAGTCTTAGATTCTTGGGGAAATGAGGACTTCACAGAATCACAGGATGATTGGGGTTGGAAGGGGTCTCTGGAGGTCACCTTGTCCAACCTCCCCTACTCAGAGTCCCCTATGGCAGGATGTCCAGGAACATTTGCAGTGTCTACTTCAAGTGCCATGTGACTTTCTGTGATGGGGAGCAATACTGGTGTAAGAGTTTTCATCCTGTTTCTCACTTGAGCCTTCTGGTCCATTTGAATATAAACTCTGCTGAGATAACCTGATGTTCTAGATCAACAGAAGGAACAAGAACGACAGTGCACATGAATGATGTTTCAGGACATGAAAGAAAACACAAATCAGCTTTTAAAGTCATTACTTCTGAATTTTCAGCATGTAAAGCAGAGCATGTTAGCCCTCAGATAATTTGTTAATTTGTTCTTATAAAAGCACACAGAACATTTAATACTGCGTCAGCCAGTCCAACTTGCTCCATTTACAGAATCAAAGGGACGTGAACTTGAACTTCAGCTGAAACAGAGACCATTCTAGATAGTGCCCCAAGATTAGGCAATGTTTTGAAATCAAGTTCAACGTAAGTCTTCTTTTCTCTGTGGAGCAAGTTATCACTAGTTCTGCAAACAGAAAAAAATATCTTGTTTCCCAGAGCAGAAAGGGTCTCAGACTGAGAATCCAGCCAAACTCTGAACAGCCTCACTGTATATCATGTTTATTTCAGCTGTATATCTTGGGCTAATGAAGTAATCACTTTTGCATTGGGCAGAAGCACAATATTTATACAGTTTCAAGCAATCAAGTATCTATGATGTTACTGTAGATGCATACATCTTTTAGAGGCAGAAAACATACAGAACACTGAATATTTTTCCCCACTTGAAGCAAGATGAAAACTGAAGAGGCTGAAGAGCCATTGTATTTTAAATACCATGAGAAGGATTGGTGCTTTTCACATCTATATTTAGCAATGATAAACATTGCACACAAAGATTCAGAAACCTAAAGAGGGTATTGAAACCCTCTTGTGCTCTTGTAAGAAATATAGCAATATCTGTTCTCTTAGCAAGGAAAAAATGCAGCAACTGTTTAACATGAAGCAGGAGATGTAACAGTTCCCTGGGAAACTATATTGTGGTTAACACAGGTATTAAAATGCAGGCTTAATGAAAAAATCCTGTTGGAATCCTACACATTTCTTCTTTTTTATTCTAAAGGTCATGACATGAGTCAAAGTTTCCTCACATTCTTACTCAATTTGAAGATACTAATTGTCCAAAAATCATAAACCAGGGTGTCTTCCAAGGAAGAGAGGCCCCTAAGGTGCCTGCCTCTGACACCCAGCCTGAGACTCAAAGTCCTGGACAGTGTGTGCCAATTCATGTGATGGTGCATTATCTAGCACGCTACAACTCCCACAGATCTCAAAAAAATGGTGTCCAAACACCTTTGTTTTGCCTGGATGCAGATGAGGCACTTCCTTTCATGTCTAAATTAGTTGAAGGAGAACACAGAATCACACAGGTGAATCAGCACTGCTGGGTGTGGTCACTTGTTTTTCACCTGCAGGTATTCAAGTGAAAACTCAGAATTCTGGACATGCCTCCCAATGTTGCTGTCAAAGTAAAGGAGTTGTTCTGAGTAACAGTGTGAAATAAAATCTTTCACTAAATTTAACCATGCACATTATTCAGTATTCTGGCTGCTTCACCTTTGCCTGTGTGCAGAGGTATGACCAGTGTGCCTGGTGACTCACAGAGAGACCAGAATAGCACCAATGAATTACTTGAGTGTTTATGGCAGAACTTGCCAGAAAGGTGCCTCATTCCCAATTTTAGATAAGACTTCAGCTGCAGTTTGTAATGTGATATCCAATTGCTCTGAAACCTGAAAAACTGTGACTTTATTAAGCTTGTCTCAGCTAAAAGTTGCTATTTCCCTATCTTACACTATCTGAACATCCACACGGGTCTTATATTATTGCAAGACTGTCAAAAATTTCTCAGCAGGAGCAGCAAATGCCAGTGGACTGTAGAAGTGAACCATCCATTTCTAATAGCATACTGAAGGAGTGTGATAACTTGTTGAACAGCTTATCAGGAATTCTTACATGATAAATCTCTAGTCATTCAAAAATACGGAGAGACTGAAACGGTCTGGAGAAAACAACTTATGTAATGCAGATCTTCCCAGAATCATCTGAGTTTCAGCAGGGCTTTTCCTCTTTATTACCAGAGCATTGCTACAACTCTCCTGAGAAGACTGCACACCAGACCTATGAGCAGTGTCATTGTGAAACAAGGGTACCAGTTTAAATGCTTTCCAATGTTCCAGGTACTGAAGCAGCAAGTTTCCTGCAGACAATATTCTGGTTAGATGCAAAGACACTTTGATTAGACTTTAATTTGAAAAATATTTTAAATTAAGCTAAGTATGGTGGTAACAATCCTCTAAAGGAGTAATGGACTGGAAGTTATTAAATCTGTGAGTATAAGGCTAGGTTTATCTTTAGGTTGTTTGTAAGGGAGCTGGCACCTGGATTCCTCTTAAAAGGACAACTCCAACCATGGATGAAAAAAAACCTCTGGAATTCTTCTAGAAATCTCCAGAAAAGTGTAAAATATATATCTGGCATTCCTAGTGGTTTTAAAATACACAATGTGCCCGTGTCTTTTTTCCTTCTCATGAATTGCTATGAAAAAGAAGTCACTTTGCATCAAAATTTATATGATTGAGAACTAAGGGAACCGCAAAAAGGCTTCTCTGTGACTCAGTGTTTATAGGCACTTTTATTGGAGGATCCCTAATTGCTCTCTACAGGTACCTGGGAGGAGGATGTAGTAAGGTGGGTGCCAGCCTCTCCTCCATGTAGCAAAGAAATGGTCTTAAGTTGTGCCAGTGCAGGTTTAGATTGCATATTAGGAAAAATTTCTTCGTGACAGAGTTGTTAAGCAGTGAAACAGGATGCCCAGAGAAGTGGCAGAGCCACCATCCCTGGAAGTGGGATGTGTGGATGTGGCACTGGAGGACGTGGGCTAGTGGTGAACATGGTGATGAATAACTGCTGAACTTAAAAGTCTTTTCCAACCTTAACAGTTCCATGATTCTGTGATTCTAATGTCTCCATGCTTGCTTCATCTGAACTGCTCTGCACAAATATATCCACTGACAGGAACTGCTCAGGCAGAACTGCACGGGTTTGTCCGCGTTGGCCAGGTGCAGCTGAATTCTTCTTTTCCTTTCACCTTTTCTGGTAAGGCCACTGTGGAGTTTCTGTTCCTTGTGACCATTGTGTGGCTCTTTTGAGGTGGAAGCAAAGCCTACCCATCCCTGAGTCTGCTGAGGAACCTGTGGTTTCATAACTTAGCAACTTCAAACAGAAACAGGTATGGTCCTGCTCTTCTACCTCCAGCAAAGGTAACAGCAAGTGCCTGAATGGGCTGGGACTGGGCTGAGACATTCAGGTGTTGTGGAAAAAAACAGTGGCCTCTTTGCAGCCTTCCATTTCATTCTTTGATTTCCCAATCCCATCCACATTTCTATGTTGTCCAAGATCTGATCTGTCTGTTAAACAAAGTATTTTATTTCTTGTGGATAAACAACTCAGATAATATGTTTTTAAGTGCTATGAAGAGTAAGAGCATGGAACAACAAATTCACCATTCCTGACATATCAACAGTCCTTAGCTACCTCTTGTCTTCCTTGTTTCTGTGTGAATACTGGATTTTTAGTCAGTCTAACAAAATCAGAACTCAACTCTGCATGGGCTTTCCAGTGCTTCACCATTCTGAAGTGCCCAATCTCTTTTCTCTCACTTTTCCTGGTTTAATTTTCATTCACTCCACAAGTGTTTCTGGACCAGTGAAGACTAGACCCCCTGCACAGGTACCACATCCTCAGCTTTTAAACTCCCCCTCTGCCTTGGAATTCTTACCATCTACATACATGAGGCAGGTAAAGGAAAAGAAGTGGACAAATGGTGAGCTCTGCAGTAAGGTAGGATCCTGTGTGTGAATTCAAGTCCTCAGTAGATCCTACTTCTTCTAAAATCTATTTTATTTTATTTTATTATTTATTTTATTTTATTTTATTATTCTGAAAGACTTTATTCAGCTCTGATGTTTTCATCTGACTGTAGCTCACTTTGAGTGTCTTTGAAGTATGAGCTGAACAAGTGGGAAGACCTAACCTGAGCTGAGAGAAAACTGTCACCAGTGTCAGTGAATCACACAGACATAATTTGCAGTTCAAGCTGACCTGGAGCATTTAGCTGCTGCTTAATGAGAAATTCAGTGCAATGATGCTGTGCCTGCCTACCCAGCGCCCATGGCACGGGGCTGATTGCACTGGGGATCAGGGTGAGAAGCTTTCTGCTGCATGTTGAGATTCTTGCTAGTTAAAACGAAAAGAAAAAGAAAACAAGTCTGGCCTTTTCATTTTAGCTGGAAAATTTGTCTCATAGAGGAAAAGGAGCAAGGTTGCTGGTTCTCAGAGCACATTTTTCCATCTTATTTATTTACCCTTATCCTGCCCCTCCAGCAAGAGTGAAGCAGCAGGTAGCCTTAGATTCTCCAAGAAGGAAGGCATTTGGTGGCCATGAAGTCACCACATCTGGGAAACAAAGCTCCCATTTCCCAGAGACTGTGCTGCCAAGGCAGCAGTTTGGATGCCACCCCCTTTCCTTAAGGTCAAGAGTTGTTTTCATCTGAGACTTTGTTAGATTTGCATTAATTCTTAATGGCGGGCTGGCTGTGTTACAGAAGATCTTTATCAAACACGCACTTTTAGCAGAGGAGCTGAAGGACAAAGGGCAGGAAAATGAAGCTGCCCTGTCACCTGCTGTGAGCATGGGCAGGCAGAGCTGGCAAGGGAGCAGCGAGCTTGGGCTGAGGGGTCCCAGCCAGGTCCAGCAGCAGCAGCAGCCCTGTGCTTATCACTCATCACTCTTCCAGGACCTGCAGCCACCCGATTTCCTCCCTCTGGCCACAACCCACAGCGAGTGTGAGACGCTGAATTTGCACCTCTGAGCCCTGGTGGCACAGAGAGATGCTCAGGGAGGGCAGGCACTTGCCTGGAGCATGCCAGTGCTTACAAAGGCTGAGGAGGGAGGGAAAAACAAGAAATCGTGAAGGGTGCAGTCCTTGGTTTACCACTGGGACAGCTGTAAAACAAGAACTGTAAAACTTCAGGAGGATGGTGGCTGAGGTATCAGACAGTCAGCACCTATTTCTGGAGCAGATGACTTTTAGGAGGACTGTAACTTGTATTGATTTAGATTTTACTTCACAGCTGAAAAAGCTGACCAGGGTTTTTTTACTAAATGTAAACACATTTTCCTTTGACAAGATTTTAAATGAAATGTTTCTTCTTGTAAATAATGAAATATTTTTTTATATTGATGTTTTCAAAATGAAACTCACCCTTTTGAAAAAGTCTGCTTTGCTAAAACTGTATTTAAAACTAAATGTCTCAAAAGAGAAATTGAGTAAATTCAATTTTTCAAAAAATGAGATTAAAGTGGGATAAAACAAAATGTTTGCATCACAAAAATATTAGTACTTTATTTTTCCCATGATTAAAGCACTTTCCTCTAACTTTCTTTTAGAATTGGGATACTGGGTGAAAAGACTGTGTTTCACTACAGAGTAAATGGCACCAAAGCCATTACAGAATATGAGTGGAGGTTAAGCTGAGCTGAGACAGATGGCAGCAATAAGCCTTTCCAGAGACTACTGCAAAAGCACACCCTTGCCACTCTTAGATCATTTTGTTTGAGGAAAACAAAGTAAAATGGCTTGGAAAGATGATGTGCTGTGTGTCATTGGCAGTAGGAGCACGCAGGAGGAGATCAGCAATGGAAAATGTTCCTGCAGAAGATGCTCTATCTGCAAGAGCTCTGTTCTCCTCACAAGCTAAGTGTTAATCAACACAGCCAGTGGTAAGGGCTTCACTCTCAGGGGTTTCATGTAGTTGAAAAACTTATTGTAGTTGTGAAGCTGACTTGGAAAGTACATGGGGAGGAGAGGGATGCAAAAAGCTGTGTGTTGTTTTTAAACTTGCTAACTTACCTCAGAAGGTTTCTCCCAGATTTGACTGTGTATTCAGAGAGTTAGACCTAAGCAGAATTCGCCTTTTAATTAACTCTCAGCAGCAGTAAATAATATGAAGAGAAAACTGCAAGTTGAAGGCAGTGGATTAGACCTGAGCAGGGCCAGGGAAATCCTGGGAGTCAGCCAGCCTGGCCGTGCCATAGTCACATTTTAGCTGGCTTGCTGTGCATGTCACATTTCAGTGAGAACAGTAAGTGATGGACCAGCAAATCTAGGATGGTACTATAAGTAATAGCACATGGCTGAAATTAAAAATTAAGTATGGCCAGAGTCCATTATGTAGGAATTTAGATGGTTCAAACTGTTTTTCTTAGCAAAAGAATTAAATCACAGTGAGCTGAACAGTTTGTGGTTACTTGACAGCATGGCTTTTTCCAGCAGAAACCAAAGGAGTCTCTTTTAGCTGATGTCTGCTTTCCAGAGAAGACTGTGCACTCTCCTAACTCTTGGATCACACACAGGCCTGAACCAGACCACCAAGCACCAGGAACTTTGGCTGGTGGCTGATATAAAAGCAGCCTCAAATCCAGATCTATAAATCCAGGAATAGGTCCCACTTCTGTAATTTGTCAGGTTCCAGCAATCTGGGAGTGCGCCAGCTCCAAAGCTTGTGAATTTCCACTATTTTCTCTAAAAAGCCTTAACAGGAACCTGGAATTTAAACACTGTTTCATATATACAGAGTAATGCAGCAGTAAACAGATTTCAGGAAGAGATCTTGGACTTCCTAATCTTCATACTGACCTTCTTTTCAATTTGCTTTCTGTAATGAAAGAGAAAAAAAAAGATAAAAGCTCATCTTCTGATCTGAGAACTTCTTTAGAACATAAATGGAGGTATAAATGGGGAGATGGGCACAAGTTCATCCTTGACTGGTTTCTGACCTAAATAATCTTTTCTGTAGATGCTCATCAACATGCAAATTCTTAAATGCAATGTCTTCTAGTGAAAGGCAGGAGAAAAGCAGCAGCAGGAGCAGCCCAGAAACAGCCCTTCAGAAATCAGGTTAATTTCTCACTTGAGCTTGAATATCTCTTGCTTTCAGCCTCATGCTTTAGAAGTGTTATTGTCAGTTGTACTTTCTTTTTCCCATGAAGAAATGGTGAAGAAGATATAGATAATGATTGGATGAGCTCTTCAGCTTCAATAACACAGACCCCTGCCCTAAAGAGAGCAGCTGGGAGCAGGAAGCTCCATTCATCTGTGACCAGCAGAGTACCCACACACAAAGGAGAGTTTTATTAAGCTTCAGAATCCTTGCCTGGCTGAGATGGAGTGGGACAGTTCATGCTTCTCAAGTTTTATTTCTTCTTGGCAGAGCTGGAGAAATGCCCCATTGGGCACTCAGTCATTTCAGTGTTTGTACCTGGATAGAGCTTGGGGAGGAGGAAGCCCCTCCATTATATTCAGGTTGTCTTTGCAACTCAAAAGGATGTAAGGAATTACTTCAGCTGGATTCTTCAGAAGCTGATTGAGCTCCTGGAGAAACATTAGTAGGGCAGCATCACTTCATCAAACATGCACACAGTGAGTACAAATGGCTAAGCAAAAAAGGAGCAAAGAGATTGCAGAACTTGCCTAATAAACACAAATATGTATGTTTTATCAGGGTGTTTAGATGCAAAGAACTGTAAAGAGGAATAAGACCTGGCTTTTCAAAAGGATTTAGTGCAGCCTGTAATGGTTAGCAGACATATCCAGAAAATCTCCAGATAATTAAGCCTGTCTCTGGCATGCCAAAGCAAAATGTTTACATCTTTTTCCCTTTAAAATCACATTATCTGGAATGCTTCCATTGATAGCAGAAGGATGAAGCTCAGAGGTAAAAAAATAATTTGTGCAAGACAACACAGTTATAATGGTCTTTTCCATTCATTTCTGTGAACTTCATCCTTTTCCTTGGACAGGCTGCCAGGGGACCATCAGGCAGTGCTCAGCATGTGCATCAGCTACCCTTGCTGCAGCAGCATTCCAGGGTAAGAAGGGGCAGCTGAAAAAACCACTGGCAGATTTCTCTCCCTCTGCCTCCTCCAAGCCCTCTAAATGTATTGTCACTTCCATTACTACTGAAAAGAAAACACACAGGTCTTTCCTGCTTATGGAAAATTAATGTATTCCCATCTATCACAAGCCAAGCCAAAATTAGCAAGAACTTCGTTTAATACCATGCTGAGAGGGTTTTATTCACTGAGACTCCTTGACTCAAGACATACTGCTGCCTTAGAGCAGAACTCCCACACATCCTGGTTTATTACCAAAGCTCACATTTTATTGGCAATTCTTAATCCCCATGTTATTTTGTTACTCAGACAAATTTATCTAAACCTATCTGAAAATTCTTGCAAATACAGACTGTGCTGTCTGAGGATGGAGGAGTCTGGAACTTACTGCATAAGGGAATACAAAAATCATGGGTTTTATTTCCTTAGAAGTTGCAGGCCAGGAACCTCATTAAGCTGCTTGAAAACTCCCTTTGCTGCACTCATGGAGGCAAAGTCTGGCAAAATGAGGTCTATGAACCCCACAGCAGGTTAATCCTCATTACAGGAATTGCTTTAAAGTTATAAAAATGGAACTCCTGGTCTTTCCTCCCTACAGTCACTTTTTAAATTTGGAAGGAAATGATCACAATTCTTTATAACTCAGTTTTATTATCTCTAAAATGATAGATCAATATGCATTTTACCCTGTACGACGACCTCCTCAGATGTAGAACATGTGACTTATATGTCCCCTTGAGGTATGTGTTGATTTCTGGCTGATTTTCTCAGTTTGCCACAGCTGAGGATCTGTACAAAGACGTGTCAAAGTTTTTTGTTGTAACTCCTCCTTCACCAGAAATGCATCAATTAGGTGTGTCCTTCTGTTGTGCCTAAAAAAGGTAAAAAATTTGATGCTACATTGATTCAGAAGGATGCAGGACGAGGGTGTTAAGAACAGGTTTGATTTGCTAGTGTGCATTTAAAAACTTCCTAGAATTTCTTTAGCATCTATCAGAAAGGTCGACAATTCTGTCAAAGCTTATATACAGATAAATAAATAAAAAAGCAGTGGAGAAAAAGAGAACTAAACTATTGCTTCACTTTTTTTTTTTCAATGTCGGCCTGCAGAAGCTGCTTTGAAATTAATGGATTTGCACCTGCATGGCTGGAAGTGGAATCTAATTCTCAATCTATAATTTAAAAGGGGATCACACTGGTATCTTGCTATTTTCCACATTTTGGATTGCTCTAAAGTGCATTCTGAATCTTTAATGTGCATCATTGATTGATGGAAAAGGCATCATCATTAGAGTAATTTGTTTCAGACAATTCTGTTCACCTGGAGGTTTCTATTCTTCATAGTCAGTGGAAAGAATAGAAAAGAAAATAAAAAAAGAAGAGTGTCTGGAAATTCAGGGACTTGATTTTAGCCATCACTTAATTATAGTGTGGGACTAAACCATCAGCTTTTCATCCCAGGCTTGTTCAACAGTGAAGCTGTAGAGCAGTGGGAGGATGAGGGTATGGTAAAAATAAGGATCTATATTGCAGATACTTTCTTGCAAAGATATTCAAAACCAGTTAAGAATGGATTTGTGTATAAAGTGTTAAAAACTGCATGGGGGAATCTCAGCTCTAAGTAAATGACAATATTCTGGGCTTTCAAATTCTCAGGGAATTATTTCTAGGCTTACATGAAAGTAAACATAATTATCTTTAATTTTCAAATATGAGACACAGAGGTTAATCAAATGATACAGCTTTTAATTTTCCTCTTTTCAATCTCTATATAGTGCTTGGGATTTGCTATTGCATTTCTAATAGTCTGCCCACTGGGAATTGATGCTGTGTAATGGGAGGTTGGGTTCTTATTTTCAAACTTTGGAGTCGGCCAAACACGTACACAGAACAAAAGCTGTAAAAGGAGAAATAATCCATCTAGTGCTGCTGCAGATTTCCCACTCAAACTCTGTAGAGATGGACTAAGAATAAAAATAGCATGTAATAACTAGTCTGGACTTCTTAGAGTAAAGAAGGGAGAAGGATCATATGAGTGTTTGAACTTCTAAAGCCTCAGGCTGCACTGTGATAAACGAGAAACAACTGAACCAAGTTTAGTTGCAGTGTCATGGAGAAAGAGGAAGCTCTCTCTCCTTTTATCAAATTCTACTTGCTCTTGTCTACTTTGTTGTTTTTTACAGTTGCATCTTAAGTCAAAAAAGTCTGATTTTAATCATCCTCTATGACTGCCACAAAGGGTAGCATTTTCCTCATATGGACTCATACATTTCTGATAGAAAGACTGGTAGGGTAAAACATGGAGTCTGTTCCTAATTAGTAGATTATCCTCAACCCTTTCATTTACTGTGTGTTGCCCAGTGATGGCAGTGGGATGATTGCTCCTTTAGATGGAGCCAGCCATCCCCTCAGACACACAGATGTGAACCAGGGAGCCCTGACATGGGCACAGGCTGGATGCTCCCCCAGGAAAACAAAAGCTCACCTGGAAAGTTACAGATGGCTTTAAGATGGAAAATCCACGGGGTGTGCCGGTCCCAATTTCAAAATGGATGTCAGATATCTCTTCTAGCAGCTGATATTCTGAAATGCCACTCCAACCTCCCACCTTCATGGACCATCTGCCTGCTCCTGCTGCAGCCTCGGTGAGAGCTTGGCCACCACCAGGCAGGGAGCAGCCTCACAGCTGGAGCACATCAGCTCCCAGCAGTCAAGAGAAAGGGGGAGGAAGTGTTTTTATTTACAGCAATCAATACACAGAGGGCAGGAATCCTATGTGCAAACAAGCTTCTGGATGCAGCTCTGTGGATGAGCAGATCAGAAGAGCAAACAGCCCTTGACAGAGCTAATGAGTCACTCTGGGCTGTGCAAAGGACAGTGGTGTTGTGGAGCTGCTATTTCACAGCTACTCTGCAGAAGATAAGATCTGCATTAAGCTATATTTCTTTTGTTCCATGAGTCAGGGAAAGAAAAAAGTGCAACAATGAAAGGAAGGGCTGGAAAGGAGATAAGGATTCCATTCTAAATTCTGTTTAAACCTTTCTTTTTGTGAGACAGTTATTTTCTCCCTCCACAGCTCAGTGCTCAAGGTACATCCTTCTGAAAGAGCTATACCCAGGGTACAGCTGGAGTTTGATGCATCAATATTTGAAGAAATATTTAAATAGATGTGAAGGACATATCTGCCTATAAATGAAGACATACACACACCATTACTGCATCAATTATTATTTTTTGTACACAAAAAGAATAATATTTATACTATTTTGTTTAGTGGGGCTATTCTATATTTCCACTTTAATAAATAAGATTGAGATTCCATCTTGATTAAGAAATGACTGTAAGAATGAAAGGACACACCTTCTAATTCTCACTCACTTGGTGCAGATATTTAAGGTATGCCTGTAGAATAAACCTTTCAAACTCATGATTCTGGAAACCTTTCAAATGCATGATTCTGGGAAATTCAAATTTCCCTTTGTAGCCACATGAATATGTATGCTGTTACTCTTTTGGGGTTTTATTTGGAACAAAATGCCTGTAGAAATGTTGTTGGTGTTCATGTGACCTATAGAACTGAAGGTCAAGCCTTCAAGCTGAATTTATGAAAGCAAATTTCAACTTGGTTTCTGCTTCCTTAGAAAGCTGCCGTAGCTGATTTTCCTCCCAAGAAAAGTTGTAAAGTTCATTTGTTTGGTTTGTTGATTTCTGCTTCCCTTACTGACATTGAAGGAAATATGAGAAGAAATCATGGCAAGTTCAAGAACAGTGGTAAATATTTCTGTCTGGGCTGGAGAACCATAGATTCTTTGGAATTGCTAGCAACAAGCCAGGAAATCCAGAAGCCAGAGAAAGAGCAGCAGTTTTACAATTTTTAAGCAGCTCTGTCTTTCCCTGGTAGTCAGCATTGCTCTCAAACCACCTGAGGATGAAGAATAAAGTGACAATTCAAGGACCTTTAGCCAAGTCATTCCTCTCAAGATGGTAATGACTCACAAGTAAAGTGAAGATGAAATATTCCAAGTGTTATGAGCAAACATTGCACAGAGCTTTTATAAGTGCTGGTATCATCACTACAGGGCCCAGGTAAAATAAGAAAGGGAAGAAACCAGCTGTATAAAAACCTCATTGTTAATTCTGAACAATGCACTGCTAACTTTGATGTGAAGTGACTCCCAAAATGTGCACTGGTAAATCTTCAAAATATGCTGTGTTATTCACTGTTTGAAGTAAGACCTACCTGGAGAAAAACTCATTTCACTGGTGCCAGAACTCAGCAATGGAAATGAAGACGTCCCTGCATTGATTAGGATCATATTCTTTTGTATTTTTTCTAATGCTTTGTTTAGCTTCACTTGAGCAAAGTGAATTTCCACATTACACTCATTTCAATACACCTCAGAAGCAAAATACTTTTACTTTTAAAACCATGTTCCAATGACTGAAAGAAAGAGGCTGTAAGTTTAATAGAAAATGTCTCTAGTGCCTAGAATATTTAAATAAAATGGCTACATTAGAGAAGTTAGTAAGGTGGTGCTTTTCTGTGCTCCTTGTAATGGAAAGTATATTTTTAGGAAGAAAAGAAGGAGAAGGGAAAAAATGGCATAGAAATAAAAAAGCCAAATAGTCATAAAAAACAAAAAATCTATAACTGAGCTGGCAAAACTACATGCCAAGTTTCAGCTAAAGACATTGAATTTCAGCTGACTGGTTCATCTAATTTACTGCTTTGTTTTGGACATCAGGTTAAAATGTTTCAAAAGAAAGCTGGACCAATACAGCTATGTCCTGAATTTTCCAAGTGAGATGAGCTCAGTTTGGAGAAGGAACTGAGTATTTGACCTTACTGTGCACAACTTGGGTTCTCAATTTCCTTATTATTTTTAAAAGGGTCATGAAACCATGTATCTCATCAAGATAATATCTTTTCAGGGCAAAGGTTTAAAAGCTCAAGGGGGACTTCAGAGAACACTTAAATGAGGACTTGTGCTTCAAGGAGAAATTCAGGCTGTGACCCAGGTGCTGTGTAAGTCTGGCCTTGGGGCTCAGCCAGATTTCCTGCACCCCAGAGCCCAGCCCAGAGGAATGTGAACACCCTGTCTAGATTTGGCTGCAGAAATCTCTACATTCATGTTTAGTCACCCACATGTGTTTGCGAGGGCCACAGTACCGAGGTGATGGAGCTCCCCTCCTCCTTGCACAGCAGCACTGCCCCAGCAGCCCCACCTCTTTGACCTTTCCTGCAAGTGTGTGGGGATCTGGACATCAGAGCCCAGGCTCTTGCCTCTCTACTGCTCCTTCCCTTGTCCTGTCCCTTGTAGCCAAGATTTTCAGCTTCCAGTGTCATACCCAAGCCACAATGAGCTGTGGGACCTTGCAGGGACTCCCTCTCTGCCACTGATGTGCACCCAGCCCAGGCTGGGCATTGCATCCTCAGTCCAGCAGAGCACAAAGGCAGGTGAAGTTGCTCATCCAATGATATTCCCTGTGGGCCTATGTCCTTAGGAGATAAACAAAAAAGCCCAGCTGAAATTATTTGGAATGCTGCAGCATGACTGAAGTGCTCAGCCCCAAGGATTTCTAGTAACCAAACAGCAAATGATGCTGCAAGATGATGACTTGGATGAGCTGGCAGAACAGCCTAAGGTCTGTACACACTGTTGCCTAGCCACATTTTTAAATCATTCCAGTTACCAAAATAGCCTAGAAAGTCTTCTCTGTCTTTCACCTTCCCAACATAAATAAAGTAATGAAAACTTTGGCTGGATTTAATTTGTGTGTCTTTGCTTTCTGCACATTCTTTCTGGTTCAGAATAGAGAGGGACACTCCTCTCATCCACAGAACAGCCTCAGTTGCAGCAGCAGCTATTCAAGATTAACCAAATCTGGGGATGAAATGTCCTGCATATAAATGTCTGTTACTGTCTTTTCAGCACTGTGCTTTGACTCAGTTCTGGAAGGACCTGCTAAAAATCACTTCCTTTCCAATTTCCTCAGTATTTCTCCTTTCTGCAGTCAGCCAGATGCCAGTCAGCTTTGATGATGTATTTCTGCAGGCTGGCTGCATGACCACTGAGAACAAACTGAGACTACCTATAATGGGTATTATGTAGTTATGAAGTGCACAATTCTTGTTTGTTCGCTACTTGGGAAACTTCTGGCCAAAAATGTTCTGGTTTCTGAACAAGCAGAGTTTTGGTAGATGTAAACTGAGTGAGAATGGTATCTGTACAAATGTAACTCACAATATCCCTTCCAGCTTGAAATATTCTAATATTCTGTGAGGGTTTCTGTCCTCCCAAATGCCACACACACTCTCAGAAGTTTTGGGTTTACTGTTCACAGATATTGCTGCATATCTACTGCAAATTCTGCAAACTTTGCTTGTGGTCTTTCACTCAAGAATTGTAAGTGGGGAATTGAATCAATTCCTGAATGTCATACCCAGTATATATTTTCCCACAGCTACAATATTAGTCTTTCATAGCTGGATTATTTATTTGCTTTCTTGTCTGCTGCATAATTTTATTGGTGTCACTTGTTGAAGAAGAGAAGCAGCAAAGGCCAAGCTACTGCTTTTAGCTGGAAAGCAGTACAAAATTTTTGAGGCACTTGTTACTGTAAGGGGAAGTAATATCAAAAGAGACAGTGAAAATAATTTTTGGATTCCAAGGTGTCCAGAATTCCCAAATCCATTCGGGTCACTTTGTTTCTATTATTCCTGCCCCTTGAGGTTGTGGTTGTCTAGTCCACAGCAAACATAAAATAATTTAAGTTATTGTGGCTTCACTCAGATAGCCCTGCTGGTGACACAGGCCACAAAATGTCCAACTGATCTTTTTAAGTTGCTGTAACTTGACTTAAGGCATAAGAATTTTTAAATTTTTTTTCCAAAATGCTGCCTTGATGTGCTGGGGGCTCCAGTTAAAGCTTGATCCCTGTGACTCTGATTCAGAGATGTTCTCAGCTCACACCAAAGCTGCCACTGTCACATTCAGCACTCTGGTGAGGGGTGGTGACACCAAACCCTTTCCGTGGTGGTGATTTCCAGCAGCCCCTGGCAGTTTGCTTCTCACTGTTCACTTTTCTTTACTGCCAGCATCCTTTAGTTCGAGTCTGAGCTCTTCAAAGATCCCCCACAAACTGCTGACCTGTGAATATGAGAAACAACCATATCCATTCTGGAAAATATTGTCCTGGCTGTATAAGCAGATTTAAGAAAATCACTGACAATAAATCTTCAGTATTTCCTTTGCATATAAGGTGGCATCTCCATTTCACATTTTCCCTCATACATTTTATTCTGTGATTCATATCCCAGGCAGAGACAAAGCTTTTTAAAATACAGAAGACCTGACAATTCCCAGCTGTTATAAAGAGTTTGCAGTTAAATTGTTGCCTCAGTTTATAGATAGCAGAAGATGAACAGCCATCCCTTGTAAATTAGATCCTTTGCGGAAACATGAAGTTGGGAATCCCAGAATGAGGGAGTGCTTAAATGCTTAATCCACTTAGAAATATTTAGAACAGAGAGCTCACCTGACAATCTGGGAGCAGTAAAGTGCTCACAGGATTTGTGTGGATGAAAGACTTTATGTTAGACTAGCACTGCATTGCCAGATTCTTGCCTGAAACATAATTTGATTTGGAACTTAAAACTGCTTAGGTTATTTGATTTTTTTATTGTATTCATTGAGGATGTGCTCTGTGAAAATGATCATATGTTTTCAAATCAAAGGAAAAGAAGAATTCCAGGAGATTAAAGATGAGAGTGTGTTAACCCCTGAGATTTGGGATGACAGGGCGTAGTACAGCAGACAATATCTTGCTTACAGGATGGAGGATGTGTACTACCAGGCTGGCATGCATAAAAAATCTGACAATCAGCATTAACCACCTGGCCATACCACTGAAAGAATCTCTTTTAAGAAGCTGTGTAAATAAACTTTGATAGTTTGCATAACAACATACTCTTATCATCTCTGAAGCTGATGAGTTCAAACAGCAGGACACAGAGATTAGCAGCAGGAGCCTTTCTTTGCAAGTGAGATCCAAATTCATCTGTTCTTTGAGCAGACTGGAACATTTTTTGCCAAGATGAGAAGCTCTCATAGATATATTATAGATTCCCCTCCCCATTTTTTCTATGTTTCTATGCACCTGCACACTTAATTCAAGGCTTTTAATTCTTTTTTCACACTGCAGAAAGTTTTCATTAACAGCATAGAAAACGTAGTATAGCCTCTTAAATATATTTTATATATAAATATATATATTATTTATTTTATATATTATAAATAAATATTTTATATTATTTATATAAAATATAAATATTTTTCTACGGAAAAAGAATCTAGGAAATGCTTTTTATGACAGAGCTATTTAAATATAATCACATATCTGTCATCATACAGGCCTGCTTATAATAGGCTGTCAGTTCTCTTGGAGTGGGGGTGATCTGCAGCTAAAGGTTTTAAATAAGGAAGTGCAGAATTTTTTGAAACTTCTATAATGGACTTCCAATAAAGCAAATAGATATTCTGGGGCAAGGGAAAGACCAATATACTATAAAGTAGTATATTAGTAAGCCAGTACCAACAAGGACAGTGCTTATTTATTGTTGAGAGACAATCACTGAGACCTGAGTAGTCTCTTCTCCCACTGCCATAAAGAACAAGACCTGACTTGGGCTCTGTTGTATTTTTGACAGCTTTGATTATACAGCCTTATATTCTTGACTAGAATATTTGTTGCACTAACTATAGGCTGTTTATTTTTTTAAATCTTGTAAGGTATATATGACTCTCTTCTGTAAAAGAAAATAAACCAAAGACTGTAAAAGAAATAAACCAAATTTAGGGAGCCTGGAAAAAAAAATTAAATCCTAAAACAATATCTTAATTTTTGTTGCTGAAATTTACGGGTCTTAGATGCTTCTTTCCCAAGTTAATGTCATGTATTAGGTGCTTTACACTTCAAGCCCCTCCATTTTAGAGAAAAGGAAAAAGAGCATATTGTTCCTTCCAATGCTTTCCTTAGATACTCTATTACCTTAATAGAAAAATCAGCTAGGGGACGGTGTGAAAGAGTTAAGAAGGCAGCTTTTATTGAAGAGCTGAGCTTAGGATTCCACACATACTGGAAAAAGGCTTTTCAAGTTAGTTCTAATAAAACATCAGAAAACAAGGTTAGAGTAACAGACAGGAATTCTTCAGGATTAAAGGTAAAAATAAACCAGACCAGGCAATATTTATGTATGACTGCAAAACTTCCCCAAAACAAGAGCTTTTCACCATCCATCTGTCAGGGTGGTTCCTGGTGGTGCAGCTGGAATGCTGGAATGCTCTGTGGTTCCTCACTGGCATGGAGGGATCACACAGCTCCATCTCAGGGCAAGACTTTCCACTTCTCATTGGCCAGGAGACAGCAAACCTGGCAGATTGCTGCTCTCAGTCATAAATGCCTTTGTTTCCTCCTGCCTGGGCTGCAGCTCTGCAACACTGAAAGTGAAATCATCACTTACTCCATGAACTGCAGCGAAGTCCTGGCAGTGACAGCAGCAAATGAGAGGTCACCACATCTTCCTTCTCTGCTGAGAAAGGCTTCCCAGGGAAGAGTGCTCCCTAACTGGTGCTAACAGGGCTTTGACTGCTGCCTTTTCTCAGAACAAGCAGCCTGTGGTCCAGACTGCCAAGAGCCTCTCCCTGTCAGAAGGACCTGGGAGCCTGTACTGCTCTGCAGGAGCAGTGGGAGCACAGGCAGCACAGATTATTGGAATGGTGGGAAGCAGCTTCTGATGCTGGGTGTGGTGAAATGTGGAAAGAACAGCTGATACAGAGGGAAGGTCTGTGGCTGAGGAGAGTGAATCTTTCTTCCCCATTCTTAATCCTTCAAATTAAATCCAGGAAATTGTGACCTTCCAGATGCTCAGTGGCAAAAAGTCAGGCAGGTGTAAGAACAAACATTGATCAGTCACTGAGATCCCCACATAAGGGTAACAACCAGCAGAGCAGGGGACAGCCTGGTGGATTTTCCAAAGCCATGGACTGCAGTTCTATGGGAATTAAACACTAAACTGGTTTCCCAAAGACTGCAAATGAGCCCTTTGCAGCAGCCCACAGAGGGAAGGCTCCTCCCTTCCCCTACATGTGTAGGATCTGCTGTGATTTGGAGGAAGTCAGAGGTCACATCACAAGATCAAACCCCAAGCACGATGCTCCTGTGGTTTTTATCTATTTCAATTGTCTCCTCATCCACTAGAGGAGAAAAAAGCCAAGAAATATCATGAAGGCAGATGCATCTCTAGCCAACTTCAACATCTTTTCAGTATGTGATTAAACATCCCTACAAAGAACATGATAAAATCTTTGGATCCTTTAGGATTTGAACCTGGACAGTTAGCCAGCTCAGCTGAACTCCACTTGCCCTTCTGGAATTCCTGAACTAAGGACAAAATTCCCCCAATTCAGGAAAGTTTTTAAAATTAATTTTCCTATACATTGCTTAAGCTTCAGTGGGACAAGCAATGGGAGATTTATCTACAAACACGTAGGCAAAATCAAGACATTGGAATGATGGAAGCAGAAATTAAAATTTTGTACAAGTCACCTATTTTATTCTTCTGGCTCCCAAATCGATTTTAAAAGCTATTTTGCTAAGATTAAGCACTGCCAGGGAAATAAACCTGTCATACCAACTGTTGTTACCATTTATATTACCACAGTTCTCAGGAAAAACTCCATGACACTGAGTGCCTTGTAAACACACGAGGAGAAAGTCCCATGTCCATGGGAGCTTACACTGAGATTTTACAACTGATGGACACCACCAGGCACCAAATGGCACAGAAAAGCCAACAGCCAGAGTCTGACAGCAAACAATGAGATATTATTGGTGTAGGAGTGAGTGATCTTAGTCCAGGAGAGCCCAAAAGTCGATGAAAATTCAGTGTTGTAAGAAAGGCCTTGCCAGTGTTGAGGAAATCTGTTTGAAAAATTAAGGGAAGCCTCAGAGCTTAGCTGTGCAATATTTGCAAGAATAATAGTGGATAATGGTGCAGAAAGATTAAAAAAACCCCAGAGGCTGGAGACGGTATCTTGAAAGTTAATAGAATCTCACAAATAGTAAATGTCCAGGCTGAGAGGCACAGTGAAATAGGTGAAGGTGCAACATGTGACCAATACCAGCAAGGAGACAGAGATGGCACCTGGGTTCTAGAAAGTCATGTTTCAGTCACCAGCCTTTGGACTGTGAACCTGACAAAGTCACATTTGAGATAGGTAAGAGCCGGCCAAGATTCTGTAACTAGCTCGGTGTATTGTAGAAAATGAGAACATGAGGTAGAAAACCTCAAACAAGTGCTCAGATTAGAGAGAAAAGGTGGAAAAAAAAAATCTGCAAACATTCAGATACTGTCCAAATGCAAGGATCTAGTGAGCTGTTTAAACTGAATGAAGACTGAACTTCCAAAGTTTGTCTGTAATCAGAATAATGAATAATCTGTAACCAGATTAATTGTAATCTAGCAAAAGATTGCTTGCAGAAGGAAAGGAGTAACATGAAGGAGTAATGGACAGATGATTGGGAGTTTTCTGGAGTTTATATTACATTTATAAAAGTCAAAGGAAGATAAATGGTGAGACTTTAGTAGGAAGAGACCAGTCTAGAGGAGAGAGGGAGGACTCTGACTCCTCAGCACAGGTGCTTGAGGAGTTTTGTTCCATCCAGAGACAAATTTTGCAAAGGGAGCAGAGAAAGAAGGGTAGCAGTCCACAAGAATTTCCACCAAAAACTGGAGATGGGAAAGAGACATGAACATGGTGAAGGAGCAGTGTCCAAAATATGCAGAGAGTTGGAATAGAGGGAAATACAGAGGTGAACAAAATGAAAGTTTCAAAACTAAAAGACAGTTTGTGTACATTGAAGGCAACTGGCAGGCCAAGAAGACTGAAGATGGTTAGCAATGGATAATTAGAAGCCTTGCTGAGAGCAATTTCAGTGGTCAGCATGGAGACAGCCACATTGGTGGGATGTGGTAGAGAGGTGTAAAAGAGGAAGCAGAATCTCTTGCAAATAACACATGACAGTAAAAAGAAAAGGGAAAGGGATGTACATGGTAGTAGCAATTTTTTTTTAATACAAGAGAAACTAAACTGTTTTTCTTTATAGAAAGGAGCTACAAGCAGATAGTTACTGGGCTGCAAGCCTTGGGAGAACTAATTACAGAGATGAATGGAGAGTGAAAAGGGTCACGTGATGGTCATTAAGAAAAACCTGAGATTAGTGAGAAGAGAACAGCAATGCAGGGATAAATGCATCTATTTGCTGCCTGAGAGAAATATATAAACTCCAGTGCCCAGTTAGAAGCAGGAAAACATATTCCACCTGAGGGTTCAGCCTTCATGTAGTTTATGTCATAGAGTCAAACTTACCAGTGAATTAATTGAGTTTCTCCCCAAACTGAGGAGAGCTCAGTAGGCTTTAATGCTGAGATGAGCTGTTGAAGTGCTGTGCTGGAACATCGTTCTAGTGGATTTTCCTCACTGATTTCCGTAGCTGACAAAACCAAAAAACCCCAACCAAACCCCAATAATAACCAGGAAGTATGGGATTATAGAATCATAGAATAGACTTGGGTTGGAGGAGGCTTTAAAGATCATCTATTCCAGCCCCCTGCTATGGGCAGGGACACCTTCCACCAGGATGTATCACTGCTCACCATGGTCCTCACTGAAAAGGTGGCAAGACAAGATTGCTTTGGGATAACTTGATTCCTCCTTCTGAAAATGTTTTTGCTTGAATGCAAACATTTCTGAGTTTAAAACACACAACTTTTCTAGGTTAACTTGGGATTTCTTGCAAACAGCAAATTCTTTCTTTCCCAGGAGCACTTTAATTGTAAATACTGCTTTCCTATGAGACAGTGAGAAGCTGTGCATGGATTAAATCCTGGTAATTTTTTGCTTGTCACTGTACAAGGTAGTCCCTAAGATTTTTGCAGGTTAGGAGAAGGTGGGAAAGAGTCACTCTGACAGGTTCATCTGAGCTAGGCTGTTCTTGGCAAACAGATGCATGCCTGCCATCAGGGGCCTGTGGCAAGGTAGTCTCTCTTATATTGTCAAGAAAAAAAACCTGTGATATGCAGAGTCCCAGAGGGTGTCAGGGTGATCAGGCCACCACTGTATGTGAAAGTAGGAAAGACCAAGTGTGTAAGAAAAACATACAATCTTGTGATTACAGATGATGCACTCACATAGACCAGAAAAGGGTCTCAGAGCTGCTGAGACTAGCATTTAAACAAAAGTAGATTTTAAAAATCAGCAAACTTGCTATATATTGGAAAAAAGACACTTCTGTATAAAATATACCATCCATCCAATGTCACTTATCTTGCCTAAGTTCTGTATTTTTTCTGTATTTTAAGTTTTACGTTACTTCCATGTAATCTAAGCCTCCTGTAAAGAGAACCATTCTGTTCAGCAGCCTCAAGTAAATAAGAATTTTAATCCCCTGCTAGTTTAAATTCATAACTAATCCAGTGATTATGATTCAGTAAATGTTTCATTTTACACTTAGCAGTGAATTTGTGAGGCAAATTTTTGTCACTGTCTGCTAGAGACTCCATTACACCCTCTGCATCTTCCTCATAAGCTCTCAGAAGTTCTGCCACATGCACGTCTGATTTGAGTCTATGATAACAACAGCACTTTATAGCACATCCACTGCTAAGAGCATGGCAAAAATGCAAATTAAATTCATCTTCTTCACTCAACTGTATAAAGGAAAGAAAAATTTAAATGATGGGTTTCTCAGTAGCCCCCAGCAAGTTTCCTGTGGATTTAACTGCCACTTAGGCATTGATGCACCTACGCACTGCTTGGTGCATTTCAATGTTATATTTTATCCTGTGGTTCCACTTGCTGAATGTATTAAGATTCTGAAAAAATGGTTATATCTCTCATTGTTGGTGATCTCTGTGTCTCAGTATCAACCCCAGATAACTTGGAAAACATCACAGCTTTGGTCAAGTGTGTCAGTGTGCACAAGGAGGGGGAGGGAAGACACACAGACCTTGATGAAATGACTGCTTATGCTTGTTGCTGACACACATCAATGCTTTCATCGGTGATAAATCATTATATCAATAAAAACACCATTCAACTGCTGACTCTGCTTTGCTCTGATTAAAATATGTCACACTGTGTGCTGTCATCTCAGACACGGGGTTCACTGCACTATGGAAGCGCTTGCCCAAGCCCTGCTGTCTAAAGCAGATATTAAACCTGATGTGCTTCCTTCTTGTTAGAAAATAAAGATGGTATCAGAACAACTACTTGGTTCTCAAGGACAGTAATTGCAGTGATAGTTTCAAAAATAACATTGCAGTTCCATGGTGAATGGATTTCAAAAGTTATGCAGCAAGGGTAAGTCTGACTAAGAATTTGGTTTTAGCGAAACAAAATCTTCATTAATGTCTAACTACTCCTTAGTATTGCAGCTCTGTTCAGTGTTTGGAAAATATACCCAGAATTTACCGCCTGAGCTAGGAGCTCTGAGCACTGGCATTCCCATATACTCTGCTTAAGGGAATGTCTGAGATAGTAGAATTATGGAGAGATTTAACTAAGGGTTACAACTTGCTAATGCTTTTCCAAAAAAAGAAACCGTATGTGCTGCTGCAGCAACATTTTAGAAAGCTACTCCTTTACACGCAAAGGCTGAAATCTTCACCTCTGCTTTAATTTCTGTGTTTAAAGCAGAGGGCAAAGGAGCACAAAGCCCCTCTAGAAATCCGTCACAGCGAGGCTGGAACTTTGCTACCCACACTGGCATGTGAAATAGCCCCCAGGTATTGTTTTCAGTTCCTGGTGGGATTGTGTGCACAAAATACCAGGGTGACAGGCAGAAAAGATAAAATTCAGATGAGGCAGCAGAGCAATGAGTTTGAACAGCCACAGGAAACTACTTCAGATGGGAAGGCCAGGGCAGGGGAGAGGAGCCGTTTAAAGCCCCATTTACCCGATCTCCGGATAAATTGCTCTTGGCAGGAGATTGCAGAATCCCTTGCAGTAACGAGAAAATATCTTGGCCCTGTTAGTGATTTTAACATGAAAGGCTCCTTTCCCCTGCTTTTAGAAACAAACTAATTAATAGTTTCCTAGAGCAGTGACTTTGTTACCACAGAAATCTGCACCAGGCAGTGCCTCCCAGGGCTCTGGCAAAATGCACCAGCCCAGCTCAGTGCCACGAATGCCATTAGACGCGAAAACATCACAGCCTTGCTTGCATGTAGCACGTACAGGTCCGTGTTCACACAGGATTTCCGTTCTAAGAACACTTGGGAGCTGGGGGTAAAGGTGCCATTTCAGAGATGACGACTGAAAGCGAGTCAAGGTTCAGCTGTGGCAAACACCCTCTGAGACGCTGTGAGATGTGACCTGGCCTAACCTAGCTGAGTTTAGCTTGGCAGAAGCTTTTGGTGAACTTTTTAGTAAAACAGAGAAATTACAATAGAATTTGAGTGTCTGTCAAATCCAGACTTGCTGTATCAAGCTAAGCTGAATATATTGCATCTGCGTGGAAATAAAAGAAAGTTAGCTGAGTTTTATAAGTAGCGTGTATAAATATTTTAAATATTTGAATACGTGAATAAACATGAGGAATAATTTTTAGTGGGGTGGTAGGAATGACACAAACTCAATATAGTTATACTACAGTTTATGAGGCTGATCTACGGTAGATGTTTGAAAACTTTTGTCACACAATGCTTTCATTAATGAGCAATCACTGAATCAATAGAAACATGATGAGCAGCACAAATCAGAGATCATCTCTGTAGGCATGTTGGTGTCCATCTTCAGTTGTACTAGAGCACATGACAGCCTGCATTATTGCCCTGTACCCACAGGGCAAGAACCACAGGTTCTTGGTCAAAGCTGCAAAACTGTTATCTGAGTAAAACAATTTTAGACACTGCTGCTAACATACAGTTCAACCATGATTATAATTAAACAGGCACGCTCACTGCAAAGTGTGGCACAGTCTAACCACACTAACAAACATTGCTTCAAGTGCTTCATGCAGAAGGATCTCTTCCCATAGCTAAATTTGCTCTGGGATCTCTGCAATAAACTGAAGGCTACAAGCAGGCAGCCTGTGACTCATGCAGTGCACCAATTCTAATGTATTTTATGTGCAGAAATGAAAATAAAAGCAGATCTCGTTCCCAGAGCCCTGGAGGGGGGAGCCCTCACGACTCACACTTTTACAGACCCCTGGTCACTGAAGGGCTGACTGACACCCACGGCTGCAGAGCCTGTGGCAAAGGGAGTGGGAAACAAACAGTACCTCTTAATTAAAGTGCTTTATTCAAGCTGCAACCCTTCACAGCAGACACATTTCATAACTTCTCGATCTATGTTCACACAAAGATTGACAGAAAAAGCCAGCCTTGAAAGAAAACATGAAATTTTTTAATGTTTATTTTTCCATGAAAAAGCTTTACAAGGAGAAAGAGGTTGCACAGGAGAAAGCATACATTCTTTACTCACTGTTTATCTGTTGGTTTGATAGCCAAGGCTGACATTTCTTCTACAGTGTATTTATTTGTTCTCATAATATTACAGGACATTTACCCTTTATTTAAAAAGGATTATCATCTATGAATATTGTTAAGAACATTGTTAGGCAACACTGTCAGTGAAGAATTTACATGACCTAGATCAGCTGTAGATGAAGTGCTTTCATTTTAATTCTCCTCCTATTTTGTAACAACAAATGTAAACCACATTTTTAAAATTCAGATATATGAAAGGCTTTGCATCAAATGTAATGGAGAAACAAAAGTTTAGTGTCTCAAAGAACAGACAAAATTTTCCAATGCCTACAAAGCAACACTGAAATTCTCAAGGAAGAAAATAAAATTCCTGTCTTTCCCCTTAAACCACATGGAGACATTTACTAAGGTGTTAAGTGCTCAAATGTGAATTTCCTCACTAGCATTATACTGCTGGGCTTTTCAGACATCCCAGCAGCAGAACCTAAATGAAATTACAAATTTTCACAGTGATAACCTGACCCTTTCTTGACTGCCCCTCTACACACAACCTTCTTCTGTGTACAGCATCTTTGCTGATCTGTAGAACAGATGAAAACAACTCCAAAACAAAGACCAACCCTCCACCCCTCAAATACCAAGAGGTGCCACCTTTGCCCCTTTAGATCAGTGCATGTTTTGCCTTCCATCTCAGTCAAACCACAGTTCCAGCAAGCTGTTTGAAGTCCCCCTGCCACGTTTGCTCTGGAGTGTACAAAAGAGGTAACAATAATTTCAGAAGTAAGCTCACAAGATTGAGAACCAACCGTGTTTTGACGTATTTTGTAAGAAATGGAGTTTGACAAATAAGCACCTTAATATCAAATTAATTCAATAACATGACAGAGAAGGAAAACTTTTCACAGTTTCAGAATGAGTAGAATTAAATCCCTCTGAAGATTGCAAACCATGAAGGTCAAATATCTTGTTTCAATCAGTACTCCAGTATTTCTGTGAAGAAACACTTTCAAGTATTGTTATAAAAGGCACTGATTTTTTTCTTCAGCCATCAAGATGCAATAAAAACACAGAATTTCTGTCACATGGGGCCCAACTCCTGGCCCTAAAGATATTTGCCACTAACCCTGGAGTTCCACCTGGATTTGACCCAATCATTGTTTAACCACTACCTTCTTTTTCTTTATTGATTTTCTTACAAAATCACAAAGATCCATCACAGGTTTAATGATACAATGATTAATGGTACATTAATGGTAATGACAGAGAGGAGAATGTTTTAGTTGTTCTAATGCTATTTTAAAAGTGAAAATGGCCACTTCTGAAGTTAAATATTCAATAGATAAAACATTTAGCAATATGTTTCCCCACTTTAATATCAATTCATTTTTAAAATCTGGAAACCAGATTTGGACATCTGATTCAAGCAACTTTTAGGACAGATTCCTTGAACATATAAACCCTTGAACATATAAACATATTTCAGTTTAATCAAAAGCTTGGAAAATATGCTCTTTTTTTTTTTTTTTTTTTTAATGGATGTAAAATCAAAATGAGAAGTGCTATTTTGTTTTCTATGAAGTCTGACAATGGCCAGATGGGTTGAATTTCTCAATCCTTAGTCAAAATGGGAAACAGTACAGAGTGGAATATCTCTCTTCTGAGGCATGTTGAGTACAGAGCATTAAGGCAGATGTATGAACAGGTTTTCTTCAAACGGGATTTCTTTAGCTCAAAATTGTCAATGTTTCAAAGGAACTAGGCAAGACTTACAAAATACTTGCAATTCTTTTGCTTAGCCCTAGAGCCTGTGACTGGACAGAATTCCCTGGCACGCTTGAAAGCAAAGGACCACCAAAGAGGTAAACAAAGCAATATTTAATTACAGCTACACAAACATTCCTCAACTCACACCCAAGGCTTCCAGCTTCTCATCTGCAGCAGGAGGCCATTACCTGACAATAACTAAAAAACCTGCAACAAGATAGCAAATTACAAAATAGCTAAAATATTTAAGCTGCAGCAGCTAAATTATTTTTAATCTCTAGCATCAAAGTTTCCTGAAACCAAGAGCTATCAGAATCCCTGCACAGGCTGCTCAAGTTTGATGGGATGCTCTGGGACAGCTACAAACAACTTCAGGACCTCAGTGGACAGAGCCAGAGGTAAAGGTAAAACTTCTGACACTTGCATCAGTGCAAAGCTTGACCTGAGGATATCATCTTATATTCTAATGCTTTCTAGAACTACTTGCTGTTTACATCCCCATCCCTAAAGCAGGGCAGGGGCCAGGAGCTGGTGGAGAAAATTATCCTTCCTGCTTGGATCCCTCCACAGTAATAAGATATGGGCTGCATTTCACTGTGGAAACTACAGGAGGAAATCACAGAACCAAAAACCTAGCCAAAATTGTACAACAAAGAAACTAAGATGAACTTGGAAACTCAATCATAGGTGTGACGAGTCCTGAACAGGAATGAATCCCAACCCTAGATGAGAGTACTGACTTTATCTGTATGAGTACAAAAACTATAAAATATAGATCAGCTGCTTCTAATGGAAGGCAGTAGTCAAATTTGGTTACATGAAAATAATGGAATGTAAAATATTAGAACATTGTTTCTAAATTAATTATCTCTTGTTGAATGCAGAAACAGATGTTGTGATTTAATTTAAAAATAACCAGGTCTCACATTTTCAAAAATTATCTCCAATTACTTGTCATCATTCCTATACTTCGTTGGCTTGGGACAGAGAAGCCCCTCTAATCCCTGACAAACCAATTTCAATGAAAATTGTAATGATAAATTCTGAATACTAAATGTTTGCTAACATAAATCAATAATATTAATTGATTATATGAGCAAGTGATCTGGCAGATTTCAATGGAGAATTACTGAGGGTGACTGATGAGCTGCTGTGCGTGGAAAATTCTCCTTAGGTAGCACAACCGCAGCCTGGAGAACACAATGTGTCACAGCACATCTCACACATTCTTCAACAAAGAAAACTTAATTTGGAGTTCACACTTCTGTGAGAGTGTAGCCTCAACATGTCTTTGAGGTAAGTCAATGAATACCAGTGATTTAAAAAAATTACAGATCTTAAGAATGTACATAAATCTCTGCTATTGTCTGCTAAACTAAAACCATTTAAAACAAAATCTATCACTCACAACTCTGCAAAGTCAGACATTTAAAGCTTCCATGTATGTAGAAAACATTGTTAGGAATCAAAAATTCAAGACAATTTGTGGTCAATAATGCCTCTATCTGTGCTAAAATAAATAGTCAATAATTAAAGGAACAAAAAGACATGGCCCTACACAACAAGGAAAGTCTCTTCATTTTCATTATTCCCCTCTTGTGAGCAAGAGGTAAGGAATATATTTTTCTTGATGTTCTCTCAACAAAACAGTTTTACACATGGTTTCAGCTACAATATTTTCCTACTGAAAAAAAAATCAGTGCATTAAGAATCTATAAAATATACTGGAAGCCACATGCACCTTTTCTCAGGATGAGCAGATAAGGCATTCACCTGATGCTATAAAACTACTTCCTCATATATTACTGACCTGGTCTGTACTTGCTTGGTACCACACTACCACAGCACTAGACCAACATAATGCTCTACAGGTGGAAGACATGAGAGGCCAAACACAAACTGTGAAGAACTGCATCCAATAGAAAAGCTAAAAATGATGTAAGAATCTAACAGAAAATCAGCTAAAAGTATATGCATAAAATATGTGCCCATCAATAGGTTTACACAGTCATCATCCTTAACCTTCTTTCAACAGAAGGGACCAACTACAGATACTACTGAATTCAAACAACATGAAAGAGCTATTGAAACAAATTATCTTCCTTCTCTGAAACAACATTATCTTTTTTCTAGTCTAATAAAAATATTATATTGCAATTGAATAAAATTATTAAAAACATCTCATGGAATTATTAATACATCCATTCAAAAACAAAAGCTGTCCCAGAAATGCAAACACTACAACTAAAAACTTAAAATGCCACTGAACTTATTTCCATTTTATAAATGAACCATGACCAATACTCTTCAGAAACTTTCTATAGTCTTTTAATGCTTTATTAAGGTCTGCTGCAAAACCTGTTAAAGCCAGTAGAAAGTTGTATTTGGAAAAGGCCTTTGAATTACAAACTTTTACTGTAAGACACAAATCTGGGAGGGCTAAGCCATTCCAATCTGCTTAGAATATTTATATTAGGGAACATCAATAATCTTAGTTCCCATACAAAGAGGTAGCAGTCATCAATATATCTGATATTTTTTTTACAGAATAGTAATATTTCCTATTTTTCTGCATCATATTTGGAAGATACTTTCTGGTACTTAAACAAATTTATTGTAGCTTGTACATGCTATGCAGTTTGCCTGTCTGGTGAAATTTATGGCACTTGTTGCTTTACTGTAAGAGCAGCTTGTAAACCCTGGAGGAAGAAATGGAAATAGTACTCTGAAATATCACAAGCTCTAAAAAAAAATCTGTGCTTTTCTAATTACAGAACATTTCAATATCTGTACACTACAAGTGAAATAGAAGTAGTGACTCTGGGAATGTGCATCCTTACCCCTTGGACTAACAAAACTTTATGTTAGACTATAGGATTAAAGGCCAATCACACTGAACACAGAGACTGAGCAAGGAGAGAACATTTAGATAGAAAATATACAATATTGCAATTAAACATTATACACTACAGTTAAATAAAGTGAGGAATCAGTCTTCCCTCTACAGCAATACATTAATTGAAAGTGTCAATAACAACAGATTTTTGATTTTTTTTCTTTAAATATTGGAATACAGGCAGAATTTGATGACCTGATCCAATTGAAATAGAAAAATATGTCATTCAAGCTGAAAGTTTGAGTTGGGGTTGTTCAGCCTGGAGAAGACTGGAGAGACCTTCTAGCACCTTCCAGTACTGGAAGGAGCTACAAGAGCTAGACAAGAGCTTGACAAGAGCATGTCAGGATAGTACCAGTTCAACCTGAAAGAAGGCAGATTTAGACTTGATATTGGGAAGAAATTCTTTACTGTGATGGTGGTCAGACACTGGCACAAGCTGCCCAGAGAAGCTGAGGATGCCAGATCCCTGAAAGTGTTCACAATCAGGCTGGGAGCAGCTCTGAGTAACCTGCTCTAGTGGTAGGTGTCCCTGTCCATGGCAGGGGGTTGGAACAAAAGTCTCTCAGTCCCCTTGCAACCCAAACCATTCTATGATGGGACAAAATGAGAGACAAAAGATCCATCTGATGAATTACACATTCAAGGTAACTGAGACAGTTTGGTTCCTCATTCTGAACTTCTGAACCTAATGCTGGTCTTTGTCAGAGACAATTGGAGAATCTGCAGGCTATCTAGAAGCTGATAGAAGGTTTCCTTGCTACCATCCAAATGTAAGCAGACAAACAAAAAATTTTGAAAGACTGAGTTTTACTAAACTGCAAAAAATAATAAATGCCCAAATCAGTTTCTTTATCTTCATCCTTTCAACAGCATTTGCCATGTGTGAACAAAGTAGCAAAGCCTTTTCACTCTTCAAAATGGCATGTGAGAATTGAGAGGCTTACCCAAAGGAGCTGAAACAGTGAATTAAAAAAGTTCCTTAAAAACCAAGCATAAAAATAACATTTCAGCCCTTGCTCTGCTGACAGGTGAGATAAAATCCATTTCTGGTGCCACAAAGAACTCTCAGACAGACTGGCATTTCAATGGAAGGAAGAACCACACCAGTCCATATGGTTTCCTTAAAAAAAAGCCTCTCGGGTTCATGACCAACATTTCAATCAGCCTTTAAGTAAGAAAAAGCAACAACTGATAGTGGGGATTTACTATCAGGTGTCAGGAGTAATTGTTTTAGAAAAGACTATATATAAAAATTCTTTTCACTACTGCACTTTATACTGTGTTTGACAATGCTATCTTTCAACTTAAAATCATCTTCTCAGAGCTGATCATCATGAGCAGAACACAGGGCCTAACCCAATTACCACTTAAGCTTGATGGAAACTCTTCCAGTTCATGTAATAAACTTGCAACACCACTATCACCCTGCCCCTACTTATTATGGCAAATTGAAGGAATTTTATTTGCAAAACACTTAACCACCAAAGGCAGAGTTTTGCAAGAGAGTTTTAAAGCATCTTACTCAAAGATTAGGTTACCAGTGTTCCAGCAAAATATCAGAAGCTCTAAACATAAATGTTAATAATCCATTATCAAGTATTCAGTTCTGGTTCAGTGGCAACTATAACAAATCCAAGGACTAAGAATGACTTCAAAAGACTCTGAATCAGACTTCAAGAGTGTAATATTCCTCATAATATTACGTATATGCCAGACAGAAATCTTCAGAGTAGTCTTTGCAGAGAAATCATAAAAATGGGAGTGAATCACCCTGCTTGAAATGGTTGACATTTAATTTTTGCAGTGTAGCAATTCAACCATTACCTACCACTTTCTATAAAATGTAAATTGGTTATGTATCAGAAAAGCTCCAGCATGGCTTTGTGGTGGTTATTTTATATACATATACACATTGCAGAGAGGCACATTCTTTGTTAAAAATTAGCATGAAATTCTTCTGCAGGAACTTTAAGGCTTCCTTTCACAGAAAACTTCCCATGAACCTTTGCTCTTCATGTAAGGCGGTCATGTTGAGTTAAAGCAAAATACTCAGTTTGCATAAAACTAGAGCTGCACCTAGTTTAAGGTGTGTTTTCAAAATACACATGTCAAAAGTCTCATTACAGAAGAATAAGCAAGATACTTCTTTTATAGACTGGAGAAAGAAACTTCCTTTTGACTTTCTATTAAAATGTAATAAGGGCACAAAAGGAATTTTGAAGTGTTAGTCCAAAATGATCTACTCTTACACTATTTACAGTGCAAAGATCTTACAGTAACATCACAAAGTACCATCAGCTCTATCAAATGGACTCTAAAAACTGTTGCTCACTTAAGACTGGCAGACATCCAGTATGTTCACAATTGGCAACAGAGTCTATGGTATTACAAAGTTATTGCTGCTACTGTTATGTAAAGAAATGAGGTTATGATGATAAATTTTCCCATTAGGCTGTAGGGAAAACTACTTCATTTTACCAAGTATATTATTTCTTAGCTTTGTCATAAGCTCCAGGAAAAAACAGAGTGAAGTTACCTATTTGTACTTTCTCCCACAGAAATGGTGGATAGCAAAATAATGTGTGAAATCAGCTGGCTCTGTGTTAGTTGGTTACAAAGGTGTGTATCAGCTCCACTTGAGCTGAGCTGCCTTGGTCTGTGCCAGTGACCTGCAAGGGCTGGCTGAAGGAGACTCCTGCCATCATACAGGCACTGCTACCTTGGCTGCAGTAGTAGAGGCAGGCTTTGATGGCCAGGGTGGCTTCAGCTGACACACAGCTCCCAGGCAACTGAAAGGGAATGACAGTTTGACAGGAAACATCCTTTATTTCTCCTGTCAGACACTGTCCTTGAAGCAACCCGGTGTTATCTGCAAAAGAAGAACAGATTTTATCATTAGGGTATTTAACACCATGTCTGAAAGCTACAGAAAACACTAATTCTACCTACAGGACAACAAGGGCTTTCCACATGCAACATTACAGGAAATTTCCTTCCCGATTTTTCCAGTTGTGAACAGAAAAAAAACCAAACAAAGGTGAAGTAATTTACAAATGCTTTATCAGTCATTTAAAGGTGGAGAGATCAGCACTTTAGGGGTATATATACAGTACATCTTACTTAAATGCAATGGAACTGCAATTTCTCCTATACACCCTTTAAAGGATATTAAAATTTATTCTGATATGCACAAGTAAAAAATTAATGGCTACCATATATTTGCATCAGAGATCTAATACATCAGGTAAGATATCTGCCATAAATACATTAAATTGTAGGTAAAATTATTGCATTTCCAAACAGCAATGTTGGTCTTATAAGTGGGATGGTGCAATTTAGCAATGCTCAGGCTGACTGTTAGAATGAAACTTGCATTTCACTTTTATTTAAATATTTGAGCGTATGTGAACTAAAAGATTACTTGTACACTACATACACCTAACTCATTGCACTGAGCCATAAAACAATGCAACATGCATTAATTCAAGCAAAAAAGCAGTCTACCAGGTGTTTGGCTTTTTTGAATATTTACACACCAGCTGTTAAATGCATCAACTCTAAATATCATGTATTGCATCACAAGGTCAAATGGGAACACAGGATGGGGATGTCTTGATTGATCAGACTGAGATCCCCTGCACTGCAGAATGTGCTGATATAACCCTTCCCATCCTAAGCAAGGACTTCACCTTCTGCTGTGATAAACCAGGCACTGGGAGCTTCTTCATTCAGTTTTGAACCTGGAGGAAGAGTCAACTTTAATAAAAATTGAATTGTCTGGCCAGGAGCTACAGTTAATGAAGGAAGTTGAACATTTGGTGCAGATTTAGGCAGTCTTGGAAGGTTTGTTATTTTATCCTTTTGCACAGGCAGGTTATCTGGAACATCACATGTTTCTGGCTCCAGGATAGGCAACTATGAGTAGAAATCAAACAAAATATTTATTTTTATTAGTACTGAAAATAAATGGGCTTTCACAACACAATCACAGTTTCAAAGTCACATCATATGGCTATTGGCCTAAAACTTTCTGACAGTGTGCAACAATACTATGACAAAACAGAAAAAGGGAAGGACAAAATATTTTCTTAAAATGAAAAAACCCTTATTAATCAAAATAATGGATAAATAAATAATCAAAATATTAAAGCTATAAAACCCACAACTACTTTATAGTATTCCTTAATTTAAAATTTTTACAGTTGGATTAGATTTTTGCTTTAGATAAACCATAAATGTATTTCCTTCTAATTCTGGTATTAAACTGCATGCTTCAGTAATCCAGGATTTTAACTATGCACATTGCACAGTAAAATACAGGAGAATTTCCCAGAAAATCCTCCAACACGTTACATGATTTGAAAATTTAAACACAAATGGAGACTGTGTATTATTAAATGCAAGAAACATATAAGATGACATTATAAGACCATATATAAATATATGTATATAAATATGTTATTATATAACATATTTATATATTATATATATTATATATATATGTATATAAAAATGTTATTATATATGTTTATTATGTTATAAATATATGTATATATACGTTTAAAAAATCATTAAGATACAGTGACATTGTAAGGTGGACATGAGCCCAGATCTGTTTGTTTACAATAAAATAAAGCTGTGTTCAATTTTGATAGTGGTTTTGACTTGACCACTTGAAAGCCCTTTACAGATCTTGCTTTAAGTCACTGATCTCCTAAAATCATCTCTTACAGTTTAATTACAGGGCTTGGTAATTAAATTCACTTTTTTTTTTACAAAGTGAAAATGGTTTTGAAATGCTTTTCATGCTGAAAAACAGGTCTGTACACTTTAATGACTGACATTTCTGTATTAACCTTTTCTAGAGTGTTGTCACTTTCTGTTTTCATGCAAAAATTGTCTTTCTCAAGGCTGAGGCTTTCAACAACTGTGCTAACAGGCAATGCTTTTTGCCTGATCATCACAAAACATCCTGTGGATACAGTTACTGTACCCAAAGTTAGCTGTCTCATTTTTGTCACACTTGTTGAAGTCTGAAATAATAATTTGTATCAAGAAACACCACTATCAGTCTGTTTAATAAGTATTACTTGCCATGGAAAGAATTTTTGTTTCCAAATCCAGGACTTTAATCTGATGATTATTTGTGTCTGCAACATACATCAGGCGGCCACTTCCTTCAACACACAAACCTCCTGGTTCATTGAAAGCTGACTGGGTAAAGCTGGAACCAACAACACTGCCTGCTTCTCCTGTGCCTGCCAGGGTAGCACAGTTCTTCATCTTGGGATCCACAACTTTAATCTAAGATCAACAAAGACACAAAAAGCTTCTCTGAGAAAACCCAGCAAGATTTAGATATTCTGTATTATCTCATGTCCCACATTTCCAGCAGCCAGCACTGCTTTTTGAGTACCTCAGCTATCAGGTGTGCATCCTAAATGCTGTGTTATCACTCTTTACCAAGTGACATGCCTCATCTTCCCCTCTCCCCACTCCCTCATGGACTTCACTTCTTCCTTTGGTCTTTATTCAGGGTTCCCTTCCATGATTTTGAAGGTACCTAACTGTCAGCTATAAAAGTATGATGGATGACTTGTTTTTCTAATGTTAGCTGCCTTTCTAGAAACATTTGCAAAACAGCGAGAGCATAACAAAACTGGCAAGCTAACTTCTAGAGTATTTTTCTTCTACAAATAGATCAGGTTTTTTTAAATAGCAAGAAAGTTTATGTTTTATAGAAGATCTGAAACAAAGTATCATTTGCTTTAAAATTTCAATAATCATTTAGTCAAATCAAATAGATTACTTCTCTTTTAATGCATGTAGTCAGTGTACAGTTAAAAACCTTCTAGACATGAAAGCTTCTATAACATCACATAAGAACAATCATGCAAAACAATGCCTCTTATCCCAGGGTTCCATGGAGGTAACCCACAATATTTCTCAAAATTTAAGTGGCTTTTTTAAGGGAAAACCAAGTCCTCTGGTCCTCTCAGTTTTATCAAACCTGCAGTATTCCTGAATAAGCCCTTCTAGCTCTTTTATTGTAGCTCAGCATCTTTGGGAAGGTACACAGAAAGTCTTTAGTTTGAACTGTAACTTGGCACTTTAAATTCACTTTCCCCAAGAGACCATCATATCAACACAGAAGAATGTCTCTGCAAAACAATGGTAAAGAGAAGGATCAAGGAAGGAAGGAAGGAAGGAAGGAAGGAAGAAAGGAAAAAGAACCCATAAAGGAACTCATGTAATTCATTTTCTCAGCTTAACAGGAACAAGCAAAATCTGTCTCTGTTACTAAAATAATTCTTTGTAGTAATAAAAATTTCCAAGTCTGTATATAACAAGCTACTGTACTCTTACCTTATGATTATAGGAATCTGCCACATAGAGCAGCTTTCTTTTCTTGTCCCATGTTACTCCCAATGGATGCTGCAGCTTTGCATTTATGCCTGCTCCATCCACATCACCAAAAGCAAACAAATTCTGAAAAATAATTTTATTTAATTAATAGATTTGATTATTTAATGTGGACATGAATTTAAATGATTATAATTGAATGGAAATTCATTGACTTTAAAAAAAATCAAGACAATTTCAAAACAAGGATACTGAAATCTGCAAGTGTGGACGCTAACCACAGAGATGAAAACTCACACATCTAAGTTATAAATATTAATCCAGCTGATTTAATGACCACACAATGCTGAATCAAGTTGGCTATTTTAAGAATAAATGAAATAACTTCTTATCTAGGAGCAACAGTCTGCACTACAACCTGAGCATCACAACTGCCACACACTTGCATTCCAAGCAGTGAAGTTAAGAAATTGATGGCCATGGAAACTGATTTACCCTCTCACCCCAAAAGTGGTTCCTCCAGGTCAGGCTTGAGGAATATTAGTAGGGCAGTGTGGGGAAGTTTGAGGTGATTACCAATGGGTCTCTCTCTCCTCCAACAAGGTGCTTCACTGCCCCGTCCTGGAGCGAGATGGTTCTCACGGTGCTGCTCTCGCTGTCAGCCACGAACAGGCACTTCCAGGGCTCCTCTGGGGCCAGGGAGAGCCCTGAGGGCTGGGCAAACCCTGCCTTGTGTGGGTAAGCGTTGTTCCTGTTCTCCTCATTCCCACTCCCAGCAAAGCGAAGGCAGACTCCTTTTTTTAAGTCACTAAAGGCAAATAGCATCCCATTTCAATCATGAGTCAACAGCTCAGACAAGATGCATAAACAGGAGCTACAGAACAGGCACTTGTGAGTTATAAAACCAACTGTAATGCAGCAGTGAGGAATTACTCAATGGCTCTGTGCTAACTTTTATATCACCTCAGCACATCATTCATTACTGGGTAACTCAGCAAATGCAAGGAAAAGTAATGTTCAATTATATGAATGGACCTTACCAATTCATAGCTGTATAGCTAAAGTAGCATCTTACATTTCATCTAACACATGTGGGAAAAGGAGGCAGACTTTTAAGCATATAAACCTTTAAACTAAATTATTTTCAGTTTAATTTGATTATCTCTGTCTTTGGGGTTTGAAATCTGTTTACCAAGACAAGCAGCAATTTCACATTTCTCTTTGTACACTTGCTTACCTTCCCTTTGGTAGTCTTCCACCTTCTAACATCAGCGCCCATATCTGGTGAATTCCTGCCATTGCTATCCATAACACATCATCTTCCTGCGTCCCTGAAACTTTTAGAAAGGGACACAGAAAACCAGATTAAAAAAACTCTGCTTTGGAAATATTTCATAACATGAAGAAATCATCAAAGCAACATGTTGTCCCCCCACCCCTACTCATCTTCCCCACAGGGGAAAAAAATAAAACACAAGCAAAAAAACAAAGAGAGAGAGAGAGTGAGAGAGAGAGAGAATGTCTTTCATCTACCAAAACTTGCTATTTTTCTTCTTTTCTTCTTGCTATTTTAATCCCAGGGGTTTAAAAATCATGTTTTTAATATTTCTACCTGATAAAGGCAATGTTTCAAGTGAGATTTGCTCTTTACAAAAATCTACTATTGTGTCTGTTTCACATGCTATTTTTGATTCATAGCAGTTAATAAATAAGTACCTATCTTTGCTAAGCATGGTTTTGGGGAATGCAATCTTCATTTTTTTTACCACACTAGTGACAAAACTAGATACTCCAAAAAACTATTGGGAGTTGTTTACAGGTTTTGACAGAAATAATGGTGGCAGTACTATTGTACATTAGACACAAAGGACATCATGTTTTAAGCTAAGGGTAATTGATGTTTGCCCTGGACAGCATCAACTGCAGTTTATTCAAACATTAAATGTGGCCTAGGCATTTCCTAATTTCCCCCTGAAGTAACCACCCAGTTTCCAAGTTGCTCTCCCTTGGCACATGTAAATGTGGTGTCACAAATGCAAGATGCAGATCTGTGGAACAGCGACCTTCTGATCAAGAAGTGTTCAAGCATGTGTCAAGCATCTATTTTTTTTTCAAATTGAAGTATAAAATTACTATTCAGCAATCCAAATCTATAAATAACTACACAAAGCTTGCCCAGATAATACTTCACAAAGAAAATTATACAAGTGGAAATTAAAGAACCTATTTGTAGTCTGTAACAGTACACCAGTAAAAAATGCATGAAGACAGGTTGTGAAAGACAATGAAAAAACTCCCAACAACCCAAACAAAAATAAATTTACTTACCTTAGCCTTCCTGAAAATCTTAAGGAACAGAAAGTTAACATTTAAAAGCTGCATTAAAATGAGGATAGTATTACCTTTTTAAAACTGTCCCATGTAGTTACAGACAACATCAACATGTTTTTTTCCGAATAAATCTATTAGGTATTGGAATAACCATCAGCCACTCAACAGAAATATACCTTCAAATTGCTCACAAAAACTTTTTATTCACATGAACTTGTAAAGCACTGTGCATCTTATAGCTGTTCCTGAAAACAATCTCATGGATGATTCCATCCTCCTTCCCCTCAATAAAATATTTTTGAGTTTCAAAATAAAAACAATGTTATGTGAAATGCTTGCAAGCATTTTAAATCTGACAAGTTTGTCCAAAAAATGAAATTATCACCATTCCCCCAACTGAGATCCTGCCATTCCTCTAATCCTAAATCTTTTCTACACTACACA
This sequence comes from Anthoscopus minutus, assembly GCA_013399455.1. Lineage (NCBI taxonomy): Eukaryota > Metazoa > Chordata > Aves > Passeriformes > Paridae > Anthoscopus > Anthoscopus minutus. The sequence continues at coordinate 702,932 of VWYI01019895.1, read as the reverse complement.
GCACAAGAGGGGAAAAATGGCATCCTTCTTTCTCCAGAATTAATTCCCTTAAACTGTGAGCTCTCTTCAGAACAATACTGGTATTATTTTAACACAGCTTTTTTTCAGTGTTTTCTGTTTCTTGGATCAATGTACAAGTTCTCAAGACTGTTATCAAAGTAACTCTGGTGACTTTTCTGCACCTCCCTGTGGCTTCATGTTTTTACATAAACTAGAGCTCCAAAAATGAGAGTCAAACTTGCAAAGTACCTAAATGCTTTTTCTTGATCAAAAAAGGTTTGAAAATTGAGTTGCAAAACACACATTTTATAAATTACCAGAAATGCTACCAAAGTTCCAGCAAAGCCAAAACCACTCCAGTATAAAAAATGAAAACAACACCTCCTTGTCCCAATCACTTTTTGATTAGAGCTTGTTTCTAAGAGATTTAAATTGAGAAAATAGATTATGAAATAATTTTGCTCCTTCCTATATAGTAACTGCTCAGCTTCAGGATTTGCTATTTCCATTATGCATATCTTGCACTTTCATATGTTACTATTCTAAGTACCCCAGAATGAAAACTGTTAAAATCACTGGCCTATTCAGAAAGTGAGCTTTTTTATCTTGCTATGCTATTCAATTCATTCTCAGTTATCTCAGAAAGTTCTGTTAATTATTTAATATTCACTTTATCCACCAGTTAAATGAAGGAGCACTGAGTACTGTTGAAAAATCTATTCCATTCATCTACACAGTTCTCCAATACCACAGACTGAAAACTTCCCTGTGACAGCTAGATGCTGAAAAATTGAAAAGGCTTCTTACTCTTACTTCTGCACCCTGCAAGACATATGAAATATGAGAAAAAAGTACCAATAATAAATTAAAATTTTACTGAATATGTAAGATTTACAGAGAGAAGATCTCTTCTTCATCTAGAGAATAAAGCAGTAAAAATAAGTAAGAGCTCTGTAACTGTCATAAATTTTAACACAAATATTTTCTACTGGATGGCTGTTAGAACAAAGAGAATGGATGCAGGCATGGAAACAGCACAAGCTCTTTGTGAAATTCAGAGTCAGAGCCTTCCTAACAAAAAATTACACAACTCCAGAAAATTAAAACTAATGCTACAGAGCTAAGGTGTTTTTTCACATTGTTTAATGCTTCATGTTCTGACACAAAAGACAGAAAAACGTTTTCTTTCACAATAGAACAGTTTGAGGATATCACCATTGTTAGCCTTGTACAGATCTCACAGGAGAAGGGGGCCAGGGAGAGCCAGAATGCTAAAATTATGGTAATGCCATCATTGTAACAACTCCTTATCATCCATGAATGGAAAAGTATTTATTTCTAAAGAATTTATTATAAAACAACATAAGAGAGCAAAGCAATTCTCTTACATTTATTCAATTAAGCACCACATTCCAACCCATCTTGTGCTGTTTTAAAAATGCAGAGTAGTTTCTCCTTATTAGGGTATGTGCTTTCTTGTCTGTGGTGTGCTTGTATGCAAGTGAGGTATGGCTTGCAAATGGGATATCCTTGTGTTATAAACATTCACTAACAGTGAACCACAGCTCTGAGTGCACAAACATTCCCCATTACATGATGCCTCAGTTACTGTACACCTCTGCAGCTCCTGGATCTGCCACTGCTGACCATTACTGGTGACTCAATCTGAAGGCACAGAAATTACTTTGTTTGGCACCAGTCATGAGCAATATCTGTTTGAAAGGATTCCATTCCCAGGACTACCCACACTTCCAGTTTCTCTCTCTAGGGCTGCATGCTTACTTCCAGTCTGGGAATTAAAAGCCTGGGAATCAAAGTTACATTTTGTGGCTGGCACCACTGACATTTTCTAAATAGACTGAAGTCTGAAAATATTATTTCTGTCTACTAATTTTATCTTTGAAGAAATAAAAAGAACCAAGGAAGAAGTCTGTTGGTACACTCATCCTCTGCAAATTCTCAAGAAGCAAAAGGGGCTACACAACACACCCTGCAGTTCACAGACAGACACATGCACAGTGAATACATGTCTCTCCTGCTCTCCAGTTAGTGGAAGTTCAGCAAATTAAATGCAAATGTGACAGAATAGAGAATCAGTGTTCTTCAGTGAGACACGAACGGCAAAGCTCCAAAGGAATGTTTTATCAGTGAAGCCTGAACTTTTACAAGTACACATCATCTTTTTAGGATGACTAAAAATCAGTTTTCTTCTTTTTTTTTTTTTTTTTTTTTTTATTACCTGGCTCTCTTTCACATAGTGTTGCATCATGCAAACAGCACAACATTTATGAAACAAAATGATTCTGGAATTTTCCTCCTTAGTTAACATATCTTCCTTCACATTAAAGGAAATCCTTGGATTTAGATACCAAGGCAGTTTCATACAGTGGAGTTAGAAATTATAACTATAATTAAATACTTTTTATCTCTTTCTGAAGTTTTCTAACTCAGGCCTTCTAACTGTAATGGTAGTAAATACTTAAAAAAATCCCAAACAGAAGAGATAGTATTTATAAACATGAAAGAATTAATTTGGATTCTTTAGTGTTGGGATGCATCATTATAACTACAGAAGGAGTCAAGTATGATTATGTGTTTTACTCATTCCGATTTAAGCACAGCAAATACACACATTTGAGGGTAGTTCAGCACCACGGTCTCCCTCTACTTCCAACACCTGCATTCCATATCCAAAAGCACTTCCAGCCTCAAATAGTAACAGTTAGAAAATGTGTCTCCTTCTGACTCCAGCATGCCTGACAAAGCCTCCCTAAGACTTGTTAAGATGGGTATTTTCAGCAGTTTTGCATCTGAAATAAAGAACTGATAGCCAATTATTCTTTAGAAAATTGATTTGTAGTTTAAGCTTCTTCATTGTGAATAGATTTAATTCACAGAAATAGACTAGAGTCTGGGGAACAAAGAGAATCCATCACTCCATGTAACACTATAATACTGTTTTCACAGAAGGCAGTTTCAAGTCATGGACTTCAAAACGATTCTAAGTTTGACACCTTTAGAGATGGCAACTCTGCTAATCCAACTGTTTCTTTTTTACTGCAGAAAGTAATCCCTGTCATTATGCATTTTGTCAAGACATAGAGAAGTCCAACTTAGAAAAATAGTCTGTCAAACTAAATTGAGTAAGATTACTGTTGAATATTCAGTCACTACTCCCATTATATTCTTACATCAAGACTTTAGCCCTTGTATGTCACAGGCATGTTTATACTAAAATATTGACATAAGTACCTCATTTCACTTCTCTCTTTAATGAAGTTACTTCTTTGAAACTCCAAGAATCTTAAAAAAAAAAGGCTATTTACAAGTACTTTAGGATCCAGTCAAGAAGAAAAGAAAGACAATGTAGTTTTGTGTCAGGGATGTCTCTTAAACATGATTTTCTTTGGAATTAAACTTGTATAAGGGCAAAGCCAAATGTGGTACCTTTGAGCTTGTATTTTGCACAGGAAACTAGTAAAGAGCTGAGCAGGCCTTTTGCATGCCAAGTAAACCTACATTGCCACATCATGAAGTCATATCACATATGTAACATATCTTTGGAAGAATTCTAGCTTTGCTTTTTCCAGAAAAATGATTCCAAATTAAACCCTGATGATAGCCAAAGCAGCTCCTTTATTTTCAGCTATTACCCAGGAAAATTGTGCTCAAGCAGGAAGTGCTAATAGCTTGCTGCTTAAGTGATTTTTAATATTTTTTTTTATGTTATGAAAGAATCACTGTGAGTAATACAGGAAAAAAAAAGTGTTTGCTCTGGAATGCAGTGGTACCAAATAACCCTCTAGCAGAAACACAGAGAAGTATGAAAAATATCTCACATACTTTTGCCTTTTAAGGGCTATAAAAGTTGCACCAGAATGATACGGTACTGTACTTTCATTTAAATAATATCTACATAATACTTAAATTGACATCAAAATTTCCAACAAGTTTACTGAAAGCATGGTCAATACTGTACTTGGGAGTTTCTATAAATAGATTACAATCATGCAGTTTAAGGCCAGATTTTGGAATGTGAAACACACAGTTATGTCACCAAGCACAGGTCACTGTCCTGCTCCTTCCAGCAAGAATGCAGCTATCAAGAACATTTCATGCTCAAATCAACTGTGCATTAAAGTATCACTTGCTTTCAACACCCACTAAATAAAAATAGAAGGGCTCAACAGAGAAAGCTAAAAAAGTACATGGTAATTTTGTAATGTATTTTTAAGCTGCTGTCCCTCCCCTTCTATTTCCCACACAATCTTTGTCAATGCAAATTTCATCACCAACCTCAGCAAAGCCAGAATTTAATCCATGGAGTTCATTCAAGAGTTTTAACAGGAAGGTAAAACACAAGCTCAGTGACCAAGCTCTTTATTTCTTTATAAAGAAATAAAAAAGCTGACAAGGAAGAATACTCTTACTGAATCCTACCATCTGTTTTGTCTCCATTTAGTTGCCTCCTCAAAGGGAGACATTTGTGCCAAATTTTGTTTAAATTCTCTGTCTCAGATTTCAGCATCTGTATAGAACAGGGCAACAAAAGCCTGCTTAGGAAAATGTTATGTGGATACTTGAAAGAATGCTACATAGAATCAGGTCTGAATATTAACTTTTCCACGTCCTCAAAGTTTTTCTCAGTATTTACAATTTCTCAACCACCTACATATTAAGGTTTTAAAGAAAAAATAATCTTTGAGTTGGTTAATACCTATTCTAAACTATATTTAGAAGGAAACTCAAGAAATGTCAATAACAGAGGAAAAACCTTTCTCCTAAGAGGCAGACTTTCCCCTTTGAGACTTTGAAAAGGTAAGCATAAGCTGTTTAATACTATCTAGTAGTACATAACCTGCTGAAATATTTCAACTTCCTTTTTCTCCCTTTCATGTTCTGGATAGTATGTCTTTGGACACTGAAAGGAAACTCCCAGAAGTATCACTTGTTTAAAAATTATAAAATCCATCTTTAAAAAAACAATTATAAATCTATCTTCTACACAGAGTTTAAGCTACATAGATCTAAGGGAAATGGGAAGGTATAGTGTTATTTCCCACATGCCACACAGTTAACACAAAACTCAGAATTTTAGAATTTGTAATAATAAACCTATGTCTGTTGAAGAGAGTATGTTAACTCCTGCAACTTGCACAGAGATATAAGCATATGTAAAAAAAAGGACACTGCTGTGTGGGTGTAAAAAGGAGTAACTTTTGAAACTCTCATAAATTACTTCATCCATCCAAATGCCTGAACAGACACTGGCAGACCTGTTTTAATACTCTGACAACAGGGTATAGGCTTGTTAGAGCCTCTAGAGGCACAAATGCACTCTGTGTTCCACTGCAGAGTAACAGCAGATCCCACTATGCTCAAACAAGTTGCAACTCAGCAATTTGCAACTCAACAATGCAACCGTGGCACACTCTGCTGCATTGCTAACAAACTATTTTGATGTCTGGTAACAAACTTAGAGAAGTCCCTACAGCTTATGACAGTAAAAAATGCTTGCTAGACATGCACTGCAGCCCTGGTTCCTCATGCTCTGAGACAAGTTAACATTCCATTCAATATAACTCTCCATTTTTACAACTCTCTCTGGTTATAGTTTTCTGAAGAATTTTAGAGTTTACTGCTATTACAGTAATGTACATTTCCCTCCAGTTTATCTATCAGGCTTATTACCCTCTCAAAAAAACCAAGAATTTAAATTGATTTAATCTCTGCTTAACTGACAGTTTATTTTATATTTTGTGGCAATTTAAGCAGACAACTGACTAGTAGATTCTAATTAAATTTGAAAAAAGTCTGCACTGGTCTGAACAAAGTGCATTCAGAAGATCTGATTTCTATGCAAATGCTTATCTAAATTCAGCAGTGTTGAAGAGTACAGATGACTAATCCTCTACAGGTGACTAACTCATTAAATACTATGTTCATGTTGACAGCAATTATCATATCAATTAACATTTAACAAGCAGAGCTCTCAAAACTAAAAAAAAAAATCATCATATATTTACTGACAGAAGTAGAAGAAAGCATAATGAAAAATTAAAATTATAGGATACTTTGAATAGTTCTGTTACCCAGCTCAAGTTTCTGAAGCAGCAATCAGTTATTAGTCTGCACTTTGTTGATCTGTGAAACAGCTCTGCAATAACATCCCACAGGGATCAGCTTTCGGGTTCAAGATCTCTTGAAAATGACACCATCTAGTCACACAAGAGTCCTGGGTCATGAAAGGAAAATCAGATTGTGCAAAATTCAGTAAAACTTGTGCCTGCATTAGTAGCAGCCCACATCCAGTGAGATTCTCTTTCAGGTGCTCCTCCTTGCTCTTCCAAATAGGATTCCATACGCTTACACAGACTGTAAGGGTTGCTGAGCAGACCTTTGAAAAAAGGTGCTTTATTTTGTACAAGACATGTTAATAGAAGTGTTAAATCTGAAAACATATCCCAGCTGCTCAGTCAAGTACTCAAAGCTGCTGGTTGTACTCTGTCTATACTGACAATGTCTTTCTACCAGAAGATCTTACACTGTCAGCATTTCTGAACCAGCTTCATGGACCTGTTGGACCAAGGCCAGAGGAGGCCACAAGGATGACTGGAGAGCTGGAGCAGCACCTCTGCTATGGAGACAGGCTGGGAGAGCTGGAGTTGTTCAGCCTGGAGAAGTGAATACTCTGGGGAGACCTCAGAGCACTTCCAGTACATAAAAGGGGCTAAAAGAGAACTGGAGAGGGACTTTTGATAAGGGCATGCAGTGACAGAACAAGGGGAAATGGCTTCAAACTGACAGAGGGCAGATTTACATTAGAAATTAGGAAGAAATTCTTGACTGTGAGGATGGTGAGGAATTGGCACAGGTTTCCCAGGAAAGCTGTGGAAGCCCCATCCCTATAATTGTTCAAGTCTAAGCTGGATAAGACTTTGAGCAATTAATCTAGTGGAAGATGTCCTTACCCATGGCAGGAGGGAGGGAAAAATGGTCTTTAAAGTCCCTTCCAGCCCAAACCATTCTGTGATTCTATGTTTCCTTACATTTCAGTGTATTTTCCTCCCTCATAACTGACACAAAATTTTAACAAATGCTTCCACATTAGTAAAATGTTCCTACTTGCAAAGCACCTCTAATTTTAAGATATTCGAGGTAAATAATGCTACTTCCCCAACTCACTCATCTGCAGATTGAAGAAATCCCAATACTGGCAGTCAATTTTTCATGTTTAAAATACCAATCTAAGGGTTTTGTGCCACATCAAAGCATTGTTCTGTCATTGTTAATAAACTTGCATCTGTAACTTTTAAATTAGATTGAAATGGAAACATGAGAAAATTGTGTTTCAAATCTCAGTCAGCAACAGCTGAAAACATGGCAGGTATGAGATGCCAAGCTCAGGTGTGTGCTAAGTGAATTGGGAAAGAAAGCTACTGAATCCTCAGAAGGGGATTCTTGCAATCTATTATGCAGAGATTTATTTTATCTCCTGATGCTTGCTAGGTTTGTGCTGAGATATTCCTCTCCTATCTGACTGACTCTATAGTGATATTGAGCCTAATCATTTTATGTCACCTAGACAGGAATAAACAGAGGTCCCCAACTAAAATTAATTTTATTTCCTAAACTCAAATATTTACAAGTGGTTGGACATGTCTGTATAGTAAAGGAAGGGAATTTTCAGATAATGCTTGCTTGCTGTAAAATGTACCTGCTTCTTAAGCTTAAGGCACTGGCCTAACAAAAGCAATTATGATTTCCTTCTGTGTTTGGATCCAGTAACTACATAATTTGGTAAAAAAAAAAATTTCTTCCATCAAGTAACATCTCTGGATCCAAAGTAGAACTGCAGTTACCATTTGCAATAAAAACTATTGTGTTTTAGACTCAGTTTCACAGTAAATCTTTACTTCTATCTCAGATTAATATCAAAACAGGAAAATATTTAGCAAACAGTCACAGGTGTAAATATGAGATGTTAAAGCTCAACTGATACAGTACTTGAACTTCCAAAGACCACATCCCACGGAGAGCTGATGGGCTGTTCTTCTCCTTTTGCTCCACCTTCCTTATCAACACCTTGTACCCCAATGCCTGCTACAGTGGTCACCATCTGCAACTCCAGGTCAATCTATGGGAAGCAGAATGACACAATAAATGAATGCATGAAATTAACCTGACCAAAATTACAGGTAATTTGAGATAGATGTCCAAATGAGAGAAATCCTAACAAATATCAGGCATTTGGTTTTTAGAGAAATAATTAATTTTACCACAGTGCTTCTTGATGGATGGGGAGTATGGAGGTGGAGAAGCAGCAGGCAGCATGAAATCCACATATGTGGAACTCTATTCCATGTGCAATACAATTTAACACTGCTCTGTCAGCATTTGCTCAACAGCTGTAGACAAAAGCATGACCAGCTTCTGGATAAATACTTAGGTAAACAATGGACGTATTTTTTTTTTTATTTTAAACACATCTAGGAATATGACATAAAAACTCACTGTAACAGTATTCCCCATCTCCATATAAAATAATCTGTACAAAGGCACCTTGTAAGGGTGCATCTCCTCTGATCACAGACTGGAGGCTGGTGAGGATCCAAGTCCAAGATCTTCTGAGATGCACACAAGACTTTAAATAATAAGGCAACATTATATTAAACTTGCCTTCTGATTATCCTAAATTTGACCTAACCTAATGTAAGATCCAGTTCCTACATGCTAAAACCTTGCAAGTCTTTAATCAAAAAGAATCCACATGCAGCCAATTCTGGTATCAGGGCAGTTACCTGTATTTGAGAGACCCAGGCAGCCAACGGAAGTTTGGATATTCACTGCACCATAGCACCACAATAACTTTAGATAAGAATCTGATACTACTGGAAGTGAAACAAAACCAGTTTTTTCTTCCAGTACTAAGAATAGATGTTTCTCAAAACAGGAAAGTAAGAATGACTAGGGAAAAAAACCAAACCAAAACCAAAACCCTATTATGTTATAAGGAGTAGCCCACCTCATCTGCATTTGAAAGGAAGCACAAAAGTATATGTAGCCCTTAAAAAAACCCTGCATAACAGCATTTCTTTATAAAATAGTGGACCAAATTTCCTTTCTGATATTATTTGGAGAGTAATTCATGTGGTGTAAATTTTCAACTGTGGAAGTAGAATACAGTATAAGAGATTAAGCTGAATTTCCTTATGGAAAATTTACCTTTCTAATTAGGTGGTTTTCTGTATCAGCTACATAAATAACATTATTTTTTATAGCAATCCCTTGTGGTGAGTTGAAAGCTGCCTCTGAAAATCTTCCATCTCTCCTTCCACTGTTTGGACCTATAAATAAAAACACAGCAAACTCAGATGTAACTTTTGAAAAAAGTCACTTTAAAAATAAAGTGCCTACATTTAAACCTCTAGGAGAATTACACATTCCAAGAGCTGCTTTTACAGCAGCTTGTACATTCTACATTATTGCTATTTGGTGTAGCCTCATTTTAGTCACTGCACTATGTAATCAAAATAGCCTAGTGCTATTAAGTTCTGAACTCATTCTGCACGAGTTCTCTGCTACTTTAAGCTCATATTTTAAAGATAAGTCTTAATAGGGCTCTAAATTTTTCTAGAGGACTCCTAATAACACAACTCATTGTTGCTGTCGCACTAAAAGACAACAGCAACAATGGAAGACAAAAAAACTACAGTTTTGTTTTTATTCTTGACAACACCAAAGCAAGCCAGCAGGAAAAAAAAATTCCAAAGCTCAAGTCCATTTCATTGATTTAGATTTTGGGATAATCACAGATGAAACTAATGTGTTATTAGCAACATTTTCTCATTAAGAAAGCTAATTAGGAAAAATATGATATGGAACTAATTACACAAAAGAACAGTAAGAATGATGGAATGACAGTCAGGAAATAGAAAGGAACATAGTTTGAAGGTAAGCACTGTACTTCAGAGGAGGTAGCATTTCAAGTGCATCAGCAGGATGTGTCAGCAGAAGACATTTAGGTATGAGTTATGTGTGTACCATGATTTATGATGCAAATAACAATTTCAACCTTTGTGCATGCCCACATTTATTACTACATTATCAACTTCATCACATTATTTTCTGCCCACTGAATCATTTAACTGAGTCACTGAAATGCACACTTTTACAACCTACTGTCAGAAATCAATTTAGACCTTATCAGACACAAAGGACTGAAGTCCTGGTGCGTCAGGTTCCAGCAGCTCCCCTTACGAGGGTGCACATCCCCAGTGAAGGGAATAGCACACAATGCCACAGGAAGAAGGTTATAATTTTGGAGCTTAGGACACTCCTGAATTCCTGTTTAATGACTGTCCCAGAACACTAAAGGGTAGCTTGTAAGCAGAGACTTCCTCTCGTGCATCAAGCAGAAAACAAATTCTCTCATATTTGTCACAAGAAATTCTGTTTGCACATCCTACAGGAAAAAGGCATTTAGACTAATGCCTTAATAATAAATCAGATTAACTTGAATAAATAGCCTGTCAAACCAATGCAGTATTACTTCAAATAGCAAGATAATTTTTCCTCCTTTTTTTAACAGAAGAGTATTTTTATGAGATTTGTAGGATCGTGCCCTGGGGCAGGCATTAGTCAATTCCAAACTAATTTATATAGGACACATCAGCACACAGGTCCTGATTCTGAGACATTGTTTTCAAAAATTTGAGGATTTGACCACTTCCTAAATCTGTCAATTACTGTTGTCCTAACAGTTACATACTTGCTGCACTAAGATGTAACTGACCATTTTAATAGGTTTAAAAAAAGAGCAATTTCATTTGTGAAACAGTAAAGCATAAAAAGAGGTGTGCAAATTGTCTTCGTTTGCATTATAAAGTACATTGTTATTTCACAAAAGCAACTATGGATGGTAGTTTTCTAAAACTGAATTGTTACTTATATAAACTTTGCAATAAATGCAACTAAATTTAATATATTTTCATAACTTGTTTATACATTATCATCATCTCAGTTTGGATGAGAACAGGTCTTTTTATATGTATTAAGGCAACTGCATTTTCAGGTGCCTGTGTAGTTACTGGAATGCCACTGTTCTCAGTAATTCTCATCTGCTTTTCAAACCAGAAGAGATCCTAAACAGGAATGCTCTTCCATTGAAAAAACTCAATAACCAAACAAAAAATACACATGAAAACCTCTCCTCACAACACCACCACAACAATTCAACATTCACTTCTATTGCACAGGGAGGCATTTCACTGTCTGGTCTTTTCCCTACCTTGCTGCTTGATGTGGATCTACATCCTTTACACCTAAAACCATTTGCAACTCCTTCAGAGGAATACAAAATGCATTTTGTAATTCATATTGGACATCACATGAAAACATGAACTTCAGTCAATGAAGCAATGAAAAACAATTAGGCATCTCCAACAATTGCATTAACAGTCTCCCACTGATGGTCTTACACCATATCCCCCTCAAATCGAGTAAAAGCAATTTAAATAAAAAATAAAATTCTGGCAATGCTTATAAACTGCTAGGTCCTGTAGGAAAAGAATCAGCCCAGGAGGCACAGCAAACATATTCTACTCCTAAACTGAAATTTCTATAATAAACTTACATATAAATCCTTACCTCCAATAGTGTGTAGAATTTGTCCATTTTTACGAGTAACCAAAATCCTGTGATGTCCAGTGTCTGCTATGACCAACCTTTCTCCTGAATCATCTACAGTCACTTTGCCAGGGAACAGCAGAGGAGAAGGTGGAAGGGAGTCTCTGTACAGCTTTATTCCAATGTTGTTATCTTTGATTTGTCCTCTTTCCTTGTAGAATTTCAGTGTTATAGAAGTAAATAAAAACAATTTCTCTCTGTGCCCCTCTCCCACAAGAGAAAACAGCATATTCCCACGAGGCCCCAGAATGACCAGAGTTGGCCAGCAGGACACTTCCAGTTCATGCCACAGTGTTGCATCTGCATCATTTACTACAGGGTGGACAATATTGTATCTCAGAATGGCACTTTTAATGTTATCCAAAACTTTTTCATTTGGGAATTTTGCTGAATGAACACCAACAATAACCAGACCATCTGCAAAGAAAAACAAAGTTGTGCACTGAAATGTATTTGAATAAAAAATAAATAAATGAATGAATAAATACATGAATTAAAAAAAAAAAGGAAAAATGAACCAGTTATCTCATAATTTGACTGCTTCCCAGAATGAGAGAGGACTTGAACAAGCAGAAGGCAATTACATATCAGTAGGAATATAGATGGTTATGTATATAAAGTACTGAAACTCAGAAATAACACTTAACCAAATTTTAGGACCTTTATTCCCAGCTAGCTGATATGAATTGTTCTCAGTTCCTGAACCTCCACATACTAAGCTAGAAAATACTTTCAAAATAATTGTGGGTAAGTTGTAGCCGTTCCACTGATGCTTTGGAGGTTTTTTTAAAATTCTTAGGACACTTCTTTGTCTTCTGATTCCTATACACAACCATCATATTTTAGAATATTCTTTTTCACAGTTAACTAGTTTTGTTATTTCACAAAAATAACACCAATTGTGGAATTCCAGAATGACTTGGACATATCTGCTTCTACATAAACAGTAAAAGATATAATGTACAGGCCTCTGAAATCAATAAAATATTCTGTACTTCAAATAAAAATGGCAGAACTGACAACTATGACAAACAGATAAACAACGATCGTTACAAACAAGGCAGGCATGAATATAACAATTTCACAATTCAAAAATTAAAAGGACCTTGAAACTGATACAGTCTATTGGAGCAGAATGTTGCAGTATCAGACAGCTGAAGTTGTACAATCATTAACATAATGCTGAAATCCAGTCACCAGGTCAAATATTTTAACTGTAAAGGGATCAGCACCAGTGCTTGTATCTGTCCTTCAAAAACATCATTAAAGCTTGAAAGACAATTCTGTACTGAACACCTGAACAGCACAAGTAAGGTACAACGTTCCCTCTTGAGGAAAACTCCTGTGACAATGATGGATGCTATGCTCAGAAATAACAATATGCACTCCATTTAAAATCCTTTGTTTGAAGGATTACAGCAGAGCACAACACTGGATTTATGCCAAGCTATTTCTGAATATTAAAAAGTACTTCCTCTTATAGAAGTAATTTCTGGACTGCTGATAACATGAACTGAATATGCACTGGGGTTTAAAATAACTTTCTGAATGCCACTTGAAATACAGAAATAGCACCACTGAAGATAGCAGTGAGAGCATATCAGATAAAGATGCTGGGTGACATTCAATCCTATGGAAAGCAGTCTTCATTCTGAAACAGATCTCCTGAAGTTCCAGACAATAGAACTATGGCACATGTACTGTAATATTTATAATGATTTAGGATAACCCTAACATTACAGCCTCCTGTGTTTAAACTTCTACTGTCTGATGATCCCGTGGCTGAAGTTTCAACATGCTCCATGTAAGGGCATTTGAACCACATTAAAAAAAGTCATCAGGGTATGTATGTACAGAGTACATATGTACACAATGTACAGTCAGCTAGATCCAGGTTTGTTCTTGCACCTAAGGAAAAAGAGGCAATATTCCTTCAGGTATTCAAACAAAAGACTGGAGATCCAAATGCATTATAAGACAGATGCTTTGGCCAAGTAAAAGATGTTTTGTTCTTCCAACTTTTATCTTTCACAACCTTCTCAAGTCAACAATTCTCCCCTTCCTTTTCTCCTAGTAATTAGTAAATCTTGTTTGCCTTGGGTAAAAAAGATGCATACTTATATAAGACCATGTACTGAAAAATTTTTCTATGGCTTAAAAACCTGCCACTCTTCCTGACTCCTACATTTATATGCATTACAGTAATGTTAAGATTTAGACATGCAGCACAGAAAAGAGAGATTAAATAATCCTGGAAGGGCTGACAATCAAGATATTAAAACAGGAGAAAAGAACCAAAAAGGAGAACCACAGTGAAAAAAACCCAATGTATTTTTCTTTTTGTTTGAACTATAAAGCACCTTAATCTCTTCCTGAATCCAAATACTGTTCTCTGCTTCCTAATGGTTTAAATGTAAGATTAATGCTCCATACATCTGTTCTTTCCTTTTACCTCCACTTTCACCCTAAGCATCTCTTTTCTCACTTCAGTTTCTAAAGGATAGCTGAAATCCAAAGAAAACTTACAGAGTAGTTCAAATACAAAAATCATTTATAATCCAGCAGCAAAGTAGTAACTCCTGAGACAGAAGTTTAATACAAATTTACAGCAAAGTAAAAAAATATGTCTCCAAGTGGACCTTTAATTCAGAATGCTGCAGTCTCTTCTACACCCATATAGAGATATTCAAACACTTTTAGGAGAAGGTTTGTGGGGAGAGGTTGTTAAAATGAATATTTTGTTACCAGCTGATTTAACACTTTAGTGTTAAAAAACAGATTAAAGCTTTTACAGCTATATTATTACATTCACATATACTACAAAATAGTTATAACCTAAAGGTATTACTCATTTTATGACAACATAATCTTCCAAAATCTGTATCTAGACCTTCTTCCCAACATGCTTGATCCACAACAGTCCACTTATCATTTGCCTTTCACTTTTCACTTAAAACTGATTCCCTCCCAAAAAATGCCATGAAGGTTTTTCCTTATAAGACAAACTTCCTATTATTTGAAACATTACACTGCATCTCACAGTTCTTCAAAGCAAACATCTCAGCTTTCCAAAATAAAAAAAATAGTTTGAACCTTCTGTGTACTAAGTAACCTATCTAATGCTCTATGCAAATTTCAAAGATTCTGCAATTTCTTTCTCTAGTGAAAAAGGTAACACATGAAAATAAACACTGCCAAAATTAAAACCAATCAGAAACAGCAATGGAGAATCAAACAGTATAATGTTATTTAATACATATATACATATATATTGTATTTAATATATATTTTAGAAGTGAAAGTAACACTGTTCTTCATCTCCCTGTTCAGTCTATTAAAATATCCCAGGTGAGCAGCTGACACAGAGATAACTGCAGGTTATCTCTGACAAGCAATTGTGACAAGACACTGCATTCTAAACAGAAATTCCCCTGCATTTTTTATTCAGTTAGAGTGAGAGACAGATCTCATTTCAGATGTGACTTTAAACCATAATTCCCTCTCTAGAATACAGGGTTATTAACAGTATACAACATGATATCAATACCAAAAACATTCTATGTCAAGATTTCATATTTTGTTATTTCAGGTCCAATGGGGGGAAAAAAGTAATCTATATCCTCATTCTACCACCTGTCTATAACCATTCTATCACTATATTCTTCTCAGAGCTGGTTCCTCAGTCAAGAGTAGAAAGTTACCTACTTATATTAATTTTGAGCCCGTATCTCACATTCTTGAGTAGCTTTTTGAAAGTCACCTTATTTATAGAGGTATCAGATTTGGGCTTTAAGCACATATCCTGTTCATGTAATTACACAGACACAACAGATACTTTATTTAACCCCATTGAAAAATGTGATGGAAGTACACACAGTCACTTTTTTAGGCTACTTAAAAAGATTAGGAGACATTTTTAGACACGCCTGAATTACTGCCAGCAGTTTAGTAACCAGCAACAAAGTGACTCAGCTCCTCAGCCTGCAACAGTGCCAGGAAATTCTATTCCAAGCCTGCCAAAGCACTTTTACCTTTATCAGAGTACTGGTGCTCTAAGGCGTGGAGGTCAGGCAGCAGGTGCAAGCAATTGATGCAGCAGTAAGTGAAGAAATCCAACACCACAACTTTTCCACAAAGGTCTTTGTAAAGAGAAATAGGACCTTCAGTGTTTAACCATTGCAGATCTGGAATTCAGAGAACAGTGACAGCCAGTTAGGGGAAGGATAGGGAAAGGCACCAACACCACACAATGCTCCTGATACTTTTAACTTTAAAAAGAAAGAGTTGGACATCCCTTTTTATGCAGGTAGAAAAGCAAATAAAGAGTCTTTTATTTGTCCAACTCACCCTTACGTTCCACAATTCTTCATAATCGGTAAATTAAAATATTATTAATAAGATTCATTTAATATTAAAGTGTTGTTTATATCTTTACACAGGTACTTTTTAACTGAAGGAACATATAAGCCTCATAAAAAATTTCATACATTTTAGAACATGATCTACTTTATTCAACCTCCAACAATGCCATTTGGGTAATAATTATTTAAAACTCACATAAAGGCTAAGAAGAGCGGAATGGAAATCAATTCAGGGCCCCATATCTAGACAGAAAGAGCATTCCTTTTACTCCATGGTTAAAACCTGTAATTCATTCCCACGATATATGCAATTTTAACCCTGAAGTTCACCCCCTGAGGCCTCTGCCTCGCAGTACTGATGTGAGCTCCCACAGCTGCAGGGAGCCTCTCAAAGGACCCTCGCAAGATCTTACAAGGCTTAACCTTTGATTTCTCCCTTGGCACAAGTGGAGACATAGAAATGTGTGAAAGGGGCAAACCAGCGCAGGAGGACGAATGGCATCTCCAGCACCGTGCGTATGACCCGGGGCATGAAAACTGACAGGCGGCCACGTCATGGGGACAGAGAGCTCGGGAACATCCCAAGGGATGCTCCGGGAAACCAAGAGAGCTCAGGAGAACGCAGGGACACTCACTAAGGTTCTCACTATGACCAGAGGCGACAGATACAAATACACAGTACAGGTGGGAACAGATTTAGAAGACAGGCTTTTCAGAACTTGTTTTTGCAGCCAGTACCAGGGAGAGGATGTTTAAAGGGATTCTTTCGCCTTGCCCTTCGCTCCTGGTGCTTCCAGGAGCGGCATTTCTTGTTGCTACAAGTGCCATTTAAACAGCGGCCCATGGGGCCGGCCCTGCCCGGACCGCGCAGGCAGCGGCACCTCCAGGCAAACCCCACACGGGGAGAGCCGGGGCTCCGCCGCCTCTCCCGGGGAGAGCCCCGGCCCCGCCCGGGCCGCGCCACCCACCTCCGCCGAGCTCGGGCACCGTCAGGTCCCGCTCGCGGCTGTCCATTTTCTTCAGGTACTGGTAGACCAGGTTCTCCTTCTCCTGGGCAGTGTCAGCGTCGAGCAGCGCGTACTCGAGCTGTGTCTGGGCGGGCAGGAGCCCCGCCAGCCCGCCCGCCGCCATCGCCTCACCCGGGCGCTGTTTACCAGCCTGGCGCTTCACCGCCGCACATTCGGCATCGCCCGCGGCTCCAGGGCGGAAAACCGCGGCTAAAAAAGAAAATAAAGCACAAAGCACAGACACGCAATAACTCGTCTGTCTTAAAGCTGGACCTCCTCACTTATTCCCAGTTCTTACGTATCCTTGGTATCCACAGCAGCACATTCCCAGAGGGATCCCACGGCGGCGATTCCCGCGCAGCAGATTCAGCAAAGCCCGTGTTTCCCGCCTGGCTGTTTTAGCGTTTTTTAGACGTAAAAATTGAGCAGCACCGGAAAAAGGCGAAAACAGTCTCCAGTAATTTAAACGGTGGGATTTGGGGCTTTTTAGGGGCAAACTACGGCAGAAGCGGAGAAGTTGAGGGACAGCCGCGGTGACGAACCTGCGGAAGCGAATGCGCGGCCGCTGCGGGAAACGGCCGAGGAGGCGGCGCCCGCGGAACCGGCGGGACCCGGACATCCCGGGACATCCCAGGGAACATCCCGGGACATCCCAGGGAACATCCCAGGACGTTCAGGGGGAGCCGGGGCATCCCACGGAGCATCCCGGACACTCCGGGGCTCCGGGACATCCCACGGAGCATCCCGGACACTCGGAGGTTCTGGGACACACCGTGGAGCAGCACCGGAACCCTCTGGAGGAGTATCACAGGACAGTCTGGGGAGGGCACTCCAGAGAAGCATCCCAAGACACCCCGACAATGATCCCGTAGCTGAATTCTTCCTCGTTTTGTTTGAAAATTTTCCTGCCCCCGCCGAGGCCGGGTGGCGCTTACGATGCCGGGGGGAAGCAGGAGGAAATGACTCACCCTGGAAGGCTTTGCAGTCTCGGTCCTTGTATAACAGGAGAAATTGCAAATCTACAAAGAGACGCTCATTAAATTATTTTTGGGATAGGATCCAACATGCTCCTGTCCCATCGGGGACTACTGTTTCATTTGTGGCCCATTGTTGCTTTTTTAACATGGTCTTCTGGAGCTTTTCCTCAGATAGGGAAGAGTGGAGGAAAGAGAAAATATATTAGCGGAAGGACGGGCAGGTTTGTGAACTGTTGCTTAAAAGAAAGGGGAGTATTTCATGTGTTGCCATGTCTGAAGATGCTTTATTGGAAGAGGACATTTGGGAGTACAAATCCATTAGGAAGCAAAAGCATCAGAGTAATTCACAAAGCATCTCTACTCCTGTGCAGGAAGTAAGTAATAGCAAGGGCAGGCCAAAAAGGAAGAGAAATAGGAAAAATAAATCCACAGAAAAAACTGATACACCTCAGAAAACCAAGCAGAGCTCACAGCCAGGTCAGGATGTGGATCAATGTAAAGAAGACACTAGTGTGCACTCCCAGGAAAGTGTGAGTAGCCTGGCAGAACAGAGCTCACAAAATGCAAAGCCCGTTCATGATGGGTTCTGCCCCAGCTGCCAGATGCCTTTCTCCTTGCTATTGGTCCAGACACCTCAGTGGCACGTCTATGAATGTTTGGAAACTCCAGGACCCATTGAAAAAGGTAAGAATAGAGTAAGAAAAGAGCTGTCAGAGAAAATTTGCAGACTTCTCACGAAATGTTGCTGCAAACCTGGCTTTTTAAAATTCAGCTCAGATTCTGGAATAGTAGTTGGTATGACTTCTATCATGCTTTATTATGTTGTTATTCATCAGTTTTGTATGAAATTTTTGATTCTTTGTGAAGAACATGCAAATGTGACATGAAAATCTCATTTCAGAAATCTCAAAAGTCTCAAAACTCTTGAGAAACTTTTGTGACTGTTTATCAAATTTTAGTATTTCATTGAAGAAACTAAAGGTGCATATTTAAGGTAATGAAACCTGTTACAATTACTAAGTCAGTGTCAAAAAAGAACCTTTCTCTATAGATACAGATTTTATTATCGTGTATCCATGTTGGTATCTGATTTGTTCAGCTGTGTATGGACATTTGGAAGCTGAAATGTGCCAATTTATTTGAAATTGTTGTGTGCCAGTATGGTTGAGAAATTTTATATAGAAATAGAGATTAACATTTTTGTATCATAAGACATAAACCCATTTTCTTTTGAGCTCTGTACAAGAGGAATAAAGCAGACACATTCCAAATACTAGTTTCATGGGGAAATACCATATCTGAAAAGATTCAGGTCTCCAATATATGTCCTTATACACCTTAAAACTTTTGTAAAACAGAAAGCATACAGTCAGAAAATGTAAGCAAAGGCTGTCTTAGGTAATGCAACCACTCTCCTTTTTATATTTTGGTAACTTTGCCAGAGTTTCTTCTTCAGACAATGAAATGTAAGTCCTTTCATGCTGATTTTGGCAGTGCTTTTAATTTAAGGCAGGTGTTTTAACACCTCCTTTCCATCTTACTCCCATAACTAACAGGTGAAAAATCCTTCAAATAGGTTTATGGATTGACTTTAAAAGCCTGAAAAGTTAGGCTGGCAGATGGTCAGTGGGAAAGGTGTGGGAAAGAGCTATGGATTTTTTTCCTAGCCTCTCCATGCTGAGTGTTTTCTTCATATAGGTAACTACACAACTTTTTTTTTTTCTTTTAATGGAATTTCAGGTTAATTCAGAATTGAGGTTTGGTTTATTTTTTGTTACTTACATTTGAAATGTACTGGCTGTTTCTGGTGCTACTTCTTAGCTTGTTGCTTGAATGTGAGACAATTCTAAACCAGAAGCTGTGATTACAGGAGCAAAGCATTGAAATAGGGTCAAGTATTCTTGTGGTTAATGGGCTGTATAGCTCAGACATAGTGCTGTATGAGCAGCAGCTGTTTGGTTTTAGGCTGGAAGCATTCTCAGTGCAGAGCAAAAGGCCTTGGTAGCTTGAAAATTACTTCTTCCCTGTGCCTTCTGTCCTTCAGCAGCTGTCCTTATAAGAAAAAGCTCCTAAATGTTATGTCTCATGTAATTTTTATTTTAACTGAGCCAACTATATTTGCAAGGGTATTTCACCTTTGTTTAACTTTTTGTTACGTTTCACCTTTAACTTTTTCCATAGAGTGTCCTGATGGTTTACTGTGCACCTCCACCATTCCATCTCACTACAAGCGTTACAGCCACTTTCTACTTGCAGCACACAGGGCAGGAGAATATCTTGTCAGCTCTTTGGGAACCTCTGTGGAGATGAAGGTGACATGTTCTACTGCTGCAAAGCCCAGCTGGTCCCCAAGTTATGCAGGGGGAACCTCACGGAATGAGAAACCCACTCCTGACATAAAGCACGTCCCAAATGATGACTGTGCGTCAATAGTATGGAATTCATTGCAAATGAAGTCTCTAAATATAATTAGTGGAAGTACTTCCTTTTCTGCAGGTGTTGAGAAACCTCAACAGACACTTCAACTTCCAGAGACAGCAGATAATTGTTGTAAATTTGAATTTTTTGATTTTGCATCCTCTCAAGAAAGTGAAATAGGAAAAGATCTGTGTATTGAGAAAGATACAAGTCAGCCAAGTCTGCTACAGTCAGCAGTGAACTTCAATGACTGTGAAATTTCTTACTCTCCACTAAGTACATTTGAGGAAAGTGGAGAGGAGGAGGAAGTAAAAGTATCACAGAATAAATTATTCACAGTGCAGAACTCAGACAAAGACTCTAGTTCTATGCTGTTTAAAACATTTGATGGACCTCTCTTACAGAGGAAGCCTCAGTGTGAGCATACAAAAGCGGAAGATTTCATAACTAAAAAAATTCTCTGTGAGAAAGAAAATACATGGGACCATCTAGATCCTCAGCGAGGGGTGGTAGCCAGTGGATCCTCTTTTGCTTCTAGTTACAAGGGGGCTGAACAGCCAGAATTGATTTCCTCTACTGCCAAAGCAGGAACCAGAGAGTCAGAAGATGCTGGTGCTTGTGCTCAGGATTCTTCATATATGAGTTTTACTGAGACATCATCACTGCTAGACAGAGAAGATGCTGGCTGTCTTCTGACACAGAAGAGTAATGTTTTGAGGGAGCCAAGTAACATTTTAACTCATACAGATAAAATGACTGCCAGTGCAGTTGAAAAAATAGCTTGCCAGGAGAGTTTCCAGACAGCAGGGGAGAAAAAAGGGAACATTAGTACAGCTGCTGTGTGCTTTCCCAGCCCCACCTCTTCTAAATCAGTGTCATCTCTTTCATTAGCAACTATGAACACTAAATCCAGTCCTGCCAAAGAACTTAAACAAATGGACATTGGTGTTTTCTTTGGATTAAAACCCAAAGCAAAGGAGGAACGCAAAGGAAAGGCATGTTTGAATGAAAAAAAGCAGATACCAGGTTCAGTATCTCCTAATGGAAAGAGGCCCAGACAGCAGAAAAGGAAGGCTGAGGGGTCTGTGGAAAATGTGGAAGCAGTTATAGAAAGTTCAACTACAAATGAAGCCGTTGTAGATGTGCCTTCTGGTGGCCAACGAAGGTGGAGAAAAAAATTTAAAGAATTGCCTACTACAGGTGAAGAACCAAGTAAAAAACACTGCCCCTTCTACAAGAAAATACCAGGTGAGAGGTAACTTGATTTTTTGTAGAGGTTGGAGTGTTGTGTTTTTGTCCTAATGCTAGACTTCAGTATTTGTACTCTTGATAACTACTTTCTTAAGTTATTTTTAAAATATGTGGTTAATACATGCTCCTAATTCCTGAAATTGATTTTTTGCATTGCTTCAGTTGTGCCTGAAAATAGCACTGTCAACACCAGTAATTTCCTTAAAACTAAGGTAAAAGAATTGAGTTTAATTTTGCATTTGAAATTCAGTAGTATTAGAAATATGATTTATTTCAAGTATGAAAAAAAAGAAAGGAAACTGAACAGAAGGGTTTAGTTTAGAAAACAGCCAAGAATTTCTCAGGGTTTCCTCAAGCAATTATGTAAATTAAAGGATGATGGTTCAAAGCTTCAAATGCTCAGACCACATAAGGTAGTTTTGAGTCTGGTACCTCTCAAACACTTGAGGGTTTTTTGGTTAGGAATATTTGCTTAGATCAGACTGCTAGGGTTTTTTGACTTGATGTTCTAGCCTCAGTTAAGTGTATCTAGTTCTAGAAGATCTGGGAAATTTTTGTAACATAAAATGAAAAATATTTGAGTGCTACCAGCTGAATTAGTTCTGTGCATTGTTTGGTGGTTTTAAGAAAGTATAATTCAGTGGAAAGGGGCTGTTTGTCAGTATATTTGCATTTAAAAGAAGTATTTGCAGACAGAAGGGTTGTCTTTTATGCCTCTCTCTTTATGCAACATCTTTATACACACGCTGAAAGCATATGATGCCAAGTCAGACACATTTCATCTTAGCAGATAGATTTGAAGACCCCAGGTTGCTTCCTTACTAATTTTGTTATTGTATGCTTTAAGAGAAATGTTAAATTTAGAATAATTGAAGAATTGCAGTTTGATTGCAAAATGCAATCTGTTAAACTGCGGTTACATGTTTTGTGTCAAGATATTGGTATTAGATTTCAATCTATGTGAATAGATTGAAATAATACCAGTTGAATGCAGATAAATGTCTTATTTGCTTAACCAGTTGCCATCTGTATAAGGGGGCACATGAACAACATATTTGGGAAACCTTTGAAAGTATTTGTTTGTGAACACTTTGTGAAATTTTTCTTTTAATCAGTGAAAAATCTCTTTGCAACTATTGACTGGTACACAAAACACATTAATCTTTAAATGGCTCCTTCAATTGTATGCAGAGTAACTCTTACCATTTAGTTGGGAAGGAAGAAGGAAAACAAAAGCAACATCTGGTTAGAAATTGGTTCTGAACTGTGCATGTTTACTGACTGGCTTCCCTTCCCTCTTTGCTGTAGGTACTGGTTTTACTGTGGATGCCTTCCGCTATGGAGAAATTGAAGGCTGCACAGCTTATTTCCTTACTCATTTTCACTCTGACCACTACTCTGGACTAACAAAAAACTTCAGGTTTCCAATCTACTGTAATAAGGTAAGGTTTTTCAAGATTGCTGGATACCATCATATGCAGCTGTAATCACTTTTGTACTGATGGAAGTAAATAGAAGATCAGTGGTTCCTTAATTGGGTCAGTGTGTGTGTACATGGGAGAGTGAATTTTGTTTGTGAGAAATTCTTCCCCTATTTGACTGATCAAGAGGATTAGTGAAACTTTCCTGACTAGATACCATTAAGAAAAATCAAGTTTAAAAAGGATCTCTAGAGGTCACATATACCATTCTCCAGCACAATGTGGGGTCTACCTTCAACGTTAGATCAGACTGCAGGGAGTTTTTTGTCAGTCAAATTTTGAACATAGGCCAGGATTTTACTGTGTCTTCTTGCAACCTGTTGCAATGCTTACCTTTTTTGGTGTTTTTTTCCCCTAATAATATATTTCAAATTTCTGATTTTGCAATTTGACATTGTAGCTTGGATTTTTTTTTGTGTGCATCATGAAGAATCTGGCTCCATTTTCTCTGTAACTATTCCAGTGATGGAATAGATTGCAGTGATGCAATAGATTCTGGGTGAACCATCTCTTTTCCACATTAAGCAAGTGGAATTATTTTAGACTGATGCTTTGTGTCCTGTACTTCAGGCTGCTGAGTTGCCACAACTGCCATTGGCTGTTGTATGTCCAGCCAGCTCTTCTTTACTTGTAACATGGTAGAGCACCTTGCATAATCAACACATCCAGAGCTTGCATCAGAAAAACTGTTTGTGATTCATTCTGGAAGTTTCCTGGAGTACTTGTCTTGTGTTGCCCTTGCAGTTGGAGTGACTGCAGTCCTCCATGTTAAGATCCAGGGGCCTGTTACCTGGAAACTTCTGCACTTATTTAAAGTGCAGAATCTTTACCCACATCTTCCTTTTTACTTGATAGTCTGCAACTGATCTTCTTCCTCCTTGGTTTCCTCCTTTCTGATTCCAATCCATAGTATGTTGACAGGCTTGGAACAATTTGCTGTCTAAAGACAGCTTTTTTCAGTTTGCTTTTTGAGAAGAGGAGATGCTGCTGAAAGGCTTGATTATGCCTAGGGCCTTACAGTTTCTCTCTAAGCCAGACTGGCTTTGAAAGCTTTTGTTTCCAAAACTACTGCTGCTGCTTTTAGATTTTGTTCCCATTTTAAATCCTTCCTGTGTTCCAGGTAACTGGCAACCTGGTGAAGAGCAAACTCCGAGTCCAGGAGCAGTATGTCCATGTGCTGCCAATGGACACACAATGTGTGGTCAATGGGATCAAAGTGCTGCTGCTCGATGCCAATCAGTAGGTATCACTGCATTTCTTGTGGAAAATTTCTTACAGGTAGTTAGCTTTTGAATTAGCTGAGTTATCTTCAAAAATGAAACAGACTTCAAAATTCAATTAACTTTTTTTTTGTGTGCATTGTGTTAACCACATGTAGTTTCATAATTTTAAAGTTTATTGAGAAGTTGAATGATTTTCTAGTGATCTGGACACTTTCTGTTTTTTAATGTCTAGTTGTGAACCTAGTAATTTGTTATCAGATACATTAGGTTTCTGTAGGTTGAATTGATGATAGGGAAATCCTGAGCTAAAGAAAAATGTGGTACTTTGGATCCTGTGAGAGACATAACCTAGCTAACGTTCTGAAAATCAAACTTTGAAGAAAAGGCTGTTGAAATCTGGACAATATTTCTACTGTATTTGGTGATAAAGGGTGAGATTTTGTCTGTTAGACTGGCACTATGTGGTAATTCTGGATTTAAAGTTCAGTAGCACTTGACTTCCAGTCCTGTTCTCTTGTTGTTCTGT
This sequence comes from Anthoscopus minutus, assembly GCA_013399455.1. Taxonomy (NCBI): domain Eukaryota; kingdom Metazoa; phylum Chordata; class Aves; order Passeriformes; family Paridae; genus Anthoscopus; species Anthoscopus minutus. Next base: position 678,000 of record VWYI01019895.1, on the reverse strand, counting down.
CTCTTGGTACTTTTTTGGCCATGGGCTAGAGGAAGACTCCCTTCCCTGCAGTACATGTATTGAAATGCAGGACTGTGTCACAGCTGGTTTGAACATTGCTTAGTGTAGGATTTGTTTATACTTGGAGAGCTAAAACTCCATGAAGTCCTCTGAGAGTCCTCTCTGAGAATGAAGGAAGCCTTGTTGCTTATGTAATGTATATACTGCTCATTTTTCCTGTTTGTCTTTCTGCTCCAATTTAAAAGCTGTACATACCTTGGCTACAAAGTTCAGCTTCTTGAAGAGTTCACCAATGCTGTAATTTTAACTTTGTTTCATGCCAATTTTTCTTTTCTTTGAAATTTCATTTACCCTTTGCAGATGACTGATATCTGAAATAGTCCCACTCAGGTTTTCCAGTCTGAGCTCTTGCCCTTCAGAAAGCCTTGGCAAGCAACTGCAGAAGGCACAATGGGTTCAGTCACCAGTAAGGGAGTTGTATTTATAACTAGGGAGTTCTGGATCTAGGACAACATTTAAAATCTGCAAATATAATTAAAAGAAAATGCTCCAGTAAGTCCTGCAGGAAGGAAGCTGAATCTGCAGTGATACAATTCTGTTTCTCTTGAACAAGAATGTTGCTTCTCTTTGGTGTGCTGCTTCTCTTGAATCAAATAAAGAACGATTGCAACTGAGGCAGGATCTTTGTCTTGCCTAGAAGGTGGGGCATCCCAAAAAGGCAGTTAATGTTTGATTGCTTTATTGTTGATGTGGGTTTTCTGTTACTTCTTTTCATCACAGGTGAGAACTCAAGTCAAGCTTGTGTGTGGCCATAGGGTTACCTGCAGAATTCCTTTAGAAATCAGGAATTTCTAGCAAAATGAGTCTGCATTGTAGCTATGATTCAAAATGCAATTCTGCACGTGCTTCTACTCCTGAAGGGTAGTCTGTCTGTTAATGTAGTTTATCAATATAGAGAGCTGATATAATTTATGTGGTTTGTTTGTTTGTTTCAGTTGTCCAGGTGCAACAATGATCCTTTTCTACCTGCCAAGTGGGGCTGTTATTCTGCACACAGGAGACTTCAGAGCAGACCCTTCCATGGAGCGCTACCCTGCTCTGATGGGCCAGCGAGTTCACACTCTTTACCTTGATACCACGTAAGTTGTCTGGAAATTGATATTTTTTTGTTTATTCTTAGTCTTTTCAGTTAATAAGACTTTATATTAACCAAATAAATGTAACTGACATTGCTGTGATAACACTTGTTATCTCGATTTAGTGTTGAATAAAAGCAGATATTAAGAGTCCATGCATGTGTTGCTTCTTCATTGGTTATGCTCTTACATTAGAGAATGAAAGTGGGCGATAGGAAAGATGCTGAAATATTTGTTCAGATCACTGTATTATTTATAAGTGGCATGAAATTCTGGGTATCAAAACTCATACATCAAATGTTCTGTTCTAAAACAAGAGGTTTATGAAAGACTAGTGCTCAGTGCATTCAACTCTTATGCAAAGAAGTGTGAGGGAATTCAAAGGTCAAAGAATGCCAAAAGGCTGAATCAGTTTTGGGGATTTTCATTAGACCTTTCTCTGATTCATGTATATAAAGTTGTTTTTTCTGTGAATTATGACTAATGCCCGGCTGTAGACTTTTATTTCTGTTCCATATGTTTCTGTGAATGAGTAATGACTTATATCATGGTTTGCATGTATGACAAAAAATAGATGTAAGGATATAATCAGGATGTGATACAGATAGCTAGCTTGCAAGTGCATTTGGTATTTATTAAGAAAATGTAGAATTCATTGTCAGAGAATGAATAGTTGTAGAGGAAATGTGGATATGCTCAGTGTAATTCTTGGTGCAACAATTTCATTTGGGCATTTCAGTGTTTCTAATAGACTGTAATTATACAGAAGAATAATCACCTTCTGTGTACATGGAGTTTTGAGGGCCTTCATGATAATTTCAGGTGTCTTTTTATCTTTTGTAACAAAGTGATATATTTTGTTTCCATGCCCCAGATACTGTAGCCCTGAGTACACTTTTCCTTCACAACAAGAGGTTATTCAGTTTGCTGTCAACATTGCCTTTGAGACAGTGACTCTAAACCCACGAACTCTAGTTGTCTGCGGCACTTACTCCATTGGAAAAGAAAAAGTTTTCTTAGGTATGTAAAAGAAGAGTACTGGATCAAACAACTAATTAAATATCTAATTTAGTGTTACAAGATAGCTTTCTTGAAGATAGAAAAGGTTGTTTAGTCTGAATGTTCAGATATTGTATAAAGAAATTAAATGTAATAATCCTCCTGCTATTTTTTTAGTTTTCTAATCAAAAAGTTTTAACTTTATGAAAGAAATAGTGTTCTACCATGTTTGCAACGTTCTCCCCCACAATGAATATACATGTGGCCAGTTTATATTCTTATTGTATGAACCTCTTTAATTGATTGTGGTGAGAAAATTGCTAAGGGTGATTAAAAAATGAATAAATGAGGTCTTTATGACATTTTTGTTGTTAATAATTTCAGGCTGTCAAGAAATAGCAGAGGGATGTTTATTCTTAGACTTCTATTTTGAATTTTTCCTTCTAGTTTATATTATTTATTTTCTGACTAAACGAAGATCTTGTGTGCTGTGCTTCACTCAGTTACAGCACCAGGAGCCAGCATGATTGCCTAAATGTCTGCTTCAGACCAGGCAGATGTGCACCATTTGTTCTTTTGTGTATATTCAAAGTCATCAATACACTCTCGCTGTAACTTAGCTTGTCTTCAGTGTGGGTTGTTTGTCACATACTCCAAAACCTTAATGTTTCTAGCATCTTTGGGATAAATACCAGTTCATCTCAGTAATGTTCTGCCAAAAAAATGGGACTTAGAATTTATCAAGGTACTTTTCCTTCTTTTTCCAATTGTAATACAAAATTCTACTGCTAAAATGTAAGGGACAAAGGTTTTTAACACCCGTTATGGGATTCTTTTCTTAATGTCAGAATGCAAAACACTATATCCTATTGAATATGGATTTCTTTTCTAATAGTAAAAATTATTTTGTGCAATAATCAGGACTGTCTCCAAAACAAGCCAAAAAAGAACTCTTACAATTTTCTTTATCTGATTTCTTCCTAATGAATTCTAAAGCAATTGCTGAAGTTCTGGGCTCAAAAGCAAGCGTGTCCCGTGACAAGTACAAAACCCTGCAGTGCTTGGAGTCAGCAGCTGTTAATTCCCTCATCAGTGTGGACTGGAAGGGTACTTTGCTTCATGTTCTTCCCATGATGCAAATTAATTTTAAGGTAAGTTCAGAAAATGGACTGTGTTGATGAACCTGCTAGTAAAATTATCTTGGCTCCTCCAAACCAGTGCTGTGTTTGGTGCTTTTTAACCTTTTGTCAGATCCTATTTATTTAGTGAAGCTTTGACATGTAGCAATGCATTGAAAATGAAATGCAATTAAATGTTAATAACTTCTCCAAACATGATGTGGTGCTTGTACAAGATAAGGTGAGGCTTGTTCAAAGACCTGCTCTTTGCAGGCCTTTTTGAAGTAGTTTTATGTAATGACTGCCTGATCTGTCCCCTTGGCAATTACTATATTGTGACATAGGGCTCCTGTTTTCAGCCTTTTACCTGGTCCAGTGTAGGAAAAGTCTAAAAGGATTTTCTGCCTTTGAGCCTCTGTTTTGAGGCAGCCTATGAGCATGGCCAACTACCAGTTCTCTAATATTTGTCACAAAAGCCAAGTAAACCAGTTGATTTTAAAGCATTATTTCATCTAAGTTGAATTCAAATGCACGTTTTGTTGAGATATGAGATGCTGAGTTTTTGTTGACGAGTGGTTTTTTTTCTGGGAATTTTTATGTTTTGGAAAAGTGACTAATTCCTAGGTTATTTTAAATAGACTACAAAATACTGAAGGGCAATCAGGTAAAGCTGCAGTCTCTAGATTAAAGGTAACCTGGAAGAAAGAAAAAAACAGTGGTTGTTTATGCCTTGCAGGCTTGGATTAATTTTTTTGTTTTTCTTCTGGCCTGCTGTGCCATCTCAAGCAAATCCTTCAGAGCAAGATGGTATTTAGCTGCAGGACTAGTCAAGGTCAGAGTTGACCTAAAAAGGAGTAAAAAAGGCTATATGGCTTGGATGGAGCTTCAGGAGATGGAACTTCATATCTTAATGCTTAAACTTTGTTCTGTGATGTTTTCCATGGTGGAGCAGAAAATGAGTAATGGAAATATGTATGGATTTATTTTTAGTGTGTTGTGTTGTTTTAAACAGTAATTTATTTTAGTTTCTTCTTCAGATTTCTGAGTTGCTAGGTCACCTGCCCCAGCATGCATGGATACTCACCCAGCTGGAATTTCAGGGAGTGACTGAACCCTCAAGGGCAGCTTTACTTCCCAGAGGGAGGCAGTTTTCATGCAGGGTCTCACCTCTGAGATCAGGAGGCTCTGGGCAAATCTACAGTGTGACAAAAGCCATGCCTGGACCCTGACAAGGGCTAGGAAAGATGAAAGGCACAATGATCTAATGGATCAGAGTCCTGGTCTGACAGCAGGGCTCTCTGTGCTGGGGCTGTGCCCCCAGATGTGGAGCTGAGCATGGTCTCATGACATCATTAGTGATGTTGTCCCTGTGAGCTGGGGACACTTTCAGAGTGCCAAGCTGCCAAGGAGGCTGCAGCTAGAGGAGTGTCTGGGTGGAATTTACTGTCAGTAAAATGTGGAGAATTTTAAATGCTTAAAGATGAGTTCCTATGATTATTTATCTTACTTTTGGATTTGATCTATATTAAGAAAATATTAAAAAAAAAAAACAACCTAGAGATGTGGCACTTCACTACAGTGTTTGGTTTTACCCCAGTAAAATGCAGGGATTCCTGTATGTACTGACAAATGGCTGTTCTTGAATAAGCCATATGAGTTTAAGTGGTGTTAGGGCTGGTGGTAAATTAAATATTTAATCATGTTTGAGTCTTTTCCTACCTTCTGGAATCTGTTTGGGTACACTGCTGACTTTAGTGACACTCTGAGTATCAGGCTGTCATGGTGATTGAAGGAGCTTGGTATAGCAGTGAAATATATTTTCCATTCAAAACCATGAAGTTTTAGAACAGTGTTGGCTAAAGCAATAAACGAAGAAATTGGAATGTGTATTTAAAATGGACTTGCTATGACCAAACAGTGTAGTCATTTGTTTTGGGGAAGGAGGCCATCTTTTCCAAAATGCATGCATGTTTTTTTGCAACAAACAATTTTTTGTAACTCAAAAATTGAGGCTTTTGCTAAATTTGACTGTGCAGTGGAAAATTTCCAGGGAACTGAGTTTTGTGGGTCTGTGAATCTCTTGTTGTTTAACTCAGCAAGGTCTTGTACTGGCATTGAGGTGAGACTTTCAGAAGTGCTTGTGATTGAAAAGCACAAATAATTTTTTTATGAGATTGAAATTGCATCCTTAGTGTGGCACACTCGATTTATAACAAAATTTGAAAGCAGATTAGCATTTTTAGTATAACAATCATTGCATTTGAAGTACAGTATTTAGATTTCATTAGAGCAAGGGGAGCAAATATGTGAATAATTGCCTTAATCAATGTTTATCCTCCCAAAATGAAGTGTGAAGAAGAATTGGACTGCTATAGTTATACCTTTAATCAAGTGAGGATTGAACATTCACAGTGTATTCAAAGTCACAGCAGGGTGCCATAATGCCTGTTGATAAATTAAATGTCTGCTCTGGTAGGGTTTTAAAAAATTTTTTTATGTACCTGGTTGGATGGATTCTATATGTTGCTACAGAACATTGTGCCAAAGGTGGTGTTAAACATGGCAGCTTTCTGCTGCCCTGTTCTATAGCTGTCAAGTGTCTGACAGGTTTGGTCATATTCTAACACAGCCCATCTGTCCCCCTCTACCCTCCTTTTTAATCAGTCTTTATTTTGTCTTCCTCTATCTCCTGCTAATATATAGTTTATGATTTTCAGTTCTTGTAGGCCTTTCAAATTAGGAATTTGCCTATAAGATTTTATAGAGGACGCATTAAATTGATTTTCTATTTCTAACTTGAAGCAACACTGACTTGGTTTTATCCAAGAATAGGATTGTACATACTTGGAAACCTTTTCAAGGTAATTTTCATTTTAGAGTGAGAAGATGGGAGGTGGTTTCCTTCCTGTCTTGGAGAGGTGGTAAAACATGGTTTAGTGCTCAGAGCAATACTCAGCTTTGCGCACTGGTTTGCTGTAAGTTTTTTGGGGTAGGTTAATTAACTCTGGTTACTTCTGGACTTAAGCAGGTGTCAGGACCTCTGTGGCCCTGCAAATTAACCAGATGATTTTGCACTGAAGCAGCATTTCACCATCTTCTATCCACTCAGCTGCTGACCTCTAGGTTAGAGGAGGAAATGAATGATTTGTGGAGCAAGATTTATAAGAAGGTGTGATTATTCCTTATTTGTTCCAATTTGTAATGCATTGCTGTTCATATGTGCCTAATTCAGATGAAGAAATTGAGATCCCAAGGGACAAGTTGTTTTGCAAATGTCAATATTTATCATTAATAATTTCAAGGTAGATGATCATTAAAATTAAAAAAATACCAGCACATGAAAATAAAATGTAGTCTGAAGCCTCTCCATCATGAAATGGCCAACCTTTAGTCTAATTAGCTATTTAATGGGATAAAGTATATGCTATTTTTTTTTCACAGGGCTTGCAAGATCACTTGAATAAGTTTTCTGAGAATTTTGACCAAATTCTGGCTTTCAAACCTACGGGATGGACCTACTCTGATTCATGCCTTTCTCTGGAGGATATCAAGCCTCAGACAAGAGGAAAAATCACTATATATGGTATAAGAGTGGCAAAGATTCAGTGCATTTAGCTTTGTGTGGATGCTTTTCCTATTTTTATTCTGGAAACTCCTACTGATTTTTGTAACTGCTGCTTTTTCTGGTAGCTCATTCAGAAACTGAACAGATCTCTTCAGGAGAGATCTGTGAAATGAGTAATCAAGAACACCAGAAATGCAGATTTTTGCGTACATTTTGCACCTGTCCTTGACATGCAGATAAAAATTTTCCTGTGATACAGGTAGAGACTTCAGGGATGGACTCTTGGCCTGACTGATGCTGGTTGCAATGTGCTTGTATCTGAGAGAGTGTGTCTTCCTCTCAGTTCTTATTGGTGGGTGGAGCTAAATTCTAGGAATTATACTGTTCCTTTAGCCAGGCCATTGATGTTGCTTAGCTTGCACTGATGAATGACTTGGTGACTTAATGCAAAGAAATTTTCCTAAAAGGGAAAATTGGAGGGGAGGGAGTGTGTGGGCTAAGTTTCACCTTAGCTATGAACTTTAGATCCCAAATAGGTATTGATAAAACCCTTTTATCTAAAGTATTTCTTAGCTGGAAGGCTTGGAGGAAGCTAATCAGACTGACAGATGGCTGTGATTTGTTCCTTTTCAGGGATTCCTTACAGTGAACACAGCAGTTACCTGGAAATGAAGCGTTTTGTTCAGTGGTTGAAGCCACAGAAAATCATCCCCACTGTAAATGCTGGTGACTGGAGAGACAGAAGCTTGATGGAAATGTATTTTAGAGACTGGATGACTGAGGGCAATAGGCATAAATAAATATAAGGAAGAATGTGTATGTCAAAGGAAGTAGGCTGGAATGGGTATTGAATTCCTGTGAGTTTTATTTTTCTCCTTTCCATGAAGCTTTCTTTAGGGAGGAATAAACTGCCACTCTTTGAAGAGAGATAAATTTGGGGGAAAAAAAAAGGCACCTTGCTTTCTTGTTTATCTATTACTTTTTTTTCTCCTCATAAGTTATTATTTTTGCAAGTTCCTATTTTAAGTTATTTTTATCTTATTCCTTTTCCTATTCTTAATTTTCCTCAGGTTGTGGAGATGCTCAGATGTGTAATGCTGGGGATTAAACAGTTTCCAGGGTAATTTCTGAAAATAAGTTTTGGTAATAAATGAGACAATACCAAGCTTATGTCACATGCTGTCAACTCAGGCTTCAGAGAAGCTCATTTCATGAGGCAGAGCTGACTGTTGTGGTTTAAATCTCATCCAAAAAAAACCAACTTACCTTGTGAGAGAGTATTGACTTGGGCTCCTGCAACATACGTACTTTAGACAGTTGTTTACAAAAGACATTTCTGCATTCTACTCAAGATTTTCTGCTTTTTTTAGTGATATTTTTTAAAATAAAGAATGTATCTTATACCTTTGTGTTCTTTCTGTGCAAAATGTGTTTCCTTTCAGTACCAGAGTTTCTGACCTGAATAACCTGTCTGCACCAGCTTTGGTGAATGTGCTGTGTATGTTGCCTGTCTAAAGCTGCTCTCGTGTTCTCTGTGGAGCCAGTTCTTGTCAGGTGTTCAGAGCCTGAACCACAGAAGTGGTTCCTCACCATGTAATCTCCATTGGGGTTTGCACCAGGTTTGTCCCCTGATTTCTGGAAAAACAAAGACAAATACTGGTACTGGCAGCAGAAAGGTAAATTTCATTCTGCATTTTTTGCCCTGATTTCTACCAGATTGTCCAGTGCTGCTTTTTCTGTATCTGCCTGGTGTTAATATACTGAAGTTTGCACACTGCACTTGTGGGTGCAGGCAAGCACACTAGTAAAATTTTAATCACTAAAATAAAAATGGTTCTAAACTTCCAGGATGGAATCACAGGTAAAGAATCATTACCCAGACCCTCAGAGCAGTTTGTCTAGGATCTTCAATGCTATTTTATCTTGTAAAAACATTTTTAATCATCAGTGTAAGTATAAACAGATCCTTGTCTCTGAGTGATAAGCTCTGTAATGTGAAGTCACTTGTTTTATTTCTGTCTTGTGAGAGAAATAACTGAAAAACTGATGGCAAAAAAATTCTTTGTACTAAAAGAATTGTGAATGAGTATTTCACTGACATACAACATTGTTAAATGCTTCAGTTGAAATTAAGCAGTTAAAGGAATCTGAAGTTTTTCTTTCACGTCATGCATAGTGCTAGGTGGCTGTCATAAGACCTGGTAACTCTCTTGGACTGGAGTGCTCATTCCTAGGATTCCACTCCTTTTTGGAGGTATATGAAGAGGTATCTTTTATGGCTTTTGCAAATGCCAAACCTGAATAAATGCCTTGTACAAATCAGAGCAAATTTGGGGATTCTGTTTGGCAGGCAATTGTTTTTACCGGTTGAATAGTTAAGGAATTATGCCTGGCATTTTCGGCCCTCAGGGTCTTTTTCCTGACTAATATTTGTGTGGAGTATGAGAGGCTGGAATAAGCACTCCAGAGTCAAATCTTAGTCACAATTCAGACATCTTCATGCTTCCATAGTTGCATTTTCAGGAATGATTTTTCCTAAAGAGAATATTTGTGTGTAGGGGGTGAGCTCCTTCTGGGCTGATGCTGTTCCTGGTTTTGTAGTTCCCTCAGTTTGTGCCAGCGGTAACCCAAATAATTCAACTTTCAGTGCAGCCTTATGAATGTGAAGCACCTGTTACCTCTCTGTGGCTCTTTACCTCCTGCTGTCTGTTTCTGGCCTGTTGAATGAAGGGTTGGGTCTTTCTTTTCAAAGCAAACTGATTCCTGAAACTACCCCCAAAAAGGGTGCATCTTGGAAGGTACTGACTTTGGCATCTGCTGGACTGACCTAGTTAATCCTGCCCTGATGTGGAGCAGATGGTCACGGGCTTATTTCAGTCAGCAAGGCAGAAGGGCTTTAGTCCTGGAGACTTTTGCCAGTTCCCTGGTCTGCTGTAGGTGTTCCTGCATTGGCCCCCTGGGTGCTTTCATTCCTCCCTCTTTCTACATTGTTTTTGTACTTTCACCAGCTGGTTTTAGTGTGTATATGAATTCTGCAGCATTTCATCCACCTTCATGGCAGGAGATCTCCATCTTACCCACTCCTTTTTGTGGAAAAAATATTTTCAGAATCCAAACTCAGGAATAATTTTTGTTCTCTTTATAATAAAGAAGATTAATGCCAGGATTAGATGGTATGGGAGGACATACAAGCAGATGTGGAACACTAAATATAACTAACAGTTTTGTGGGAAGATGTATGGCAAGACTTTTTCCCTTGTTTTGATGGTTCCAAGGGCCATCCATCTCTCTAATCTCAGCAATTTAACTCCTTTGGGGAGTGCAGACCTGGGATAAACCAAATTTCAGTATTATTGGACAGATGTCATTAATTAGGACTTTGAGTCTGGCTCTACTTTTTCTAATGACAAACTGATTTTTTTTTTTCAGTCTTTGGGCAGTGCTGGCATTAGTGATGGATGAATGAAAGCATTCATTATTTTGGTTGAGAGTGGGGGTTCTGACTACAGCAAAGGTGCCATCTTTTCACAGTCAGTGGATGAGGACTTAGATCTCTGTGGTGCTATAGAAACACCAGAGCGGGGTCTCCTGGACAGTGGGGTGGAGGAGTCAGCCTGTACACAAATACTACCAGATTTCACTGAAGCAAGATGGGCCTGGGACCATCCCAGAGGCTCTTTCTGTTTGGTGCTCACAGGCTCAGGGCAGAAGGCAAAGCAAATAAAAGGGGCAGCTGTAACACTCGCTTGCTTGGTGCCCAGAGCGGCTTTCAAAGCCAACCCCTCTAAAGAATCACTTTGTATTTCCCATCAGGACTCCTGCTCTGATTACATATCACCCCAATAGGCAGATAAATGAGCTAAAAGCAACTCTGTTGGAAAAGGGTAGCAGGAGGAGAGAGGGGAGATGAGGAGAGTGGCTCCTGGCTGTGCTGACTCAGGCACTGGGTTTCAGGCTGGCTGTGATAAATGAAAGCACCCACGGCCTGTGGCCACCACAGGCTGCTGCTGGGAAGGCACATGTGAAGCATTGCAGAATAAAAGCATAGGGACAGCTAAAGGGAATTTCAAGGTGCCAGTACCTCTTTAAACCTTGATGTGAAATAACAATTGATAGCAACTTGGAGTGGAGGAAGGAGCTGAGATGTCATTGGCATGGTTAAGGGATTTCTCTTATTCGATCAAACTTGTCTGCTGATATGAGCTTTGTAAAGGTTGTTAGGATAAATTGCCATTTGAGTTTGTTTTTAAGGAAGTGAGACTTCAGATTCATCCTTCATGCAATTAGGGATTGATTTTGACTGAACATGAATTTTGAATTCACTGCTTTGGGGGGATTGTGGGAGGATTATTTCCATGTCAGGGTAAAGAGGCAGTTATTGCTTTGATGTGTTTTCTGTGTCTGAATAATTTTTGTTGAGTTTTCTTTGGTAGAGAAAAAAACCCAGCAGGTGAGTTTTGAGAACAAGAGAATGCAGCCCAAATATTTCCATGCTCCCTTAGCTACAGAAAACCAGCTGCTTCTCATTTCAGACCCAAAACAAACAAGACTATTACTTTTAAAAGTGGGTCACAGGCTGCATTATGTATTAAGGGTTTATAGTGAAATAGTGCAATTTGAAATTTTATTCAATAGCCACCATTCTAAACCAAGTGTGTTTGCAAAACATTCAATATTAATGTTTGTAAACCACACAGTATTAGTATCTAGTGGAATTATGACTGGGATGAATGAAATTCACGGGAAATACTGAAATCTTGTCAGTACCAATATTAAAAATTTAAGATCTTGTACTTAAGTTTCACATCTTGGTACAGATTATAAATGTGCATTTAGAGTGCTGAATTTAATGTTCTTCCCAGCAGTGCAGAGAAAAGCTAGAAGGAGATTTCAGTCTGTAACAGAAATGAAGGGATAAGACAGTCTGTCGCTGTTTGCAGAGAAGGAAAACAGCATGGGAGAGCTGACTATTGCCTTCCCACTGAATCTGACCAGCTCTACCTGCTGTCTGCAGGCAGGAGGTTTGGTGGAGGAGCTGCAGCCCACAAAGGCAGAGCCCTGCACCACCTGGAGGCCTCTTCTCTTTCTCCTTTCTACTCTGGACCTTTTACCCACTGTTGTACAATGGCACCTTGTTATCAAATCTCCAGCAAATACTTTGGCAGGGAAGAGGGTTTTCCACTCTGTCACATCTGCTCTGGTATCTCAGTGAAGATAGGCACTTGTTTGTGCCAGTTTCCAATAAGTTCTTACATAAACCAAACGGTTTTAAAAACCTCTTAAGCTTTCCCATTTGGCATTTCAGTTAGACTTTGCTCACATTTCCATCTGTACGTTGTCTTGCTTGTTAGGGGTGGAAGAGAGGAAGAAATTTCACTACCTCAGGGGAAAAGAGATAAGCAGATACAAGCAATGCACCAGAGGGAAAGGTGACACGAGGACACAAATGCCAGCAAGGGTGACTTTGGAGCAGAGTTCAGCAAGACAAGGGCTGGTTGTGGGGTTCTACATGTGCTGCCTCCTGCTGCTTCCCACCTCTCCTGCTTCTCCACCACGATCTTCCTCCCTGCAGAAGCCATGATTTCAATAAACTGTGTTGTGAGAAGCAAAGTTGATTTTTTCTGATCACTCCAGTCGTTTGTCAGCTCCTAGCAGAGAGCTCCCCAAGTACAGTGCTGCCAGCAGCAGGGTCTGACCCGCTTTTCAGCTCCTGTTGCAGAGAAGAGATGGATTGGAGCATTTATCTCAGCAGGGCTTCTTCAATCAGAGAAAGGCAGGCTGGATTTCTCTTGTTACTGAGGCCTTGTTATTTACTTGGCTCTCTGCCCTGCTCTTGGTCTCATCTATTGCCTGAACAACGGAGGTAAATCTGAAATTCTGTTCTTTTTGCTGCTCCCCAGCGACCATCTGAGGAACTGAGCTCTGCAGCAGAGCAGGAGCCTGGTTTTCACTAACACCTTCACGGACACAGCCCAGCTCCTTCCTTGGAGCTCATCTGTGGGGCCAACAGCAAGGCAGGGGCAATTGGCATCCCACAGAATCTCTGGGGCAGGGACTGACAGCCCTGGGGGGCAGTGAGCCACGGCAGGGCTGTTCTGGGCTATTGGTGCCTTCCAGGACATGACAAACATTTCCAGTAGGGTGTGAAGGCTCCTGATTTTCTGCCATGTAAACCCAAAATATTCTGTACTTGACAAAGGAGTGGCAGGTAGAGGGATGAATGCAGCAGGACAGTGGTGCAGTTAGTGACGCTCAGGAAATTATTAACTACCCAACTGCCATAGCAGATTAGTGAGGTAGGGGCATCCCACCTCATTTGGCATTCATTTGGCAAAGGATGACTCACAGGACACAGGAGAAGTCAGACTGAGGCCAGCAGGGTGGGAGCAAAGTTGAGAATGACTCTGGAGCTGCTGTGGCAGGAGCTGGGGCTCTGCATCCTCCCTGCCCACACCAGCACCAGCAAAGCCCCCCACCACTTCAGCTGGAGTTGCTCAGGGGAATGTTGTAATTCTAAACATTTCCAAAGCTCCTTGCTCTGCACCACTCTGACAGTGTGGTGGCTTTGTCCCACGTCGAGGACCAGGGCAGGGACCTGCCATGAACTTCTGCTCCTGAAAGGTGCAGTTCAAGATGTGGTAGCAGCTCTCGAGTCCGAGCTCTGAACGAGGCAGTGCAGGAACTCCAATGGCCCTCATTCCCTCAATGTTCAAACCAAACACAACCACAGGGACAGCTAACATCACCACATGGTGCCACCCTTGGGGGTCACTGGTGTGGGTCCCCTTTGGGGGTGACAGCAGTGATCACTCCCTCCTGAAGGCACAGCCATCCTCCCGTTCCCTGGCTGCAATGCCAAAACACCCCTGCACTATTCCCAGCCTTCTGACCATCAGCATTTGTGCCACTGGCAGAACTTAAAAAGACAAATGGATGGACAGCTCCCAGGGTGACCAGATCACACTGCAGGGGATGTTTTATCCAGGTACCAGAGGGACTGGACACATATTTATTCTGGGTTATTTCAATGTTTCAGCTGACCTTGGGGGTAGGTGCTACTTACTGCCACTTGTCTGATGCTAGGAAATAACCTGAAGCAGACTTTTAAATTTTTTTTTTCAAACACCAAATATTACAAAAATGTACTTACAGCAAAGAACTCCTGTTTTACCATCTTTGACATATTTTTTCCCTGACTATCCACAGTCCCTCTTGCTGTTTATAGTTGTTCCTCATGACTGAGTTTTCCTTCCTCTTTGTTGTCCCCCCCAGCTATTTTTCCACTACTGGGGATTTCTCAGAAATGTTACACTGCCAGAACTCACTTTTATTCTTAGAAACTGGAGCACAAGGACAATTGCTTGGGAGCAAAATGACATCAGTGAAGAATGACTTTGGACATTGAATAAAATAAAAGAGGAGCAAATTGGAGGACTGAAGGCCAGAAGTCCTGTAGGGCACTTAGTTAGTTTGAGGACATTTAGCATATAAATGAGGTTATTTTGGCAAAAAGTATCCTGGTGTAGAATATGAGACTGATCAGTAGATGCTGCTGAGGAGCAACTACTCAAAAATATTGGCTTCTCCTGGCTAAAATATATTGTGCAACCCTAATCACTGATGGAGATAGTGTCTTTCCAACAGCCTTGAAGCATAAACCATGGCATTTTATAGGCACAGACAGAAACAGATTTCTTGGGAAAACTTACAGAGGCAGGAAATAAAAAAAGGATGTAGCTCAGTGATGTCCCTACTGATGAACATCACAAACATACATTTTAAATGAAGAATTAGCACCACTGATAGGCATGATCTTAGCGCTCCCACCAATGCTTCAATTTCCTCCTCCACTGCTGGGTTATAATCAAAACAAATTCTTGGGCACAGATCAACCCAGGCACCCCAGGATAGAAAACTGAACATGGCCAGACACTTGCTGTGGCTGGTCCAGTCCTGCTGCCACCACAGCAGCTTGGACCCAAAGTGCTGGTACTGCTGTAAGATGGAGCCACCAAGGAGCTGTCAGCAGCAAGCAAGGGCTCCTGGTCACTGAGGGTCCTCCTAGTGAAGGCATGGTTTCATTTAAAGGGATTTTCCTGAATGAAGGATTGTATCAACCTTGTCTGGCTTCTCCACCTCTTTGAGGGATGCAATAAATTCGAGGTATAAGGGGTCAAAAGCAACATTCAACATTCCTGTGGTGTTTCTAGAAAATGCCTGGCATGCCCCAAGCTCCTTGCAGTGACTTGCTGGCCAGCCTGCAGGGGGAAGTGGCTGGCTATGGTGAGGCACATACATGGAAGAAGTGTTCATCCTTGGGAAACAAATCAAAAAAGCTCTTGGAGCATCTCAGATGTCGTCTGCACAGACCCACAGGTACACAGTCAGTACAGTCTGACCCAGAGAGCACCAGCAGGGAAGGAAATTTAAGTTTGTAACTATTAGTGTGTCCTCTAATGGGCCTGAAATGCTGGGTGAATCCATGTGACTGGGAAGATTTCCACAGTCCCTGCTGATGCAGCTTTCCATGAGCAGCACAGGTGGTTGTGAGCCAGCTGCTTGCAGGGAAGTGGGAACATCATCTAACACTCCCTCATGACAGAGTGACTGAAGGGACTCAGGTGAGGCAGTTTCTGCAGGACATCAAGGATGGTTTCTCCCTTAGCCTGGAACTGGCACATCAACATCTCCTCATAGCACAGGGCACTGGTGAACCCACCCTCCTGCCTCTAACATACAGGTCTGATGGAGGCTTTTCCAGGAATTTTCTGGGGGCTAAAGCAATTCCTAGTGTTGAATGTGGTGCTGGAATAAGAGACAGAATGATGCAAATGTGTCTGAAACCACTTTTTGAATTTTACTGCAAGCGTGTAAGGAAATGGCTCTCCTGAGGTCACCAGAAAATCTGGGGCAAAACACAGATTAAGCACCTGGTGTCCCCAGCACACCACAGATGCATTTTCTCTGCAGTGTGCAGGGTATCATCACTCTCCTTTATTGCAGTTGCTCCTCTTTGAATCCC
Organism: Anthoscopus minutus; assembly: GCA_013399455.1. Taxonomy (NCBI): domain Eukaryota; kingdom Metazoa; phylum Chordata; class Aves; order Passeriformes; family Paridae; genus Anthoscopus; species Anthoscopus minutus. Next base: position 662,160 of record VWYI01019895.1, on the reverse strand, counting down.
TTTGCAGAAATTCCAGCCACACTGAAGTATGTCTGGCTGTTATTTAGATGTCCCCATTACATATACAGGTATTTATTTAGATGTCCCTATTACATATGTAGGTATTTATTTAGATATCCCTGTTACATATATAGATCTCTCTCCAATCCCCCAGGCTGGAAGGACTCTAAGAAGAGAATTAAGCATTACACAGAGCTTATCTCTGGCTCACTTCAGGGTGGACACTGCACAGATAACCCTTCCTGGCTGGACTTGTTCTCCTGCAGGATTTCTGCTCTCTTGATCACTTTATGACTCCAACCCCAGCTCTCAGGAGTGCTGCCCTTGGGAGGAAGTGTGGAGGTTGTGTGGTCTGGTTTGTGCTTTCTGTTCAATGGGCTTTTTATTTTTCTTAACTTCAATGATCTCACATCAATATAGAGACTTCCCCTACCATCACTTTCCCTCTCTTCCAGGACTTACTTTTCTCCTGGGCAATTGCTGCTAGATGCTAGAGTAGAAAGAGTAAATATTAGCATAATATTCATGTAAATATTAGCAGCCACTAATGAGTGAGTGCAGCATAGGGATGTGCACAAACTAACAGCCAGGGAAACAACCTATATCTTTATTTAAGTGTAGCTTTTTTAAAAAAGGGATCTTTAGTGACTCAGCTGCAGTTTACTGGGAAGTTACAGGTAATCTTTGCAGGACAAGGAGGGGCCATGTTAGGAGAAAAGAAGGTGTTTTGCAGCATACAAAGTGTTGTAAAATGTTAGTACATTTATTAATCACATGTGGGCAGACAACTTCACACATCCTACCAGAATTTACTGCACCAATGTAATTTCCATATTGTATCTCTGTGTTATGATTCAGCCAATATGTGACATTAATAATCTGTATTTAGCATTGTGCAAACTGACATAATGATCGATTATGGAGTAACACATCTGTAACTGTTTACTGAAGCACAGAAGTAATCCCCCAGTTCTCTAAAATATTCTGGAATTATTCTGTACATTCTACATCTAACTAAATCCTGGTTTTGTCCAAAAGTAACATTCTTCAATGGCTGAGAGGCACAGCATGCAATGCTCTACATCTGCTTCAGCAGCAGGTTCCATGGAGGTGGCTCTTCTCCCACCACCATGGGGCATCTTCTTCACTAATTCATCTATTTTGAGAAATGTTTCTCTATTAAGTTCTAGGAAATTCCATCATGACTTTGGATTTCTTCTTAATGAAATTCTTTGAATTTCAATTTCTCACCTCCTTCACTCATCCATAACTGGAAACACAAGGTATTTGTCTCGCAGTTCAGTGTCATGTGGCCATTTTCAAGAACTGTTTGAAAAAATGACGGAAGAATGCAGAATGCTTGGTCTAAGGAAAAGAGAAGGGAGAACAGGTAGAAAAAATACCTTCCATAATGAAGATTTCTCTGCAGACTGTGGCAATCCAAAAGTTCCCTATGCCCACTGAAAACAGGGCAAGAAAAAAACATGTAATTTTCTGAAAAAAATTGTTTAGGATAAATACTAGAAAAATTTTCCTGATTTTACAGAGAAATGAGTCTTGGAGTTCAAACTAAAGTTTGGACTTCACCTTTCCAAAGTTCAAAAATAGAGCTCAGGCAAACTTTGGCCAGGAAAGGCTGAGGATGACATCCTTAGTAGATGCTTGAAGTAGGTGATCTGTGATTTTAGGATTCAGGCCGTGAGGACTGTCCTAGCAGACTGACAGAGCTACAGGGCTGGAAGAAGCCCTGTACAGTGATAGCCAGCCATCCCATCCCTCAGGAGCTCCTTAGGTAGAAATGGATTTTCTGAGCTCAAAGCAACAGTGCAGAGCAAAGGACTCCCATAGCAGCTTTGGAGAAGAGCTCCCAAAGAATGTGTTTTCTTCCATTTTCAGCTTCTGTAGTTCCAGAACTGGGAGTTCCCTCTGTATTTATGCAGAATTCAGCACAAACAGGCCTTTGAACACCACTGAAACAGAAAAATCAAAATGTGATCCTTTCTACCTTGAGAAACAAGCACGGCTCAAACACTTTTATCTCAAAAGCAGAAGTGACAGGCTGTGGAAACATTCAGTCTGGAAATTAAACTTTTGAACAGGAGCCGAGTCTGAATAGATTATATACATATTTGTGTTTGCCTGTTTTGAGTTACATGCTGCTGTGTTCATCTTCAGCTGAATAAAATTTTATAATGATTTCTTTTAAAGTCCAGCACATTTGTCAAATTTACTACTGAACTAAGTTGCACCAATGCTGATTTTTAGTGAATGTAGTTCCTTACTGTAGTAGCCAACTTGGCCTTATTCATTTGGAGGGTGGATAAATACCTCCTCTGAGACAAATCCACCTTAATCAAAGCTTATATAAATCTCTTAATATCAGTAATCCTGTGCCTACTAAATCCAGTAGTTATTTTGGTTGTATCTGGCGAAATAAAATTATCAGTACTCAAACCCAGTGATTCAGTTTGTTGCCACATCACTGTATCTATCTATTTTACAGCAATATGTGTGTGTAAAAAATCCCACACAAAGTGTCCATTTTCATACAGGGCACAGTGTTCTGCCATGTCACACCATGGTGCTGTAAGCAACAGAGGTCACTCTAGGACAGGACAAAACTCCCTTTTGGCATCCATTGGAGTGCCCCTGAAGGAGTTCCTCATCAGTTTCTTTTTGGTGCGCTACCAGCTGAAAGTTGGTCACGTTCCCATGGTAGCAAAGTGAGGAAGGCATATCAACAAATAAATATTTACAGGAAATATCCATGTTTGGGAAACAAATAAGCACTTTCTCTAGAAATCCTGCTGCACCAGTGACATCCCTGTGGTACTACTTGGTAGCATCAAAACATTCTCTGTGAAAAAGTGAACTCTGTTTTCACTGGGGAGAGAGCACATGCCTACATACATCATTTCTCTCTGTGGTTTTCCCAGCTGTTGTCACCAGGAACCCTTTCACAGAGCAGGCCAGCCCTTCTCTCCCAAATCCATACATTCATTTTTCACTTAAGGCTTATTTTGGATGTCAAAGAACCCAAAGTTGCTCCAGACACGTTCCTTTTCTCCAGCCTGCTCCTCTTGCTGTTGTCCCTTGGATGTATTTTTGTGGCTGTATCATAAGAGGGGCATAATACAAAAGGAGGCCTCACTGAATAACTACACAACATTTTATATACCAGCCTTTCCTCCACCACTGCAGCTCTTAGCTCACTTGAGCCTTTCTGTAGCTAAGGGGAATCCAGGGAAAATGCAGCTTTAGTCCAAATGCTGGTTGTTGGCCCACCTCTAACTGATTAGGAGTTCAGTAAAAAATCATTGTTACTCAGTGCAAAGAGCAGAGGCAAAAACCAGTATTTGCTGAAATGAAAAGTATACACAGCGCAAAGGTCACGTAAATTACCTGATTCATTTTCTTCCATGCAGCAGAAATACATGCCAACACAAATGCAGCCAAATACATGCCATTAATGCCACAAAATAAGTTATTAGGACATAAAATGAAATCCGCATTCTCCATTCTTTGTACTTCAGCAACAAAAGATGTCTGGCAGCTCAAGAAGATGATTATCTCTATATACCATATATCACCTTCTCCTCCCTGATCTTTTCCCTTGAGTTTTGGCACTTACTTAATCATTGAGGTCTTTCTTTTTTTTCAGGAACATGAGCAGCCTTTAGCATGAAAGATATCTGAATGTGGAATCCTACACACAGTAAGTTTCACCTTATAAAAGAAAAAAAAGGCACATTTTTATAGCTTGTTATATCTGATCAACATTTGTACAACTATCTGACTTGTATTTGAACTAGCTAAATAAAAATTCCCCATTAAGAGAGATGAGTATTTTTTTTTCCTTGCTGAGATTTGCTTTTGCTTCTTTAGATGGCAATAGCATCTCATGACCTCAACTTTCTCAGCAGAATTCAAGTATGAATGTGTTTGGATATGGGTCATGAACCTGAATACTGAAATATGAGTTCAGAAACACGTCATAGATCACAGTTGGGTTAAAGAACATTGTAGAAATGTCCCACATTCTTCAAAAAACACAGTCTCACACAAGGAGATGTGCAGTGCTTGATGAGCAATAGGACGTAGGAGTCCAGGGCTCTTCCCTCAATACCCAAAACCACTATAAGCAATCACACATCCACTGGAAGCAATGCTTTATTTCCCAAAACTTGCAATTTATATGCATTAGGCAAAAAAATCCCAAGTAATTCCAGTATATGGTTGCCCAGTAGCATCTTTTGGTGTTGCTCAAGCTCGTCTTCAAACTCTGCAGTGCTGGCCTTGCTTTCCCCACATAGCTCAGGAACAGGAGCCACCACATCAGAATAATGCTGAGGAGATACTTGGTGCTGGAGTTATCCCTGCCAGACTTAGACCAGAGTAAACTGGTTTGAATGGCACCTCTTGAAATGCAAAAAGGGAAATTGCTTTCTCATTTGGCTTGGTACATTTGAGTCAAGGACAGTCAAGCTTACCTCCTTTCTCGCAGACCTGCTGATGAAGAAGTAAGCCTCCTCCACACCCTGGGGCTGCAGATCATTGACAGCCACCACGTGGTCTCCGTGGTTAAACAAACACCCCAGCCTGTGAGGACCAGTCCACTGTGAAATGCTGTGGGGGGCAGGCAATAAAGGAGACATAGAGGATACCCAGTCACTGCAGTGGCTGGACAGGATTGCATTTTTGGGGCTGCCCTCTGGGAATGACACACGCCTTCAATGACTTTGTAACTTTGTGATCTGGTTCTGGTTGAAACCATCACTAACTATCATACAGCACGCTGGATTCTTTAGAGGCCTTTACAACAGCATTTGAAATATAAACTCAAGTACACAAAGAATTGGAGAGAGCAGAAGGAACCACTGGGGTGCCAACAAGCACCTGCCCCTGCCCTGCTCTGCCCTGCCAAAACTGCACATGGGTGTCTGTAGTCAAACACTTGTGTGCCTGTCACTTATTCCCATCTCACAGGCACTGTCACAAGACATCCAGACTTACCATATTCGTCCTGCTGCTTCAGTAAGCTTTAGGTAATTGTTAATATCAGCCAGGGGTACGAAAATATCCAATTTCTGCAGCTGCATCTCATCTGTAACTTGACTGTGAGAGAAAAACAGAATCATAGAAGAGCTTAAGTTTGAAGGGACCCATCAGGATTATTGAGTCCAACTCCCTGCTCCTTGCAGACTCCCTAAAACTAAGACTAAGACTAAAAGCATCATCCAAGTGCCTCTGGAATGCTGACAGGCTTGGCAAGATGAAACCCATGAACGCATCTGTCTTCTCTGCAACCAGCTGGAGAAGGCACTTACCTGAGCAGTATAGACAAGTGAACCACTGAGAGGGGTAATGAGCTTTGCCTTCTCTGGGGGGCTGGCTGCAGGCTGGTGCTGCTTTCTGGGAATTTTGTGTCTTTGTCTGCTTCCAAGTCTCTTGGACTTGCACTGTTGTTCTGCCATTTGAGATGGGATGGGAGCCCATCACGTCTGCATGTAAGCTGGCATCTCTCATCCAGCAGCTTGCTGAAGAGGAATGATGATAAAAAATTAAGGAGTTTGACAATTCCAGGCACTCTTGCTGTGTTTGAAGCTGGATCAAGCAGCCCTCAATAAAGCAAAGAATAACAAGTTCTTGTAGAATATCCAGTGGACAAAATAAAATCTAAGTAAAATAAACAGCCCTTCTAAAAATGGCCCATAAATCTCAAAAGAAATGTTTTCAGTATGCAAAATCTATTTATTAAGCCTGGAAACATTTCAGCCAACAGCATGCCTTGACAAAGAAACTGAGTACAGATTGTTGGCCTTGGCTGTACTGGTTCTGCAGGGATGTAAAGCTGTCCCTTGGGAGATGTGATAACTCAGAACTACTTGAACTCATTTTAAATTTATTTGAAAAGCCTTTTCTTGCCTGGAGCTGACTCCCCATTGTGCCCCAAACAAGATTTGGATTAGTAGCAAAAGCTGCTCTTGGTATATTTTAACTCAGATGGCATAACCTTGTGAGATTTTTATAGTAATTCCCTCTGGGGGGTCCCAAAGACACAGGCAAGCTTGAATTAATCTATTGGGATTGACTGGTGAGTGGGTCTGCAGTTCCAGTCGCCTCCCACCTAAGATCTGACTGACTGTAGGTGTCAGGCCACAGCTGACAGCTACTGACCTCTCCTCTGGCTCAGGAGGAGCTTTACCCTGCAGGCACAATTCTCTTCAGCATCCAGTGCTATGTTGTGGAGGTTGTAAAGTTTCCTTGTGGCCCTATAACCGTGACACAAAGTTCAGGTCTTTCTCCGTGACATGGCAAACACTGTGCCTTCGAAACACACAGCAACTGAGCTGTTCTTTGGATGGCAAAATGAAAGGGAGGACGTGTCCTAACTCACATAACTTCTTAATGGAAAACTTGGGAGCTAATGCCCCATCTCTGCCTTTCTCTTTTCGCCTCTAGATAATGCTGCTTGTTTTGGAGAGCTCCTGAATGTTGTTGGAGTTTGGCTGCAATGACTCAGTAAAGTGGTGAGATGTTGTGTCATGAAAAAGTATGAGTCAACAAAAGGTGCTGCATCATATAGTCAGAGCCTGTGTAAGAGCAGGAGGCCGCAGTGTGAGCTTAAATTTCATGTTGATGAGTTTGAATTTGACTCCAGTGTCCCCACGAGTGCTGAACTTTGTAAACTAAGACCCAACAAGGACTCATTCAAACAAGATGCAGCCTCTAGATCTTGTTCTGCAAATAGCAGAGATGTCAGCTCTGTATTGCTATGCCACTTTTAATTTCCAAAACCTTAGTGAAGTTATTACTTACAGTGATTTCATTGACATATAAATGTTCTCCTTTACTGGGTTGTTCTGCACTGGCTTCTCTTGCACAGGGACATCAGACTGAGCTGAGGGGTCAAGCTCTGATACTTCAGTAGTACACTGTCAGAAACACACAGCAATATAAGACATTAATGATATTGCCCTGCCTACAGAAGAAATCCCCATTAATTTCCTTATTTTATTCAGTTCTCACGCTGTTTAAACAGATTGGCTAATATAGCCTGGGTGTCCTCAAATCAGTCAATTCCCAGAAAATATGGGAACTAGAAAGGTGCTTGAGATTTAAAAGTTAATGCTGAAATTATTGACATTGCCAGCCTGGTACATGACCAGCTATTTTCCAAAGTACTACCACCAAAATAAAAATATAATCGTTGCCTGAAGCAGGCTGAAAAAGAAGATTTGTTCTTTGGGTATGTTTGACTTAGAGCGCTTATATTATATGACCACATCATCATTGCCAATGTCCTTTAGTCAGATGCACAGCCTGTGACTTCTGCAGAAAGCTGATCACTTATCTTCTCCTGACCTAATTGAATGGGAAGCTTAGAGAAATTAGCCTTCCAAATTGGGTGTCAAAAATTGTGTAAAACTAACAGCACAATTTCTCCTGCTGCCTTGTTTCACAGTGAAATGTAGATACCAAAATGCACTGCAGTGTTTTAAAAGTACTGCTTCTATGCAGCTTACTGGTGCTTCAACAGAATTACATTTCAAAATATATAAAACTAATGTACTGTTACATTCTCTAAATGAAGTTTTCACTTTCAGAAAAAAAACCAACCCTACTCCATTATACAACAGGCAAAAGCCATTTACAATTAAACAGTCAGTTTGGGGAATTTCAACAAAATCAGCAATGTTTTTGTCAAAATGCCACTTTGCAGCAGGAAGACCCTTTGAATGAGTGTATTTTTTTCTCCTATTACCTCTATTACCGATTGCTTTATCTATGTATTCCTTTTGCAAGCTACAAGTGGTTCCTCCTACCGGTTCCTTTTTGGCTCATTAAATGTCTCCTGTGTCCTTAGAGCTATTAACAGACCAGCAGAACTCACAGCTGATAAACTACCTTTGCTAGAACATTGCTGGGAGTTTGGTAATAATCATCTTCATCCTTTTTGATGCTTTCCTCTGGATCTGACAACGGCATATTTTCCTCAGTTCTTCCCGGAATTTTATCCTGCTGAAAGAATGGGTTTGTATTTAACAGGCTCAGTTTTACAGATTAACATGCATTTTTTCCTTTCTGTGGAGAAGTAACAGAATCAGCAAATATTCACAGAAAACATGGCAAGATACATTTCTCCTTGAAGTGAGATATGCTCAGAGCCAGCTTATTTTAGCAACAAGGTTTCTGTATCTGTGCTCCTGCCTGTTTAAACATATTAAATGTAAATCTTCGAAATTCAACCTACACAGAAAAAAACAGCCACTGGTATTAGTATTTCTCATAGATGGATTAGTGGTAACCAGGTTTCTGCAATTGATTTCATTATCACAACCTGTTATTTTGTTTAAAAATCAAGTGTTCTAAACACTCTGTGTATGAATCTGCATGAATTTAGGGTCACTTGTATGGAAAATATTTTCTTTTTGCATTCTGTTCGGAAGTCCTTACATTAAGAAGAAAATGTGTAAGAAGTCTAGGGGTGAATTGGAATATATTTGTCCAGCTTTTAACTGCTATCAAATAAAGAATGAATTTGGGATTTCCCTGACTAATGAGAAATCTATTATCTCATATTTCTCCGTGAACAAAAAGATACCACAGAAGACTGGAACTCTGACACAGAATCCTTTGTGTCCTGAGTGATACTCTGCCTTCATAAATACCTGAAAAATTAAGTTTGAGGCAATTTGATAAGCCAAGGAGAAATGAATCTCTCCACCAAATTTACCTTTTCAAGTCGCAAAGAGATATTATTTATTTTTATGTCTCCTTGTTGACACCACTATAGTGAAGAGTATGGTAATTAGTATTTAGCTGCCTCCCATTTCAATTCTCTGAGACATGTTTGTGATGCAACTGTTTTTTATCTCAACACTTACATCCTTGGTTTCCATGGCGATCATTTTAATAATTGCTAAATATGCCATGAATATATTTCTGTTTTCAAGGTAAGGTAAATTAAACTAATTACTTTCTTGCATGTAACAAGAAGAAACTGGCAGTGAATATTAATTAAGGATGATTCTTGTATTTTTTTTTCCTTATTGGTACAGATGGCATTAAGATCAACTCATGCCATGGGAATGAGGACAAACTTCAAGTGTCTTTTGAACCATAATATGGATTTCCACTGAATAGCAAGTAGACTATGGAGAAAACTGTCTGTAGCAAAATATAGAAATGACACCTGGAGAAAAACTGAGCCATTGTTACCTACAAGCTCCTTAAGGAAAATTATGTGCTGCCCTTAGAGAGAGGAAGGAATCCCTCTTTCAAAAAATCCAGTGTGTAACAGATCCCAAGGGTGCCTTGTTGCCTGCAATACAGTAATGCACAGCATAGCATGATGCAAGGCTAATCCTAATTTTGATGTATTTCAGATGTTGAAAGCTGTGTATCAAAACAGCTGACACTGAATTGCTGGGTGAGAGGAGGTTTTCTAGCTCCAAAAGCTAGGTTGAAAAGGAGCCAGGTCCCCAGATTCCTGCAGGGTCCCTGCCAGCATGACTAGACTCACTGACATGGAGAATCCTCTTTGCATGAGTGACAGCTACTGAACAAAGAGATTTCAAGATCTGGGCTTGGATGAGGGAACCACCAATAAAAAGCAAAACACATCAGATGCTTGAAATGGGGAGTCACACTGCTGAAAGGAAGTACAAGGGATTCGTTAGGAAGTCCACTGTCAACATGTCACTGAGTAGAGAATAGGTCCAGAGATGTTAGCAGATGTTAAACTTATGAGGCAAGAGAAATATTTTTATCCCATGAACAAACGTTGTTTTTTCCTCTCTATACAGAGAGGTTATTTATTTTCACACATGCCAAAACAGAAACATGAGCTCTGTGCTATTCCCTGTGCTTCAGGCTAAAAAGCTAAAATCCAAATTCCTTATCTTTTAACTCTCATGGTCAGCCTGTCCTAGCCTGAACAGCTGCATATAACACCTGCTCTCTAAGGCATCACAGGTATGAGAAGAATTAATGAACAAGTCAGAAAAGTATGGACAAGGAAGAGACACAAAGAAATTCTTGACATAAACCCAGAGCAGGACTGGTTAAAATCAGACCAAGGGTTAACTCAGAGCATTTCAGAGCTCAGACTCACAGTTGAATTACTTTAAAAAGTACTGTGCATCAGCTGAGCTATGCTGGCTGCCCATGGCATTGCAATGTAGTTTCAACTATTCACTTGTTTCCATTAAATTTAGCTGTATTATCTCACACTTGCTGTCAGCCTATATACAAGGGTGGTGATTGCAGCATGTGATTTACCACCCTGTTAGCTGTGACAGCAGAACTGATTCTTTGCCCTGTATCTCAGCCACTCCAGGTTATAGTTCAATGCATAAACTGGGTTTAAGCTGCAGAGTGCTGTGGCACAGCCTTGGTTGTGCCTTCTGTCCTCTTGACTCTGCTGCAAAGGCAGCAATCCATGGGGCAGAGGAAAACTGCTGCAGGCACTAGTTCAGGGAACACAGGTCAGAACACTTAGCCAGTATTACAAGATAACATTCATCTTTTTATCTTTCCAAATCATTCCCCCTAGATATGGAAGTGAAATTACTTGAGGACATATTAATGCTGACAGAAGGTCACTTCTAAGATGTGCCTCAATTTAACAAGCTCTTGTTCTGTGATTTAGTTACAGACTCGATTGCTACTGGCAAAGGCTGAAGAAATAAACCATTCAGGAACAACTGTGGCACAGCTGAGAAATGTGCAGGAAGGGACAAATCCTCAATCAGTGCAAATGCAGAGCTTTCTTCATCAAATTTGTGAGAGCTGCCACAAGTTGCATTTGCTGCATAGAAACTCTGAGGCTCTGACTCCAAAACCCCCAAACAAACACAGGTATTTCAAGTAAGTTTTTAAAGATCATTTTCAGTGGTAAACAAGAAAACAGACTAAATATTTAGGAAACTTTCATAGTGGAAATCAACTCGATGTGCTAGGAAAGTAGGTGGATAATCTATAGTCAGAGATACTCAGGTGAGATAAAAGCCAATATTCACTTCTGCAGACCGAACAAGGCAAGAGCTGTTTGATTTGTTCCGCTCACCAGGCTTGGAAAAGCTCCTCTTGGTGAGTCACACTGAGCCTGATGGGGGCCAGGATCTGAATAAGGCCTGTTCTTGTCTTCTGAGGAACCATTCTCCTGTATACAAAGGAAAAAAGCTGACTCTTCATACAGATACACTGGAGGTACTTGACCCACATTCAGCTTCCTCTCGCCAGGACATTTGCACAGAGCTTTGTGACTACAGAAACCCAGCAGTTCCTTGGCTGCTATTTCACCCTGATATCTGGACTGCAATTGCTGTGGGGCAGCAGCAATGCTTTCCCTCCTTTCTATTTAAATATTGAGGAGAAAGTCTGTAACGCAGAGTGGAATTGGATCTGAACTCTCCTCTAAACTTTAAGCCAAAAAAGAGAGAGATAAATAAAAGCACAATCACAAATCAGGAAGAATGTGGCTAGCAGCTGCCAAAACAATAATCACATGCCTCTGCCAAGGCATGTCAAAGCAAATCTTCAGGAGTTTACTTAATATCCACTAATGTTTGCCAGTCTGTTGAGACAACCAGTGAGTATTGTCTCTCATTGCCTTTACTTACATGCAGACTTGCCTCAAAAGTATTTCACTTGTGAGGATTCTGTGGTGTTACCATCTCAGGAACCCCACCAGAACAGACCACCCAGGTACCCAGTGCAGAAACTCTGAACAACTTTTGGTGGAAAAAAACAACTATACAAAGGAAATTTCACAGTCATGTTTAGGCACATTATTAAGGATGGTTAATTTGTTTACTTTCTGGTAGCTTTGCCTGTCTGGAATGCTGGTCTTATCTGCAGAATTCAAGCACAGTGGCAGAGAGGAAGGCCGGCTTCTGACTTCTGGATTTGTAAGATCTTGGTTCTAGAAATAAGGGAAAAGCAGTATAAGAAAACAGGCACCTGTTGGGTGTGGGTTAAAATGTACTGACACGTCTCACTAGAGCAAATTTTATTTCTACTGGCTTAGAGGTGTTTGCATGGCATTTCAGACAGACATAAATTTTCCCTGCTTGCCTTTTGTGCTGCCTGGAAGCTGCAGGCATGTGAGTACTTAGTGCTGAGTCTATGGGCCTGGCTGGCTGACAAGGTGCAGAAACTTGGGCTTGAGCTTGACCTACCAGGGCTTCCTGGTAGGAATGATTTATAACATTGACAGTCTGATATAAAACGACATGTAAATACATCCAAAATGCACCCACTAAGTATAACACACAAGTTTTCACTCTGATGTCTCAGAGGTGTATTTCATTGCAGCATAATATCAATCTTCCCCTCATTTCCATATGGCTTGCCCTTCAAAGACATTTCTTCAGTGTAAAACCAATCCCAGTGCAGACAGACTGTGCAATGCCTGCTTGATGCAAAAGCCAGGGTACAGGATTTATATGAAAATGAATTTCTGAATAACCAAGGTCAGAGGCATCTTGCAAAGCAAAGAACAGGAAAATTCCTTTGCACAGTTTTGTAATGAAAGAAATGCTTGTTTTTTCTGAAATAAAGTACAGCAACGTCACCTGAGGGCAGCACCCACTGCTTTTGTCCTCCCTGTAGATGGATGATATCAGAGTGACCCAGTCCTCTATTTCCTGCCTAAAGTTAGAACAAGAGGAAGGAAAAATTACTGACAGGTAACACACAAGGACAATCCTTTTGTCTACCTACTTCTTCCTGCGGGGGCCCAAACCAAAAAATCCTGAGATCAAGGGGAAAACCCTGCACCTGCCTTTCAGGAAAGAGTGCCTGTGTGGTCAGACAAGCCAGATGGCAAAGTCTGATTCAGAGAGCTAACAAGGCCTGGGAATGCATTTGGGCCATCAGGATGAGAAACATGCCATGAAAGGATGGTTGAAGCCAGTTTTCATGCTTGCAGTGGATTTAGTTGGATTAATTCTGGAATGCTTCCCACTGAGTGTGGGCTGTGAGAGCTGCGCCCGGAGGAAGGCATTGGGTGGCACGCTCAAGTAGCACTCAGGTATGTGTTTTTCTTCTTATCAGAATTTCACACATCAGCTGCTCTTCTGCAAAAAGGCAAAAATTCCTCTGACATGCTCGTGACTGCGAAACTGAAGAGGAGATGCTGGGAACCAGCAGTACAGGAGCACTGTGACAAACATCCTCCTCCCTCACAGCCTGAGCTTTGGCTGATCACCTCCTCAGAAACACTTTCTGCCCGTCCAGGACTCAATTCCAGCCTGAAAAAGCATGGACTGCACCACCCTGCTGCAGCAAAAGCCCCAGTCAGTACTTCTGGGAGCTGTTTTCCTTCAAGAGAATTTTTGCCTTCAGTCTGCTTCCCTTGACTAACAACCCTCTTTTCAGGCAGTATTATTCCCTGTGGTTTATCCATGAGGAGCAGAACCTTTTCTAACTCTCAGGAACTGCTGGGTGAGAAGGCAAAGGTCTCTGCTTTTTCTTGTCCCCTAACCAGCAGAGTTTGAAATGGCACTGCCACTGCCAGCTTTGTGCTCCTGCTGCTTTCACGTGCTGGGTGCTGGCACTGTGTGGCTGCGGGGAAGGTGAGCTCACCTGCCTGAAACAGCAAAAAATTAACCCATAAACGAGTAAGGGGAGGAAATGCCATAGAGAAAAAGCTGGTTTCCATTGGATCAGGCAGCTGAATCACCTCATCCCAGAGCTGTGCTATCAGCAGCTGAGACACAGGAGGGGAGGGAGTTGCAGTGAAGGAGCAGGACCTTGCCTTGGGTCAGTGCTACATTGGTTTAACAGTAGTGTCACACTGCTTTTGCACATCTTGCTATGCCCACCTGCTGTTCCCAATGAGATAGTAACATCTGTTTCCAGTGCTGATGGACATCACCTGCTCAGGAAGGCATTTAAACATCTTCCTCACCGTTTCCATAATTTCAGCATTTCTTACGCCAACTTCAATACTTATGATTCTGTGAAGATAATCATGTGAAGCATCCTCTATAACTCTACACAGGAACATACAAATAGACACACACATACACATGTGCATGTCCATATTTTATTCTGAGCACAGTATAATATGATGAGATCTGCAAGGGAAAAGTTAAACATATTTCCACATTTAAAAAGTGCTCAAGCAAATAAATGTAGAAATTCAAAAGAGATGGTCTTTCAATGAAGAAAATCTCCAGGCAAAAATATAAAATTAACTTTTGCAAAGTGCCCAGACTATGGATCCTCATTTCTGGAAAAAGAGGCTTTTTGTTTAATTCAGAATCTTAAAAAGAAACAATAGTAAGAAAAATTTCTTGTTGAAGTTTTTTAACCACTACAGAACAATAGATTTGAAACTAATTGTATATTAATAGTGTTTTAATGGAGGAGAAGAGGAACAGAAGTACTCTAAATGGATACTTAAGCACTTGGAGCACTACTTCCATTAATTTCCAAGAAGCTAAATTAATAAAAGTAATAAAAACAATAATTTTGGTAATAATGTAACCACAGACCACTGAGCAAGCTGCAATATTTTTGAAAGCTTCACAATGTAAATCCTTTTAATGGAAGAAGCACAACAGCAATGTGGTGAATGACCTCCATGCCTAACTATTCCAGGAGTCTGGATTATTAACCTCTGCATTACCGACAGGAAAATATTTACATTTCCCATTAGGTTTTCTGTTTCCTTTGCACATACCTCATACCACCTCATACCACCCAGGAACCTAATCCCAACTTCTTCAGTCAGGAACAAGTGCCTGTACAATCAGTAGCCATTGAAGAGTGCTGATACATGACATAAAATAAAAAAGATGGTGCATTTGAGCTACATACTGATCAACAGCTATGGAGCCTTTTACGTGCTGGCCTTTTAGATACTTCAGGATGTAATTCCCTCTGCTGGATTCGGACAGGACAAAAAGACGCCTTTTCCAGGAGTTCTGCCAAAGAGAAAGCAATGTGTTTCTCATCAAAATTCAGGATAGCAGGTATGAGGGATTGCTGAAATATGACTAATCTGTGCTAGTATACCTGTGAGCTGAAAAGTTGAAGAGGTGGTGATTTGATGAGGAATCCGTGCTTGCAGACTCCACCTTCAGGGCAAAATGTATTTTGAATTCTCACTAATCAAAGAGAAATGAACAGCACCGTTACTTAACTTGCTGCCAATTAATCTCTTTAAAAAGACCTGTTTGAACTGGAAATTGCTGCTCAGCACTGAGTTTCTATGCTTAAATGGCCATAAGACAAACACAAATTAAGGCAATAAAATACAGAGGCAGGCCCTGCTTCCTGGATGTTAATGCTGACAACTGGCCCAAAATGTAAAGTAAAGGTAGTGAAAACGTAGACGTTCAGAAGATATCTTCATTTTCCTGATCTTATTTAACTTTTGGGGTCTGGTCTTATTTAGCTTCATAATTAGTGATCTGAAATGCATCCCTCAAGAAATTCATAGATGGCATTCAATCAGCTAAGGATAGATCATCTCACAACTTTACTACCGACAAATTTTAGGACAAGAAATTTTGTACCTGCAGAATTTCTTTTAGTTGTAGAAGCCATCTTGATTGTTTCTTCCACCCACATAACACAAAGAGCAAAAATGTTGAAGCTAATTCCTTTCAGCTGGCTTTTTGCTGAGCAGCATTTCACTGCACAAACAATTGCTGTTGAGAAAATAACAAAAATGTCACAACTGTTAATTTTCATACTGATGATCAAAATGCATAAAATAGCCATGATAACTATTAATTATATTTATAAATAATTTTATAACATATTAAATTATACACTATATGCTATATTTGCTATTATATAATACAATCACAAAATTACAAATAACAAGTATTATCCATTATTAAAGTATTATTTTTATAGGCTAAAAAGACAATTTGCCTATAAGTGATGAGAGCTGCCAAGAGACCTTTATTTGGCTCTTTTGTACTAGTCACAACACCTGTAACCTAGGAATACTCCATCCACGTGTTTCTGACACTGCTTTGCCAGTAAGATCAGTCCTGTATAAAATTGGCATAACTTAGCCTAAAGAATTTAAAATACACATAGAAAATAATAATAATTCTATGGCAATTTTAATAATTTGCAAGTTTGTTGTATTAAAGCAATGCCTTTTCAAAAATTTCCCTCTGTCTTCCCTCAAAACTCTCATTCCCTGCAAAATCAGATCTTGGCTGGAAGTTGTTTTACCCTCGAGGAGGTTCCACAGACCCTCTTGTGCCACCTGAAGTCACAGAATCTCTCCTGGGAAAAGCTGAAGGATTAAAAGTTCTGTTCTCTGGTTCTTTACTGAGCACCCTGGCTGCAGTGAGAGATTTAAGGGCTTTCCTCTGCTTCTGTTTCTTCAGTGATTTACTCCATGGTGCCAAAAGTCAACAGGGAGTAGTTGTCAGGAGTAGGGTGGTCAAGAATGGGGTGGGTTACACATGGAATTTTACCCCTGAGACAAAACTAAAGATGTGGACTTTCATTCTTCCTGTTCCAGGCTGTAACTGGGAATGACCCACTGCAAACTTAGGCCCATCAGAGGTTTCTGCACATTTCTGTCTGTATTTTTTTTGAGGTTTTTTTCAGGGAAACCTTTGCAACTTTTGCTTTTTGAGGAGAAAGATTTGGTGAACAAATGCTGTGATAAACTGTTCTAAAATTTGCTTCTAGAGTTTTCATCTGTTGCCCACCAGGAAAATAAAAGGACAGAAAAGCAATTTCCAAAGCTAAGAATGCCTGTACACAGAGTCAATAGTAGGGGCACACACCTGGGGTTGCAATGAAGGGCAATGTATTGTTCTCTTCAATGTGACTGACAGTCACCTCAACTGGCAAATGATGCAAGTACTACAAAACAATGTTCCAAGAGTCTCTGACAGGATAAAAGTCTCTTCTGGATGTCAGTAAAAGTCAAGATTAGCATGTGGGAAGACAAATACCCGTGAGATTAGTTGTGCTATTTCACTCTGCCTTTTGGGAAAAAGTTTATAATTGTTACATTTAATTGTCTTTTCAACAGAAAGCAACATTGTAAGCAGGTTATGTCTAATTCAAAATAGAAAATGCCAATCCCATGAATATATCCCCTCAGATTTTTGTATGCCAGGCATTAAGGGATTTGATTGCTTCAAACCTTTTGAAATGCAATGAGACACGTCAGTCAAAACGCAAATAAAATGCCTCAAATCATTATGATGAAAGCTATTATAAAACTTCAAAAATTTCCAAGATAAGGAAAACAAACTGTGTTAATACTTACAAGCAAAATGTCTTAATGGTGAAGAAGGTTTTAGAGAAATGCACCTTCATGTAAATCCAGGTTTCTTATATTGCCTCCTGCAGCAGAGCACAATGTGTCCTTGCCCTGCATTGTGACTGCCCTCTTAAGTCCAGGTATAAATACAAACACCCTGAAATATGACCCACAAGGAATTCCTCTTTCTGCATGGGAAGCAAACTAAAGACTGCTCTGGAAAGGGGAAATCCAGAAGATTAATATTCACTTAGAAGCAATGAAAAATATCCACATTTGAGGTAGTGATAAATGTCCCCTGCACAGAAAAAAAGCCTGGTTTTGGGAGTCAGCCTGGCTTTGTTGGTTCAGCTTTCTGAACAGTCCCTTCACTTCCCGAGCTGTTTCTAAAGCATAATATCCACCCATGGCTGGAATATAAAGAAACAATAAAAACCCTAAAAGATCATAAAAGTATCATAAATTGAAACCAATTTCAAATTTAAACAGCATTTAGTTAAGCTTACAGTGGAGAAGCAGGATTTCTTATGTTGCCTATGTCATGACAAGGTAATTTCAGTGTTAGTCTTGGCTGTAAGTGAACTTTTGGGATTCTCTCCAGAAACATTCAGTGAGTCAATTATGAAAGTGGATTTACACACTAAACCATCTGGCTAATCCTGCAGATGGCAAGAGAATCGCTTTTTGAAAAAAAAAATAGTCATAAATTTGATCAGGGAAAAAAACCCTAAAACATCCTGCAGCTTTTAAATCACTATTCAGCAACCTGGCTCTATGAAAGGGTCAAGCTTCCTCACTCTGACTGGGTTCCTTCAGGCTCATGGGCTGGCACAGCTCTCAACTATGTCAGTGTCACCACTCAGGGAGATGTCTGTTGGTACACAATTTTCTTTTGAAATAATATTATTTTTTTCTGGACATGATCTAAAGTATTGCTCATCTAGCAGGGATCCTGGCCCTGATGCAATGGGATGTTCTTCTCTCTGTCTTTCACTTCTACTCTAAGTTAATCCTTCCATGTTACTCTCCACTCTGGCAGTGTATTCAGGTATTTTATCCTGATATTTCTGTATCTCATATATTAGAACTGGCCTGAAGGACAGTTCTGGAGACAGGGGAATATTTAAAAACAGGGTAAATCTCAAGCAAATAAACACTAATGAACTATAAAGACATGAAAGAGCTTCCAGAGAATAACAAATACTGAAATATTGGCTGGCCATGGTAAACCAGGAATATCCTTAATGCCAAAAAGTAGCTTAAGATGGAGCTATTTGGCAGAAGCAACAGGGAGAACACTGTCACATGCACTGCTAGATCACTGTAAAATTTCCTGTATAAAGGGCAAAATTAAGCACTGGTAGAACACGATATTTCCAATAAAATATTTCCATTAACTTTGGTTTACTCTAAGAGAGAATGTGGCCTGTCCAATACAAGTCACCCAATGCCAAATTGCTTTTCTAATCTACCTTTCCACTGACTCTGTAGACCTCCTTCTGAAAAGATGCCAGAGACCACCTGCATTCTTTAAAAAGAAAGGGACTGAGATATGCCTTGGTTGGTTTTTACTTTACCAGATCAAGTCACAAACATGCAGATATACAAATGAATTTTTTTTAAAAAAAGGTCTTTATTGACGTCATGCTCAATACATCCATAAAGCACCATTTACTTAATTCAAGCAACTGTAAAATTGACATATGAAAAAAATATGTCTCACTATATCACAGTATTTGTAAGAAAATAAACTTAACAATTTGGTAACTTGGCTTTAATACTATGCACTTATTTTCTCAGAAGATTGTAAGTATAGAGTACACTGACTGGGTGAACAACTAATTCTTTATCAATTTAACCGAATCATTAAACTTACTTTTTTGACCTAGCTACCAACTAAAGTGAATATAAAAAGTAGAAATATAAACATCACCAACATAACTCTAAAACAACAAAATCAAGACCGTACAGTAACAAGAAGGCACTTCTGGTTTCTGGTTCAAGTAAGCATTTCCAATTTTGGCAAAACTCCTCACAAATAGAAGTTAAACCTAAACATACATTTGTTACTGGAAAAGATAATCCTACCCTTTCAACATTAAATTTTAATGTTTTATATTAAAGCTCTGTCATTAACTTTTTAATGGTTCTAAATTCTGCATGAACAAGCAGAATTTTTATTTCTGCAAGCAGAAGAACTGCAGCACCACCATTTCAGGTCATTCTCTCAGTCAATTGTCATTTGCAAGGCAAAGTATCTTGACAATGGTACTTTAATATGGTATCACCCAAGTAAAATTTGCCAATCTTTTACAAATATTTTAATTTTGATTGTTCTATTTCTTACATTTCTGTACTGTTCAGGTAAATAATCTAAAAATATTGATTTTTATACATTAATCTTATGCTAGAATGATGACTAAGTAAACTGACTTCCAGATTGAGTACAGAGCAACCATTGGCCTTAATTAATGATGTTCATTTAAAGGAAATTAATACATTAGACTAAGAAACACCCTTACAAACTGTTTTATTACTGGACATACCCATAATATGATGGTCTTTGAACATTTCCAAGGAGGTTACGGTTTCATGAGCTAGCAGTAAATGAGAAGAATTTTTTTGTATATATTCTTAATTTACAATCTGCTTTCTGGGGAAAAAACTCTATAGGTCAGCTAGCTGACTCATAACATCTTCAGTAGCCACAAATCATGACAGCCACACTAAATAAAACCAAGATACATTAATTCATAATAGCTGTCAGGCTGGCCCACAGCTTCTTTAATATATTGGATATTGTCCATCCATCAGATACCCGAGCTTATACCGCATAAAAATCTAGTGTTATAACACTTCTGTTATTAAAAATGTGTTACTCCTGTTTATAATCACATCTCCACCCAAAACCATGCCCTGACCTTTCAGCAGGGGCTGCAGGAAAATGCACTTTCAGAAGTAAAGTTCCTTAGTGAGCATGGAGACCACGCAGGGAATTTGCTTCTTCTCACTGAAGCGGGGATCGTCAGACTGGGACTCGAAATTCGTGGCCACCACGTAGTTGACCCGAGTGAGGATCTGCATGATCTCAAGCTGCTTTCCATGCTCATCTAGCACAGAACACAAAGACTGCACAAACCAGGAGCCTCTTCCAGGATTTCTCCAGGAGTAATAACCTGACAGGAAAGACAAGGAAGAGAATAACGTGGAGTTGTTTTTGCTTTTATTCGTGTGAAAGATTCTGGGCCAAGATTAACAATGCACACACAGAAAGCTGAATTCTTAACAGTTGTGTCATATATCCTACTTCATTAAAGTTGAGAATAATGCATATTAACTCTCCAAACCTCACACTGCTTAAGTACCATTCTACATTTTGGCATTTCGGAATCTGCAACACGTAAGATTACACAGGTTTCCTTTCTGAGAATAAGTTTTGTACTGTAACTATTCCTTTTCCTGCCTCCATCACACATTTAACACACCAAGACATGAAAGAGCAGGATTCCCAGAAAACAGTACTGCCTTTGCCATCTATAATCTCCCTTTTCCTCTACAGCCAGTGTAGAAGGGGTGGATACCCAGTGTGTTTGTGTTTTGTCCATCAGTGTACAAGGTATCATCAGTGGGGGTCCATCTCCAATCCAGTCACTGTGGATGGTGAGTTTTCAGTCTTCTACACCCATCTCAACTCTCTTTTCCTTACCAGGCACCGTGGAATAAGCAAACAGAAAATCTGCTTCTACTGGGATTTTGTATCTTGGGTTGGCATCTGTCTCCAGGGTGTCATTGGCAGGTCCAGAGTCAGTTTGTATACCTTCATCAAATTCAGAGCCTCTGCAGGCCTGAAAGCAGAGAATGTTTCCAATAAGCAGAAACAAGGTGTTATTACAATTGGTATTCATCAAAATTTTTAATGGATTCAGTTCTAAGCAGTTCTTTGCATATATTAAAAGCATAGATGTAGTTCTGGGGGATATCTGATTGTTCAGTTACCAGCTTACCCTTTTAAAAATATACATCCTGCTCATAAAGTTACTAGCTAGTTCATAGTTACTAATTACTTCATAAAGTTACTTGCTTACCCTTTTCAAAATATACATCCCTGTAAGCAGTGGGAAGCAAAGGTGTTGAGGCTGTGCATCTAAGTTGTTTGTCAACAAGTGCCATGCTAGTATTGCCTTATTCTAACCATGATTAATTTTACCAGTCTAAAGTCACTCTCAGCACTCAATTATTACATAATGCCATGTGCAGTGTGACTACTGGACAATTTCTTGATAGTAGACTCCACAAGTGGAGACTCCACAGTGTGGGCAACCTGTTCTAGTGTTTGACCACCCCTTACAAGCATACTGTGGTTTTGATATTTTCCCATTTATCTCTTTGATTCTTAATTTTCCCTTAATTATGGGTTTAGCTAATGGGCATACTGGGACAATAGTCTGGGTGGGTAATTTTCAGCTCTTGATCAGTAGCTTTGAATAACAGCTCTTGCAAAAGAAGTCTGACTGGCTTATATAACAGGGCTGGTTGCCTTAATTAGGATAATTTTAAAGTCTATAAAGTAACCATTTCAAAAGTGTAATTAGAAGAAACATCACTTTAGCAGTATGAAGAGTCTAAAACAGTTTTCACTTTGAGGGTGAGGATTAATTGATGGAATAGCCTAGAGAAAACAACATCTGCTGCAACGCTTATATATAAAAAATACTATATATTATGTAAAAAAAGATAATTCAGACCCATGATATGTCAGTCAATGCTGTTTGAAACAGTTGTCTTTAAAAGTTTAACTAATATACAATGAATTGCATGCTAATTTAAAAAATGCAATATTAATTTTTAGGTCACTGAGGAAAAGAAGAATGTTTCTTTTAGCAGTTATTTGTAGAGGCAGCCTAATTCAAAGAGACCTGGACACTATTATTCCTATTGAAAAACATGTGTTGTCCTGCTTTGTCAACACAAAAGTGAGTTTATCTTTCTGCTTTGAAGTTCATCTATTACCAAGAGAAACCATGTAGAAAATTACAGTGATAACATTCTTTCCACCTGTGAATCTCGTATATAAATTATCTTTTAAAAACAAACAATAATTTTACCCATTAACAATAATTTTCCCACAACTTGTCTCAACACATTTTTTTCACAAAACCCCCAGCAACATTCTGCAAGTCAAGGTACAGGGTTTTTCTAGGGCAGACAAACAACAGAGCGTGCTCTCCCTGCTGCAGCAGTAGGACTTAGGGCTATTACCTGAATGAAAAACAGTTTGGGTTTGCCTATAAGGCTTTTACACTTGTCTCCTCTGAACAGTGCAGTCAGACTCTTGATAGCCATGGGTCCATCTGTGCCATAGATGAGCCCTTCTTCCCCATGGCTTAGGAGGATACAGGCAAAACAGGCAGCATCACTGTGGTTCTCCTCAGCAGCTACAAGGCAAACAACCTCTGAGTCAAAAGGAAGCTACATTTTAAATGGAAGTTATATTTAGAAAACACATTTTTCTGAGGCTAAATACACACTGGGCCAATACTGTTGGGCATAAGAAGGAGTGGATCATCTTTTACAATGTGTAAAGTACCTTGAGTTCATGGATGCATCCTTCACTTGACTCTAAGCCCACTGGAATCAACAGGCTGAACTCCTTATCTAATATGTCAAGGCTCTTCATCTAATACACAACAAAAGTGCTTCACAAGGTCACAAGGACTGTGCATTTCTGAATTGATGTTGGGGGATAAGGTGGGGAATTAAGCCCAGTCCATTCAGAAAATAAATCATTCCATACAGAAAATTGTATGTGTGGGGCCTAAGCAATCTGCTCTAACCTGCTGTGAGCAGGGAGTAGATTCAGTGACTGCCAAAGGTCTATCTCCCTCCCCTCTAAATTATTCTACGATTCTGAATTTTTACCTTGCTTCAGTAACTTTTCCATATCATCACGGCTTCGGTCATTGTAGGTACAAACCTCAAACCCTAAGTTTTTAAAACTCTTAGCAAGATCTCCAGCATCTTTGTCAGTGCCATTGCGCGTGCCCATCCCTGCCAGGAAACAAAGAACATGGCTGACTGCAAGTTACACAACTCAAAATGATTCACGTGTTCAAAGGCAAATGTTTCAGCTTAGAATTGAAAACTTAAACAATGTCTTGGTGACATGTTTTTCAAACAATCCTCTAGCAGCATTGAGAACAAATTGTGAGATTTTAAAGTGTTAACACATATCTTATCATGAAAAATGCTGGCGCGCGCCCAGCACATTGCAACACAGAGCAGCTCCAAGGAACATCCATCTCCTTTTGGTTATGCAGTGCAACACAGGCACAAAGCACCCCATGAAAAACCTTGTGAAAAGTGTCCCTATTATACCCAGTGAAAGGACCTGATACAGAATATTTGGGGAAAACAACTTACTGCATTTGCCAAATGTACAGGAAAAATCCTACAATCCTGATTAAAACACAAGTATTTGTCTACCTTGAAACCACATGTAGTCTGGAAAGTTAAATGTAGAAGTGTGAACAGAGCACACCTACAGCTATTAGCTTTTGTAGCTCACAGCTGTAGCTCAGGGACAGAATTTACAACATGGGTTGCAGATGCCAAAGTTCAAATTTTAACAACATAGTTTTAAACTCTGGAACAAAGGTTTAGCTTGAAGTTGGTACAGCCAGGAGACATGGTCTTTGAGACATATACTGAAAAGATGTTGAAAAGAGCCACTCTAACATAAGTGTTAGAGAACAGGAAAAATTTTAGGAACAACTATTTATCAAAAAAGATAGAAACATTCATTAAAAATCCATGTCCTAAAAATAGAATACTTCTTGATTAAAGAAAGTATAAACGTTCTATGGTAAGTAATGAATATCATCAAAGAAAGAACATTACCTGTTTTGTCTTCAAAATTCTTGTTGTTTATAATAATACATTTGCCAACTTTCTTGTAATCCATATTATACTGGAATGTGGGTGTAACAATTCGGTATTGATTACTGAGAGAGGGCTTTGGCTGCTCTTCTTCTCCATTCTTCTTTTTTCTAGGTGATCCAAATGAAATTATTGTTAGTGACCAGTCACATGCATGGCCTATTAACCGTAATTCAAACCATTTGTGCAGCCCTGCCCAATGTTTCTCCTTCTCTAATATTTGTTTCTTTCATTTACATTTTGGATGGAGGCATAAAGATCTCGTGATTTCCATGAAGCGATTACTGTGTGTGGATGGATTCTGACAAGGTGAAATAACTCTGGAGTGAACTGCAGCCAACAGCAGGACACACAGATCCTGACCCAGAGATAAAACAAACAGCCTGCATGAAGTGAGGCTGGCAGTAGCCTTTTGCAAACTGTTTCTGGACATAGTTTACTGTAAGTAATTAATGTAAAGACAGATTTCTCTTAATAGCTATTCCAGAACCATGAAGATAAGCAGTTTACCCAACTGTGTGATGAGATCTGGTGACTGAATCAGCATCATCCCTAAATTCTGCGCAGATTTAAGACTAAACATGGGCATTTTCTACTGATAAAGGTTATAGGTGTGAACAAGTCACGTGTTAATTTGGTCTGCCAAACTGCAGTCTGAACCTATGCAAAAATCCATGCACATTTCAATGTAATCATTGAAACCTGAGCTTCACATCAAATAAAACCTAATAAAAGACAAACTGTTATAATAATTATGTTAATGGATTATATTAATAAATTTTCCCTGGTTATATGACTGTGTACTGATCTTTTTGCTGTGTACAGGAGTCTTACATTGGATTAGAAAGAGATGCCAAGGGATAGCACAGACATTACTCACAGATGTAATCTAAATAAAGTATTAACACCAAATCAATTACAGCCAGCACGCATACCTGATGCACAAGCATGAGGTGCTCAGCAGTACTTGCTTTTAGGGGTGGACTTTTTGGTCCAAGCAGGTGGCTTCAGGTGTGGTTAACATTTCCTCAAGCAGAACTGAAGCCAATAAGAGCCTATAAGGAGTCTGATTCAACCTTAGAAATAAAAGCAAGCTTTGGAGCTGGCCCACTTAAAAACAATGCTGAGGAAAGGGTAGAAGAAGTTATTGGCACCTCTCTTATTTGTTCCAGCATCCAGCTTCCAATAGTATTTATTGCTGATGTCTGAGAGGAAAACATGAACTACTTTCACAGCACAAAGGACTATATAATACAGTTCGGTTATAACAAAATAATGTACAGTTTGGTTATAACAAAATTAGATTTTTCCTATAATCTCAATTAATTTAAGTACTTTCACTATTCTCATTATGATATCTTCCTAAAGAATTATTCATTTATTTGCTTCAATAATAACCTGTAGACATGAGATTGCTATGAATAGATTAAATGTTATTTAGGCAATCTATGTTCTTACCTGCCTGATTTAACAATGGTTGAATTTTAAGTGTTTTTTAAGTATCGTCTTTTTTATTACTAAGGGACAAGACCAATTAGAGTCTATAATAAACCTTCTTTAAATGATTCATCATGTATAAATGCTACTGCAATTCAATTTCAAAACAGCTTCTTCTTATCTTTGAGTGCCGTCACGTTCTATTATAAAAGGGCCAAATTAAATAGCTGCACCTGGCAGGCTTTCATTATACTCTTTTTAAACATGACCATCTTAATGTCATGTCCTCTTTTAGACTTCTCTTAGAGACTCAAAAACAAGATATTGAACCATATTTACTTGAGGATTATGTCTGGAAATACAGGGGTTTTTTTCTGGTAAACTGCAACTATGGATATCCTCCTTGTATATGCTTCTTGAGGGCTCTAAAAGCAATAATTAAATATGCTTTGCCTCAAGAAAAAGTCTTAACCAACTCTTAACTAATTCTTTTAAAGAATTAGTCAGTGCTGTATGATGCTGATATTATAATTTGACTTTCAAAGAGATTTTGGATTCTTATTTTAACCTAAAATTCCCCCTGGTCCTCCAGCACTAGACAGTTCTTTGTCAAAGAGAGAAAAAGAAATTTCAGAATAACAAATAATCACTCAGATCCATGAAGAGGCATTTCCTCAGCCCACAGATTCCAGTTTGTACAGATTTATCTGGCTTCAGTGATTTCCTGAAAAACTTGTTCAGACAACAGTGGCTGTTATAGACACCAGGGTATTTTCAAAGGGGTTGTGCATACTTTTTTGTTTATGTCCAACCCATGAGCAGCTGTCAACACTCAGGGATTTGAGCAGTATCATGTGTGCACTGTCTGCTTTTCTACAACACTGGAAGTGCTGGAACTCTAGCCCAGGAATCAGGCAGCCACGCTACCCCACAAAAAGCCTCACTGGAAATAGCAGCAAGGGTTAAGTGGCACAGCAATGTAGCCACACAACTTCTCTGAAACCACTTCACTCCCAAGTTCAATAGTTTGCACCCATTCATGCAGAAATACTCGTGAGTTTAAGGGATGTAATTCCTGCTGCTGGAATTCTCAAAAAGCAGCCAGAAGCTCTGTGCCAGTCAATGGCAAATGCCACAAACAAGCCTCAGCAGCACATTTCCTTTCCCCATTCCTTCACAGAGGGCACTTTGGTTTTAGTCTAATGACTCCTCCCAACTGAACAGATTAATGAGATACCAAAAAATAACACAGCATGGTTACACCTATCATTTCTTTACTGGCAGACAATAAAAAGTTCCAGAAATCTTTTGGCATCAGTCCAAACTGAATGAATAAGGGAGCAAAGGCTGTGGATTAAACTCAGCCTGGACCTGCAAGTCCAAACAGAAATTCTTTTTTGAAGATCCTGGTTCCTGTGCCAACATAGCATGATATGGGAGGGAACTGCATGACTGGACTACACTGACAGTATAATGTCCAACTTCTCAGATTCAACAAGCTAAATCAGACCTTGTAATATAACTAATAAAGTTATAAACAAGTAATCATCAGGCCTTAAGGGAAATCTCCTGTCAGTGACATGCTGGCTTATAACTGAAAGCCTAAATCTTTTTTTCTGAGCTTTGAACTGCACACCTGCTAATGTAAATGCTGACTGGTGTTCTTACTAAGCTTTCTAATTCATGTATTTTACAAAAGGGTTTCCACAGATTAGTTATATGCTGTTATAAACTATTTTAAACTATGTGCCCTCTGCTTAACTTCTTTCTGTTTCTCTGATATCTAGTGTCTTTTGGGATTCAAACCTGCCTGGTCTAAACAGAAAGTTGAATTTCATGACTGTTTACTCATTCTTCAGGTCTTAATTACAGCCATTATTCCTCACTCCATTAATGGTCACTGATCCTTCCCTTACACAGAAACATTCTCCCCATTATTGCTGTCACGTATTTCATGTTCTCTCCCTTCGGTCAAAGGTTCAGCAAAACTGAAATTCCACTCTGGCACTCTCCTAGCTGGCACATTTTCACCCTCACTGTGTCTCTAAATCCAGGCCTAAGGCTTGCCAACAGCATATTTGGGAATGTGATTTCATCAAATCTAGACTCAGTCTGTGCCTGTGAAAATCCTTATTATCAACTTCTCATTTTTCAAATATAAAACTTATCTATTCTATTTATCACTTTGTTATTGAACTTTTAAATAGTAGTAGACAAGTGTTTTATCAGCATGAGTGGCTAAAATTCTGTCAAAGTCAATGGAGATACCCCACTTGCATGGGTAGTGGACTTGATCATCTAAAGGATTGCTTATCACAACAAACCTTCTTTTCTCTTATACTTGGAATAAATGATTGTTTCAATATGGTTCGAGATTTCAGGATAAAAATATCACTGACAACATTCAACTATACCTAAAGATAATTTAGAAAAAACAAAGCAGTATCTCTTAGCAGCTGTGATTTTCTCTCATTTGACTTCCTTTCTGCTGGCATTTTCCTCAATTCCTGCTGTTACCATATATTAGTGTGACATACCAACATATGAACAATCCATGTGCAGAACAAAGGCTTCCTTGAGCATTGTCTTTGTTAATCTAATATTGATCTACTCCTCTGCCTGGTTATTTAAGTGACTGTTCTTTTCCAGGGAGAGTTGCTCAAAATGAACTCTAAAAATCATATTACAGAGGGATATCTAGGTTGTTAAAAAGTTATAGTTCCTTTCTCTCCCAGGAAAATTAGGGCCTTTTGTTGCTGTACTGAAAAATGCAAGCAGATAAAAAAAATTCTACAATTCCATACTATTTAATTTAAAGGAGCTGACATTCAGAGTTGGGTGGGAAAGGCCACACTGATTCCATTTATTTCTATTTGAAGTAAACCAACAAAAGGAGAGAACTGTGTCTTACTCTGCTCTATGCAGTTCAGTAAACCTCACCTTTCCTAGATAAGGAATATCTCAAAACATTAAGACAGTTTTATTGGGTCTTCTTTCTTTTATACAATATGCAATATAATTTTTCAGTAACTGATAACATCTTTCTGTTAAAAAGAAAATCTGCCCTTAAAAACATGGTGTCTTTGCAAAACACATCACTTCAGGATTCCTTCTGGAGTCCAAATGCTTTTTTGGCATTGGTGAATAGTTTTATTCTAGTTTTTGTCACATTCTCAGCCTTTCTGTTGAGTCTAGGTATGATGGACAGTACAAATATTCTCAGGTAATCCATCAACGCCCATCAGAACTTTCATACAATTAAGTGTGAAATGCAAAATGTCTTAAATTACAATGGTCTTAAATCTATTACCAACAACTGAGGTGTTTCCCTTAGGACTTTTGACATTTGCAGACCTCTTTCCAGGTCTTTCTTCATTTGAATGTTTCCCATTTGAAACACTTGGAGTTACAATATTGTGGAGTGCATGGGACAATGCATTAGTTCGAAGGCCTCTAAAGAAACTTACACAGCCTATATGGCTGATTTATTTTTATGCAGTTTGTGTGGCTCTTTCTGTCTAAAAACCCCCATTCCTTCCATTGTTGCATGCACAGCATAAATTACATTTGTGACTACTGCTCACCACAAATGCTGTTTGCTCTCCTGGGGGAAAATCCTGGACTGGACTTATTTATATAAGAAAGATAGTGAAAGGGTAGACAGAAAATAATGAAAATGCAAATAAGATTGTGTTTGAATTCACAAGGCATCACCAAACTATGTATAGTAAAACCAAGCGTGCTGGAGATCAATTTAGAGTTATTCATAACAACAAAACTGAACAGGAAACAGAATTTATAAATTAGCCAAAACAAGTTTCATTATTTTGTTCTATGTTTCTACCTTAGCCTCATTAATTAGTGGTCTGATGTGGACTCCATAACTCATATATCTTATGTTTTCTGAGGAGTATGCATTAAGATCTCTTACTTCTACATAGCCTTCTCATCAAACTATCAGCTTTAATAACTGTATCCAGTCTAATTTCACTGTATTAATACACCTCCAATTACTGTACACTCTCTGCACTTTGAATTTTTTTTAATCTTGAACCCTGTTTGCAATATCAAGCAAAAGACACTTGTTAAACCTGACTAGAGCTTTTTAGATCTTAAGTTCTCTGACTCTTTGTTCTTTGTCAGATCTGTTTTGGTAGTGTCACACAGATTTAGAACTGCATGCAAATAACAGATTATCCTGTTGCCTTTTCCCATTAATATTGCATCACGTTGGCAGAACAGCAACATTTCTGGACAAGAAGAATGCGTCACCACTCAATTGTCTTTTATAAAAATGAGTATGCCTTTACTGTTAAAAATCAGGAAGCATAAATTATATGGGATAAAGACTAAACCACAAGGTCTAGACCAAATAGTAAAACTGTATTACAGTGCATTTGAAAGTGCATACTCAGGCTTGTAAATTATGTGCCAGTAGAGAAACTGAAAGAAAAAGCTTAATAGTTGAAACAAAAGTCTCCTGAGGAAAAGGGGGCAATACTAACTGTTCAGGAGGAAGTTCAAGTAAGCATTGCATACTTTCAATTCCCCTATTAGCAAACGTTAGCAAAGGACTGCTGATTTTGATACATGAGCACCAACAAAATCACCAGTCCTTAGAAGGTCATTTTAAAATATATTCCAGACAGATATCAAAAGAAAACTGAGAAAAAATTATAATACTAAAGTCAGGATATTCTCCGCACAACAGAAAGTCTTCATTTAGCAGAGAGAAGAAAAGTGATTCTACGAAACTGCATATAGAAATTCCCCCAAATACATTTAAACATTATTTCACCTACATTGCTTACCATGGCACACAGATGTCTTACACAAAAGGCATGAAAACTGACAGCTGCAATTTGAATAGCAAACATAAACAAAACAATACCACACACACATACACACACACAAAATACAGTGTTCCTAGATTTCTGTTCACTGTCAGGATCTTGTTTCATCTGTTAAAGAAATTCAAAGTTTCTGTGAAATATGCTAAACTGATGGTACTGGAGTCTGAAGTTCATATTTATTGATGATATATAGTCTGTGCTGCCCTTGCCTAAGTATATACTGCTTTGCTGAAATGTCTAAACTTGGAAAGGAATTTTTGGGAATGGGTGGATAAAAGGGAAATGGCCAGCGTGCTGCCTGGAACACCACAGGCCCCCTCCACTTTCCCCCTGGGAGCAAATGGACTGCTCAGGTAATAAAGTAATGTAAATAATTGTAACTAATAATTGTAGACGTCCTCAAGAACAGGACCATAGGAATTAATTAGCCTTCAGTTTATTTTTGAACTGCCAATTAGTTCACGACTTCTTAAGGACATCTTTGGAATCAGATTGCCAGCTGACCAAACAAAGCCAGTTTCAAAGCCTACAGCAAAAAGCAAAGCCTTTTCCTTGAGTGAACCTGAAGTTATGAACCTACTAGGACAGTACCTCTTGCTCATTTGGGAACTCATGTCACAAGACCTTCAAATAATTGTAAACACAGTCATTTTGAACAGAAAATGTTGTTGTAACAGGATCAAAAGAAAGGAGCTAGGTAAACAATGAGATTATTTCCTTGAACTTATCAAGATAATACTAGAGCTGGGAAGGAACTAAGCTATCATTAAAAAAAATTCTTTCCAAGCCTGGACTGAGTTCATTCATCCAAAAAACCAATATTATACTACAAATGTACTTTTGTTCTTGATATGACGTGTAAGAGTACTGTAACAGATTTCACAGAAAACTTGCAAAATAAACCACTTCAATTTATTTAAAGAAATCCTGGCATTCCCCCTAAATTTCCTAATATCACATCTGAGAGTACAACACGGAATAAAATATATTTATTAAGACCATATGCTAGCTATGCTTTGCCCAATTAACTTGATGAAAGGTATTAAACAAACCAAGATGAGTTATGCTTCTGCTGTTAATTGACTTTGGGAAAGGAACTCTGTATCTCTTGGTCTTAGTTTTTCCATTACAAAATGAAGTCTAAACAAACTCATTTCATAAGGCAATTGCAGATCATGTGGGGTTTTTTTCCAGGGGGAGGGTAGTGCAAACACTGATGCCTCATGTTCTAACCAGCTGACCAATCTCAGTGGCAATCCTGTGCCATGTGCTCTGGGATGACCCTGCTTGGGCAGGGAGGTTGGACCAGATGATCCATTGTGGTCCCTTCCAACCTCACCCTCTCTGGGGTTCTGTCCAGTAAAGTACAGAATAATTTAAAAATTCTTATTTTGTACGTCTGTTCAATGTTTATATCTAGAGTGTGTGGGTTAGCTTGCTGACAGGTGCCTCCTGGAAAGAAAACACATGAAACAAAGCCACTCTTACAGTGAAGTCATTGTTTACCTTCTTACTGTAAACCTTCACTATGGAGGTTTACAGTGGATCTCAGTCCCAGACCAAATTGCTAACCTTGCTTACTGCACATTAGTTTCCCTGAAAAGAGAGAACTGCTATGCCTGTACATGACTAATTAACAGCAATTGAAACACTGAATACGTTTTAAAAACCTCATTTTAAGACATTTTTCAGACCCTAAGCTACTCTTGCAGCTTTTTTTGTTCCATTTTAGTTTCAGATCCATGCCCAATTAGGAGAGAGAATCTTCTCTAAAAACCTGGAAGACCAAGAAACTCAGTCCAAGACAACTCAAAGCATAATGAGAGCTGAGCTTGAAAGAACAAGCCTCAGACTACAACTTCTGGCATACTTCGTAAATGTCTTTTGAAGTTCTGATAGTTAATCTAAATATGCCCTCCTGTCTTTTTAAGTTAGTGATGGCTTTAACTAACTCAAATCAAAACCACAACTGCAATTTAATTTATTATATACAAATGAAGCAGACCAAATGCATAGGGACTAGGCCAACTGCACTCTGGTCAAAAAGTTTCAACAAACTAATATCTAATATTGTCTACATTTCACAACAGTTAAAAAAAGACAAAAGTGAAAAAAGAGAAGAAACAGGTAGCAGTGCCCTAGCTTTGTGCACTTAATATTTTAGTGAACACTTACAACCCACATGACAATTTTGTGGTGTGATGCCTGCAACACAGAGTTCTAAACTCTCAATCATCACTTTGTAATTGAGATCCAGTTTCCCAATTAGATGCATGACATCTGCCACGCAGGCCTCACAATATTGTATGCAAATAAAGAATTTTGCTTGCTGTAAGGCTTTCTGCTCATTTCTAGAAAACCTGCACATCCACACCTTCCATGGGTGTTCTGGAAACTGAAATCTTGCATGATCATACCCTAGGCAGTGTAATGTACATAGGCCACTGACAATTATATGCAAAAAAAAAGATGAAGCTTCTTTTACCTTTCAGAGTACTAAGAGAAATAAACAGGTACATATGGATGGCTTGGAAAATGACTCAAAGCAAGCCCTCCAAACACTAATGCTCAGAGAACACTCTGGCAAGGATTAGCAATTGCAAAATGCCAGTGGAGCTACAATTAGCTCAACTAAACTGTTTTAGGGCATAAACTCATAATTTTTCCAAACAGGTGGCAGAGAAAGAAGGAGCTGAACAACATTCTACAGTACCTTGGCTCATCATCAAATGGTACTCCACACTGCATCTGAAAACAGCTTCAGCTTGTCCTCAGGAGCAAGTCTGATCCTGTGTGGCAATGCCAGGAGCCCACCATGCTCGGGGTTACACTGCAGAGAGCAGCACGATGATGCAGGATGCCCCAGCAGCGCCTGTGTCAGCAGTGGGTCCCGCTGGACTGTTCTGTGGGGCCATTCACACCCTGCAGCCATCACCAGCCAGCTGAGGTCATGCAGCCCTGAGCCACCTTTGCTGACAAGCAGAAAACATGCTCCCATCACTCACTCCATCTCTGCTCCCATGTAAGAGTACAGGAAAATCGAGTTTGAGATGGAGGTGGGACAGCAGACTTCACTTTTGATATGTCCCTCTTTCTTCTGTCAAAACCTGATCCACCACGACTGCAATATTTAAACAATGAACGTTTCTAGCAAAATAATGCAAGTTAATATGCAAAGTTTACAAAACCTCTCTGTGATTAACTTAATAGAATTACTTCCCTGCCATAATTACCCTTAAACAGTTTTGGTTTATAATAAATTTGGCTTACATTTTTTTTGATTGCTCTGAAAAGTCTGAATGTCACACTACAAAATAACTGTTCTCCAAATTCTGTATGCTACAACCCAGAGTATGCTGTAATGAAGGAAATAAATTACTACACTAAAAAGTAATTAGGATACTTGACTGTGTTGACCTCAGATACAGTTCCTGGATAACCCAGTGTTTGCTGTACTTCACTTTAAGAAGTATTCAAGGAGACTGGAAACAAATATTGACTGTGAATCAATGAATTCTTGTAATATAGATTAGATACTATTTCAAGATATTTGGGCTTTTCCTATGAGGTACATCCAGTAAGCATCCAAGGGAAAGTACAAGCACTGACCACAGTTTCCACTCTTTGTTAAATACTCCTGCAGTGTCCTCCAGAAGTTGAGCTCCAGATCTAACAAAAATTGCTTTAACAAAACAACAACAAACATGAAAAAAGCCCCCAAAACACACACATGAACAAAATCCCACCAATCCTCCTCTGCCCAAACAAAAAACCAAAAAAACCCCAAAGAAAACAAACCAAAACCACCTTAAAAAAGAGTAATGAAAATGAAATATCTGTGTTGTTCCTTGTTATAATCTCTTAATTGTCTTTGCAGGAATTTTTCCAGACTAAATTACTCCTGAAATTTTATGTTTGGTGCTTTCAGGTGAACATAAACAATTGATATTTACCTTGTGCTAAGCAGAACAAACAAACTGCAAACAAAATTAAAATGATGTTGTGATAGATTTTAGAGCTGTGCCAGTAAAAGGAAAGATCACCACCCATTTACAGGACACACTAAGGCACACAGTGACTTCCTTATAGACATTAAGGAAACATGAGACTGAAACAGGAGGTCAGCTCAGACTGAGTTGCAGCCCAGAACATAACTTCAGATAATGATTCATCAGCTGTTATTTGCTTTAAAGTAGCCTGCTATTTTTAATCTGTCTAAGGATAAGGGAGATACTTTTCTTAGCAATATTTACTTCAAAAGGTCTGTAACATTCTGATGCTGAAAAATGTGAAACAGAATGGACAGCACTGGAAAACATATGTATCTGCATCACTGTGAAGCTGTTCTTCATAAAAGTTCTACCTGAAAAGCAGCTTGTTTTACAAATCAATATAAAAATAAGCTGTTGGTAACCCCTGTACAGACACTTATGAGCTGGACCCAGTGATCCTCGTGGGTCTCTTCCAATTCAAAATTAATGTGATACTGTGAAAAGTGGATGGAAAATAGATCCCCAAAAGACAGAGGAATAACAGAAAAGCTTATCTGAGACAAAGACAACTTTCTACACCTGTTACAACTCCAGACCTGAGGTTCAAGCTGAGGATGAATCTCAAAAATTAATACTTATTATTTGAAGGACAAGGCTGTTTATGGTGAGAAATACAGCTGTACTGACACAGGGCTCATGAAGTTAAAATAGACAGCCCTTGGTAACATCTTCACTTCCCCACTTTAATGTCCTGCAACCCAAATAAACACTGTACACATGAAAAGAAAAGGTATATAGCCATCAATCTTTTTCGTCTAAATGCTAATTTACAAACATGGTAGATAACAACATCACCATCACAACCACTGAACTGCAGAAGGCGAGATGCACACTGGCATTTCCAGGAAACTTTCAAACTACTCAAAAGTCTCAAACTCTAAAGTGATGTGACTTGACAGAAACAAGTATCTTACAGATATCTTACAGATATATTTTGGATTTGCAATGGTAAACAGCTAAAATATTCTTGGTGACCACATATCCCACAAAACCTCTCCAATTGCTCAGTGAGATTTTCTTACAATCCATTTCAAGTGTCCACATTGAGGGCACTATAGAATTGCACACTTTCGTTTGTAACTAAGCATTTGTAAACATTTAAAACCAGATATTTAAATTGTGTTTTCTGTTTCCCTATGAGAAGGGGAATATTGACTGTAAAACAAGAAAGTAAAGCTGGAGCAGATAAAAGTAACCAGAAGACAAATGGTTCTATACAATTAAATTAGGATAAAACTGGTACCTATATACTACTAAAACCAAAACTCTTCTGAATTGTTTCTTTACTGAAGCCCATGAGCAGTCAGGATTTTTGACAATAAAAATGCAAGTATACTAAGCTTTGGGAATTTCTGGATGCAGCTTTTCAAAAAAAAAAACCAAACAACTTTATTTAGGATTAAGAGAAATCTTAGCTCCACTTAACACAGTGCAACTCCAATTTTATTCCATTTCATGTTACATTAGCTTTCCTGGATGCTAAAATGCATTTGCTGCTATCAATCTCCCTAACGGAGGTCCCAAATAAAACACAAAAATACCAAATGAAGACATTAAATCATCTTGTGGAGAAGCAAGACTTTATTTAAAGCCATGAAACTGTAAAAGGAGCACACACAGAATTGTAAAAACCCCCAAACTTGTATGGGGAAAATTCTATTAGCTAGCCAAAAAATAAAATACACATTTGAAATCCTTAGCTGAATCTTTCTTTAAACATGTTTTAAACTTTTTTTAGTGTGTCAGAATGTCCCTTGATTCTTGCCAGAATGTGTCCTGATATTTTTGCTTTCTGAAACATCACTTTTTGCTCAGCTGCACCACAATCCATTTTTTATTCTTTTTGCAGAACACAAAATCAATACCCTCCTGCCATCTAGTGGCTAAAAAAAACCAAACCCGGAGCCAAACACGGCCGGCAGATAGAATCCAAAACTTCTTCCAACTCTTTCCCCCACCGGACAGTTTTTCTCACCGACATCGGCTAAGTATTAGCACTTTGCCAAAGAGAAGGAAATATGTAGAAGATAATTCCCCTAAATTGTTGGGATGTCAGAAGAATCTGCCTATCCTGGCTTGCTCTGCCTCGTGGCCTCCTTGGTAAAGCAGCCTCACTTCTCAAGAGAGAAATTAGCTGTAGTGAATAAGATTTTAATTTACTTCCAGTTACTGCTCTGACAAGGTAGATCTCCAGTCACAGCCAGAGAGTGGAAAAAGCTGTGAAGCTACTGGAAACAGCTGGTCTTTCTGCACAGCTTTGAATTTAGCTTCTCTCTGCTCCGTTCTCTCAAATGACAATTAATGTGCTTATTTAACATCACAAGTTACTTATTTTCCTATTGCACTTGCATACGTTAAGCAAAAGCACATGAAATGCAGTGAAGAATTTCACTGAGAGCAGTGCACAACTGGTAAAGACAGGGTTGATAAACTAAAAAAAGGGACAATAAAATCATAGTCACTCTAAAGCTTTCTAGACACCTTATTTAAGATGTATTACCTCATGCTGCCAAAATGAAGAATGCCAAAATGATTGCTTTGGCAGTCAAGACAGAGAGCCACACTGCTTCAATCAAGTAAAAGTGCATCTAGCCTGGTATCTGGTACTGACTAGAAACGAGTCTGCAGAAAGCAAGCAAAAGAAAATGGCTGCAGAATGCATTCTCACAGAGACTTGGCAACATCTTCACCAAAGATAAATAAACATCTGGAATTGTTTTCCACACATACATCTAATCTCTTCTGAACTTACCTAAAGTCTTGACATCTGCATATCCCCTGGCTTTAGGTTCTACAGTGACATTCTGCTGTATGTTACAATTACACCTTAACCCTTGTTTTAAAACTACTGCATGAACTTTTCACTGTGTATCTCCCAGATTCCCTGCGAGGTACAAAGAATGGAGATTCTCTCTTCACTTTCTCCTTTATTACAATCATAGTTTTAGATCCAATCCACTCTTCCTTTATTCTCTCACATTATTCTCCTATCTTCCTTCTGGCCAAAAAGTTTTAGTTTCTGTAGGACAAAGACCTTGTCATCATGCTTGAATTTTTAAGACCTTAATTGTCAAGTACCTCATTCCTCTTTAAGCAGCCCCTACTTTCTTCAAGAAACTGTTTGATTTCTCAAATATATTTTTTCTACAAAATTTAAGTTGGATTCTCTCTATTACCTCATATTTAATCAGAGCAATTTTTTACTTCTGAAGAAAAATGTTGAAAATTGCATCTTCAAGGATTTCCCAAAAGATGAATGCCTCAAGCTGATGAATAGCCAAATTATTTGACTAATTCTTATAGCAAAAAGTCATAGAAATGCTGATTATTGCCTTTTCTTGGAAATTACTAACTTTCAGTTGCATAATTTAATAATAGTATTAGCATATCACCTCTTTTAAAGACCAAATCAAATATCAAAACACACATTTTATAAAGTTTAAAAGAAACCTTTGAAAAATACTTGACAAGATTAAGAAACAAATTTGTTACATTTGTCTATTTGTTAAAATTAATAATACACATACAAATCATAAAACATTTGAGGAATGATAAAATGAGAAAGTTCAGCGATTTGCTTAACAGCACATCAAAAGTCTTCTAAGACTAAAGCATCTTCACTTCTCTCACAAATTTGTTACCCCTATTAAACTCATAGAATAAGCAGCAAAAATAAAAGTACATTAGCTCTGAATTATACTGCACACTTTAATGTAAATTTCCAATAGTAAAAAACCCAAAACTTCTCTATAAATGCATTAGACTTTGCATTAAATCTCTTGCAAAACCTCACTAAATCCATCGTGAAGTAAGCATTTGCTGACATTCAACAGTATTTATAAACTTCGTATGTTCATCCTTCATCTTTTGTATTTCCAATCACATTTATCCAGTGTTTTCAGGAGTACAGATGAGCAGTAAATAGTTCTTGCTTCCCACTGACTTAATTAAAGTAAGCTTATGCTTTAGTGAGACTACTATGCTTTAATACGAAAGGCTTTTAATGTGTTCTGTGAGGGGTTACATCTCTGGACTTGGTGAGAATTCTTTGTGCTACAACCTAGATGGCACATCCAGGCTTTAAAGTAACTTAGACAGTCAGCAGGGGATTCCAGTGATGCTGGAGATTAGCTGAGCTGAGTGCAGTAAAATAGATAATTAATGGCATATTCGATTCCCAGATCCACCAAAGGTCAATGTTTAAGATGTGGGACTATAATTGATGCTAAATGAACTTGGTGGTCTCTTAGCTGCCAAATAAAACTTGTAGGAGATATTTTAAGTTTCCCTATAGGGAGATACTATAAAGAAATGCTTTAAGGTACAGACCAGATACATTAAATTCATACAACATAAACCACCTTTCTATACCGACCATCAATAACATTGTGGACATGGCAAACTGAACACCAAATCAAGGCTTTTTATGTTTCTTTGATTAAAAGGGTACCATGGCAGATGATAGAGCAAAAAGAACAGGAGCACAAGTAGGAACTTACTTTCCAAAAAGCGAGAACCTGCTGCTTCTGTCCGGCCTTGCATCAATTACATCACAGCCATCTTCATCCCCTCCCTCTCCAGCAGGGAGATCACTATGCCAATCCTCTGACATCTGGAAATAAATGTACAAGAGTGTGAGTGTCCCTCAGTGAGCACTGACATTTTAGAAATACTTCTGCGAACCAGGTTGTTTATGGTCTGGTTTATAGAAGATACACGCGAGGGGTTTAGTTAGTTTTATTGTATAATACTTCCTTAACAAAGAGTGGCTACAGATTTCTGGTCCTGATTTGCTGTGGTGTCGCACAGGTTCAGCCATCTCTATTTTCTTGTGGCAGTTACCAAAAGGAACTCATCTAATACCACTTACAAAAATGTAGATTACAGCAAAATTAAAACTAATTTTATGGTGAAAGATCACAGAATCGTGGAATACAATCATAATATCCTACGTTGTAAGGGATCTCCTTGAATCATCAAAGTCCAACACCTGGCCTACACAGGGTAGTCCCAAGAATCCTGCCATGTGCCTGAGTATGCTGTCCACATCATAGAAGTAATTCCCAGAAAGTTTTCCATGGTCTGGAAGGTAATATGTTGGGATGAAAGCAACGGCTCCTGTGTTTTCATTTACATATACACAGACAAATGTGTGTATTTTCACGGGTGATTGTAATTTAACCACTAAGCAGCTGGGAAACCACCAGAAGAAAGGACAGCACAACGATCTGCACCAGCTCAGCAGAGAAGTGCGGGGCAGAGCAGGACCTTCACACAGGATGGGATGCACTGAGTCATCAGGTCTCTGGTTCCAGATTTTCATCAGGAAATTAGCCATGATCCCCACAGACAGGCCGATTAAATTTGCTTTTACCATCCATTCACTGAGAAGAGCACACGTTTACACCGAAAACCACCCCGGACACCTGGCAGCAGCAGCAGCTCCGAGGCCACCAGCGGCTCCTTGGCAGCACCAGCGGCCCGGGGAGCGGGGCTGCCAGGGGCTGCGGAGCTCCCCGGGAGTAAAAGCAGCTCGCAAAGCCGGCTCTGGACTCGGCTGGGACAAACACAGGAGCACAAAGAGCAAGCACAGCGCGCAGGCCGCGGCGGCAGCGCCCAGGGGCAGCGGGGGCTGCCAGGGAAGCGGCCCCGCAGCAAGGAACGCGCACCCCGGGAGGAAAGCAGGGCAGGGGCAGCGGGCCCGGGGGAGCCACGGGGCAGGGGAAGGGCTGGTGAGGGTCCGAGGCTTGCCTTGGTGCAGCGTCCGGCCGGGCGAGAGCGAAAGCGAAACTTAAAGCCAAACTTAAAGCGAAAGCGGCGGGCGGGGCCCCCGAGGCGAAGCCGGGGCGGGGCGGGTTCCTCTGGCGTGTCCTCGTCCCCATCCGTGTCCCTTGTCCCCATCCCCGTCTCTACTTGTGTCCCTTGTTCCCATCCCCGTCCGTTGTCCTCATCCCCATCCCTGTCCCCATTCCCGTCCCTGTCCGTCCCTGCAGAGGGTCTCGGGCACAGCCCCCGGGCCCTCCTCGCTCCCCAGGCAATGACGGCCGCATCAGCGAAACTGAAATTACCACTTTTTAATAGTTGTGCTCCGGCACACCCCCGCGAAAGAAGAGCTGAAAGTTTCATGGTGATACGAGATTGTCTAGATCTAAGGAAATTTTCCCCCTTATATAAACTTCAGTGGCATTTCCTTATCCTCCCAATTATTCTGCATGTTGTATCTCTGCTAATTACGACATCCCACTGGGCAGCCGTAGCATCAGGCCCAGCAGCCCAGTACACGAACTGAAGATTGGCACAGTCTTGCTAATTACTCCTGGGTGCAGGCTCCAGTCCTGCAAAATCATACACCTGCCCAGCGGTGTGTGGTGTTTAACATTCACTACCTGAAGAGATTTACATCAAAGAGACATTTTTCAGTGTAACTGCCTCCTAATTGGCACAAAACACAGGCATGGTAACAAACAGGCTTTTGCTTCCCAACAGGTCAGTGCCTCCATGTGATGGAGGAGCTCTTGCCATGTGTCTGCACTCTGCTGCTGGGACTGCTCCCTGCTTCCTGGGATTCTGCCTGTGGCTCCTGGCTGGATGCACAGCCAAAGTTTTCTCCTGAAAATCAAACTAACAGAATCCCATTGTTCCTCTCATGCCATCTGTTAGCTGCTTTTTTTCAAGAAGACAGAATCGCTTCCAAATCCATGAAGGAATCCAGCATGGACACTGGAAATGTATGGATCATTGAGGAGAGGAGAGGAGAGGAGAGGAGAGGAGAGGAGGTTTTGTAATCACCAGCAGTGGCACCTGAAATCACTGGCAGTGGCAGCTGAAATTCAGAACATCCAAAATTCGCTTTTCTGATGATGTGTATGGGTGTTACCCAGGAAATATAGAAACTGTTTCCTTCTATACCTTGATGAAAATGTTTATCCATTGCCATCTTGTCACCACAGCCAAATTAGCAGAACAAGACATGGCTTTTTTCTAAACATCATTGTATTTCTATGAAAAAAGTGATCTGATAATCCTTGCCGATTTTCAAGAGTTTACTATTAGAATTGGTTATGGGGAATTTCTGACTCAAACTGTTGAAACTTCTATTTCTATTTTGTTTTCACATTGGTTGCTGGCGTTCACAAAGAGAAAGTCTGATTCCTCAGTGTGCTGCAACACCTTTCTTAATGTTCAGAATATTAACGTGTTAATTTTAATGCAGTACAAAGTGTTAGACTTCCAGAAAATCTTGCTTGTTTTCAGTATGGAGTAAGGGGAAAATTAGAAATGTAGTAGAAGTAGAAGGAAGTATCTTGCTTCAGGACATGGAGTGATTGCCACCTAGGAAAGGGTCAGGAAGAAAAGAAAATTTTCATGCAGAATACGGGGCAGCAGCCTGTTTGCATTACTGGGTTAGGGGAAGAGCCAGCAATGTGATACCTATAGCAACACCATTCCTCTTCTTTGCCCTGGAGACTCACTCTCCTCCTTAAAAACATTAATAATAGAGACTTTGACTGGATATTTGCACTGGGGAAAATAAGTGTTTAACCACTGCATGCAGCTGCAGGACAAAAATGGGGAGTGTCTTTGGGAAATTGAGAAGTGGATGGGAGGTATGATCTACAAAGCTTGAGGCAACTGAATAGAACCTGTCTGGAACAGTAACTGTGTCCTGTGTTCTGCACAACATCTGTGAAAACAAAAATGGGGTTATGTGAGACCTGGGAGGCAGGTGTGGGGATACTTTCAGGATGGAGGATTTAAGGGACTCACAATGTGTTCCCTTCGAAACAGCAGTGGTTAACTTTTCATGTATTTTGCAAGAAAGGATGGATGGTTTTGATGGATTTGGATGAATGGAATTTTGATAGTTTTGATGGATGCCTGTGAGGAATATGGGGTAGGGCAGGGTGATTGGGCACACCACAACTTTATGGAATTCTGTAGAATAATGCACCTCAGTTGGCTTGATATGTGTGCTTTGTTGGGACTTCCCTGTAATCAGGCAGAGATGATCTCTTGCCTGTGCCGTATTTTAGGAGTTTTAAACTTGAGTTTTATTTGTGTTATGATACATAACAAGTGGGCATATTTGGACACTGGTGGTCATGTGGGCTATGCTCTACATGCCTGTCACACTTTTCTTCAAGCTTTTAGCTTAGCTTGCATCACATCCTTCTTTCTCTCTCTGTAACAGTGATATCTTCTTCTCCCCTTGGTTCTTTTTTTCAATTTCTTTCTTACTTTATCAAATGCCTCTGTTAGAAGCATTTGCAAAATCCCTACACTCACAGGTTTTCCTGACACTGGCAACGAGGGGAAAGTGCAAGCATAAACCCTTTAATCATGGAATATAAACAGTTGTTGATTGGTTTCCAAAACAGCAAAAATGGAAAAAGCAACTGTACAAGTTTGGAAGTTGGTTCCTTAAAAGTTTTTTATTCAAGTATTGGAGATTTTGGTATTGACAAATCTTTTCCAGTTTTCTTTCAATATTTTTCCAAGATGGATTTTCTACTCTGCTAAATTTGACTAGCACAGAGAGACTGTATGGGGCAAAAGGCCCTGAGCCCAGGTAACAAATTAACTACAGGGTTCAGAGAAGGTGAACGCAGACAAGGCTGGTTGAGTGCTTGAAATTTTACAGGCAGCTTTTACCAGTGGATAAAACTCCCACTTTTTGTAGTGAACCAGCACTCCTGGGGTTTTTTTGCAAACAGAGGGAAGATAGAATTGCCATAATTTGTGCTGTCTGGCTTCCTGTTCTTCATGTGGTTGTAAGGGCATGGCTTCAATTCAGGAGCAACAGAGGAGGTGACCCTGACTTGAATGTCTCTTAAGAGGTTACTTTGTGTAACTAATATGTGCTTTTTTACAATCAGATTGAGAATGCAGACATGCTTCAAGTTTTCTGAGCAGTTAATTCAAGGAATTTAAGGAGGCTGGAGAGGTAACAATGTTTCTTCCCACTAATTTGCACTTTCAAGGTACTGTCGCCTTGTACTTTATATGTAACTACAGTGCTTTTAAGCCACATTGATTAAGGTTTTACTGTTAAGTAAAGCCTTTTAAGATTTTCCTTGATATCAAAAATCCTTTATGAGGCCTTACCAAAGGAAGAAAAAAGCCACAATGAGCTTTTACCTGAAGAGAAAATGTCTTGCTAAGATTTGTCGAGATAACAAACTTGCACTGGTTTTGTGATTTAATTCCTTGCATGATCAAAATGCGTACTTTGTAATGAGACCATTCAATGCTTATTTTTTAATAAACTCCCTTTTCTGTTAGCAACTAGGCTTTAATCCAGGATGGTGAAGAACAGGACAGTTTTGAGGTCATCAGAAACGGGAAAATCTTTAAGAATCCAGCAGAGCTGGTGTCCAGTGGATGTGAGGGAGGTAGTGTGGCTGGGAAAGACAGTAGCTGTAAAGGACATTGTGTCTTACCACGCTTCTGCCCTTGAACATGCTGTGACTTGGGAGAAGCAGGAGAACTTGAAAAATGCATTTGTTGACTTCCAGCCAAGCTGGTGGTATCTGTCAGGGTGAAAAGGCAAAAACAGGCTTTGTATATCTTGAAATGAAGTAGGATTATCTGTGAAATCAAAGGGCTTTACCTGTCTGAGAGGCCTCTTGGAAGGAACACATGGTCTCATTCCCTTCAGGGACATCTGTGTGCTCTGTGGGTATGATCCAGTGCATATGGACAGCATGATAATCCATGCTGGAGTCCTGTCCACATGATCACTGTTCAGGCGACTCCTGGATGAATTATTTGTTCTGTAATTTCCAAGTCTCTATAGTTTTGTGCTGTCCAGGGGTGTCCTGCTTTCACCACCTCTCTGAACTCACATCAGGAGGGTCTTAAGAAATGCAGGGACAGAAGGAGGTCATGCACCCTTATTCTTCCTGAAGTGTGAGACAACGAATGGCTTCAGACAGCATGGAGACAACTAGGACTGTCTAGAAAATATACAGTGTGGTGGTGACTCTTGGAGAAGCTACACACAAAGAGGTGACAACTGGTAGCATGCCAAGTGCTAAATAAGGAGGGGAGAGCTTGGCCACTGTGACCCTAATACAGGTCACTTGCATAAACAGAATGGCAATCTGGGACAAGATGCAAAGCTGTATGAGAAGGGAACTGGAAGCCTTCCAAAATATTTTGGTTCACAGGTGTGTGTGGGATACATATTATTGTGATGTAACTTAGTCAATATAAATCTCTCTTGATCCCAAAAAGTATAACATGAGGTAACTCAGCAGTAATTTTAATATAAGGAATTATGTTTTGGGGACATTTTTAAAAAATGAAAA
This sequence comes from Anthoscopus minutus, assembly GCA_013399455.1. Taxonomy (NCBI): domain Eukaryota; kingdom Metazoa; phylum Chordata; class Aves; order Passeriformes; family Paridae; genus Anthoscopus; species Anthoscopus minutus. The sequence continues at coordinate 617,312 of VWYI01019895.1, read as the reverse complement.
TACATCTGTGTATATACTGATATTAATGACTTTGAAAGGCCTTAAGTGTTTCCAGGACTTTGTGCCACTGCTCTTCAGATTAGAGACTCTATTTTCAGCACACCAGTTGCTGACAGTACATTGTGCCAGTACATTGTCAGCATTCAGTAAAAGTAGCAATAATAAGTTAAGCAGAACTGCATATCTCAACAGACACATGAATAAGAGGCTCTCTAAGCATACCCAGAAGGTTTAGACAGAAATTATTTTGATGGAATTGTTTGCAATTTATAGAAAAGGGAAGTGCTCAGCAATATCCTGGGACTGCTACAGGCAGTGGAGCAGATGCATGGATGACTAAGTAGACTTTTACTCAGATTGAGATAACTCTTAGCTGTGTCCCAGGGTTATGGAGCCCTGAAACTGGAGGTATTATGATTAGGTGAGATGTTAATCTTGAATCCTGACCATTTGTAGCTGGTAGAATTTAATAGCTTCTTTTGTTCAGAGCAGATTTCACAACCCTAACAGCTTGCTTGAATTCTAATATCAGACATTCCCTATCATTTTTTGGTGAAGGAATTTTTATATTCTGACCTATTCCAGTCTACTCTTGGTGAACACTGTTAAATAGCTGCTTTGTTCATTCTATTCAAAAGTAAATGGCTCTTTTCTGAAGTTTTTCCTGTAGGAGATAGAAGTTTGGATTCATACCCATCTTGTTTAGAACTCTTTGAGATAAGAGGCTCTGCCTGTTTCACAGTGCATCCTCCTACACCTGAAGATGGGGTGATAGGTGGATGAAACAGGAAGACATGAGAAAAGAGTGTGCTCTGCTTTGCTGACATAATACACAAGGTGAAACCGAGCTGGCACCAAGGGAAAAAATTAATGACTTTTCTGGAACAATGGCAGGGAACTTCTGCTACATTTCCCCAAGGGCCAGGAAGCTTCAAACCCATCTCTGGCCTGTATCTCTGGTGGTACCTCCATCTGCTATGAGTCTGCTCCCAAAAACACAACACTCCCCCATGAGGTCACTTGTTTGTTGGAGTGAGGACAAACTAATGGTAAATAGTTCCTGCTGTATGTACTTTTCATCCTGGGCTTGCTTATGACAGCAAAACTGAAATACAAAATGATCAGGCTCTAACATTCACATGGATGTGATTTGTTTCTGTGAGTTCATTCTTCTATTTAGAGAAAGATATTGCTACCCTCCCTTCTGCACTGACACAGTTGCCAAAATAACCACTCTTACTAACTGGCAGCTTTAAAAGCCAGCCTGCAGCTGACTTTGAAACAGAAGGTCAGCAAAGGGAGCAACAGACTTCAATTCAGAGCTTTAATGGGAGCCATTGACCACAGCAAAAGGCCCTGACTGGAGTGTCTAGAGTGTGCTTTGCACAGGCCAAAAAGTCACTTTCATACTCTTTGAACCTTTTGTATAAACCTATATATTTTTCACTCTGTGGATTTCAAGATGAATGTGCAGCCGTGTGCTAGATGTGGCTATGGGGTTTACCCTGCTGAGAAGATTAACTGTATAGATCAGGTCAGTTCTCTTTCTTTATCATTTTGGACTATAATAAATGTACAGATTGGCACTTTTAACGCTGTGCAAATCTCTCAGTTCCAAAAATTCTTTGCTTATAACTGGGTTCAGAACTGAAATGAATTAATCCCATGTATATATTTGAAGAAAAAAATAGTAAAAATCATTAAATGAATGTTAAGGCTCAATAGTGAGATTTTAAATTTAGAAGAATAATAATGAAATACAAATCATGTCTGTTTGGTTTCTGTTTTGTGGCATTTCCAGACATGGCACAAAGCCTGTTTTCACTGTGAAGTATGCAAGATGATGTTAACAGTAAACAACTTTATTAGCTATGAGAAAAAGCCTTACTGTCAAGCGTAAGTGTATTTCCTTTTTTTCCCTTTTTTTTTTCTCTTTTATGTAAAGGTTTAATTTGGTTAGTCATTTTAATATAATGGAAGATCACTGTTTGGACTCAGTTTGTCCCACATGTGATGTGAAATTAGATATTGTCGGTGCCTTAATGCATATCTTTAGATTTATGTGAATCACAAATGATGGGAAACTCTTTTTACCACACATAAAGCTTCTTCATTTGGCCAGGGTGTTTAAAGATACCGAATTAAGTTCCATTTCAGTATTGTGGGAAGAAAAGAAAACCAACCACAAAATTCAGTGCTTTCCAAATCAGAGTTAAGAGTTAACAAAGTTGAGCTAATCATAAGGAAAATGTATAAAATGCATATTTTGGAGTTGGTTTGTTCTAGGAAGTTTTTATTTTATAATGATCAATTCCTGTCAAATTTGTCAGCAGAAAAAGGAGAGATGACAGTTGTTTTTTATTCTATTATTCTCTTTTGTTATTAGAAACACAGCATTGATATGATGATCATTAAAATTAATTTTGCTTTAGGCACCCTGCAATAATAACTTGAATGTAATCTAAGATCTCTGTGTGACTGGAGGAAAAGTTGTATATAGAGGGGTGGAGGCTGGTATTGTGTTTTTGAGTGCTTGAAGAGAACCTTTCTGGTGGGCTGTCTGGTGCATTCCTAATATCCTTTTACACTTTCTCTTTTCTAGACACAATCCAAAAAACAATGCGTTCACAAGTGTATTTGAAACACCAACAAATATGCATGCGAAAAAACTGTCAGAAGTGGTGAGTGAGGTAAGAAGCTTGAGGGTCAAATGTGTTTGTTCTGCATTTTGATAATATACTTATGGCTCTTGTTTTGTAAGTATCAATATGAGCTTTTTACTTACCCTTCTGTGTTCTTTTAGTTCAGTAAGATCTCAGCTGGGTTTGAATCATAATTCTTTTTCAATGCGATTACTCATGTGAAAGAAATCTTAGATTTCTCAGAAGGAAAAATTGATTGGAGCTCCTCACTTGTATATCTGATAATCTATACGGAGGCACAGTTCACCTAAACTGCCCAGAGCTGTGTGAACATAGTGACCAAGCAGGGCTGCCCAACCCCTAGAAGCAAGAACAACAGACTTGCTTCGTGATCTCATCAGAAACTTCTGCGAAACAACAGATAAATTGTAACTAGGTGGGATGCAGGCAGAAGTTCTCAGAAACAGTCGAGTGTTTCTGCCGAACCCGAGGTGGCAGAGCAGCAGGTCCGGGGAGCCGCGCAGGGTTTTGCTGGAGGAGTTTTTTGGGGATGGAGGCGCGTCCCCGCTGCGGGCGCTGCTGTGCCGCGTCCGGCCGCCAGGGGCGCTCAGGGCCCGCCGTCGTTGCCCGCGCCGTTGCCGCGCACCCCGCAGCGCTCCCATCCAGGAGCGCCGTCCTCAAACCTTCTGAGAATCTGCTGAAATAAAAAATACAGGAACCCCCAATAATCGGTGTCTATCTCACTTCTCTGCGTAATGCTGTTTTATTTCTATATTCTAAACCACGCTATTCGCTGTGAGTATATTTCACAGGCAAAGCAGCGTGTTTTGATCTGATTAGCCATCACTAAAATTAACAAAGAAAGTTGTATTTCTTAGATTATGGCATGCTAAATTCATTCTAATGTCCGGTATCAGCTGTAAAAATGTGATGCACATGAACAGCCTTTGTCAGACGCTGTATCACTTATTAATTTGTACAGCCTCAGTTTTTGCAGTATCATGGGCTGTAACTATTTCAGCAATGACTGTCTCACTTACTTTAAACTGTGTATGACAGAGCTACTCAGGAATGAGTTTGGGATTACTACAGGTTCTATTCCTGGTTTAGGCAGTGATATGAGAACGGTACTTCCAGTGCATGTGAGTACACAAACCAGAGAAATTATAGCTCACAGATCACTTTCCCTTGTTTGATACACCTTAAACACCTTCTGTCCTTTTCAATCACATAATGAGGTTCTGCTCCAGAGAGAAAATTGTTAAGGGTAGTAAAGAAGCTGATTCTGCAGTACCTGCTTAAAGGGAGTACTTCTGTAAAAATTTTGAGAGCAGGAAATTTTTTTGCTAGTAAATGTATAAAATAATAGTAACTTGGGAAAAAGTTTCACTTGCTACTATGAAAGTTTGTTGTTTTTATATTTAAGTTAATTTCTGACACAGAAAATAGAATATTTCTTCAATCCCAGCATGATGTTCTCACACAAGTCTTATGTTGAGACATCAGCTGGAATGTAGAGATAAAAATTAGGTTTCTCTATACAGAATGTCTGTGTTAGCAAGCAAATCATTCAGCTTTCTACACATCTGTTTAATTTATAAATGGTACATGTGCTCAGTGACTTTTCTGTCCAGCCAGTTTAAATTTCCAACTCTGGGTTTTTACATCTGAAGAGTGAGTTGTGTAACAGAGCTGTGATTTCAATTGGATTTCTACATGCTATCATGATAAAAGTAGCAGTAGGAACATAATGACCCAGGACTAAATATAATAGTCATTTACATATGCACAGTTAGGATCTGACACTGTGCAGGGAAATAGAAGAGTAAAATATTGCTCACTTGGTAATAGTTTTTTTCATCTAATGTGTTGATACATCCTGCTTAAAATTTCTTAGGGATTTCAATTCTCATAGATTATTTCCCCTAAAAGTATTATCTAAAGATCAAATTATTCTTTCAGAATATCATGCCAGGTTTCAGGTGTAATGTGCTACTCCTTTACAGATGTGCAGTTCCTATACTGGCAGAAATCTTAGGTAGAGCTGAGCAGGGACTAGAAAGCAGAGTTTTTGCCTTAGGGCTAAATGCAATTGTCATCTTTTTGGTCTCCCCTATTATTATTCTTCAAAAGGGGTGTGTGTTAGTAGTAAAAACTACTGAAACGAGTCATTATCTTTTTATTATTTTTTAGATAAAATATCGAGAAGCGAGTGAACAATTAAAATCAGTCTTTCAGTGGGATGTCAGGTCCAGAGAAATTGAAAGTGTCTATAAAGCCCAACAACTGGCTACCCAGGTAAGAAATATCCCTCCAGTCTCCAAGCCAGCAGCCTGCAGGACACCAAGGATTGGCCCTGGCTGTTCTGATAGGGGTTTAACCATGACATTTCAATGCTAAAAAAAAAAAAAGCCTTTGCTTCTCATTTGGCTAAACTTTTCAAGGTGAAAAATTGAGCCATAACTCAATTATGGCTTAGGAGAGAAGAGTCAGAAGGTGAGGAAGGCAGAGTGTGTCTATAGTCAGCTGTTGGGGCTGCTGCATGTACAGCCATACTTATGTGTCTTCTTTCTACTGGCACTGGAGCCTCACAGCAGGTGATCTGATTCCCAGGGGGTGTTATTTGAGTTTCACTCCAGGATCCTAGATCCTGTCGTCTTGATGTCAGTTCTTGCTGTACGAGTTCTGCCTTGGCACTCTGAAGGGATGTGGAATGTAGGCCTTGTGCTGCACAATTTTACTTCCACAGCACTATGTGTTTCCTTTTTCTTTTTCTTTTTCTTTTCTGTCAGATCAGCTGTTTGAGTGTTAAAATCAGGTAGAAAGGTAGTTATTTAGTTCCTGTTTTGTAGAATGCTTACTATGCTGCCTATGAGGAAGGAAAATCATGGTACCCAGGAACAATCCCAGATCCTGAGATGGTCAAGATAACACAGGCACAGAAGGCTTTGTCTGATGTAAGTGGACTGATGTTTACTTTATTTTCCTGGTCTGTCATACTCTAAAGACTTACAAATGCATCAAAGTCAGTCTTTGGTAAGATATCACCTCCAGCCTTTGCGGGAAGAATATCTGGAGGGTCTCTCTACACTCTGATCCTTGTTAAGATGTTGCCAAAGGAGAGACTGACATGTTTATTTCTGTCAACAGCAATACTTAGCCATGTAAGCCATTAAAGTCACATAAGAGTTCTATTGCCATCATGCATTTATATATTTATGTAACTCAGAAGCACTTCAGCTGCTGGCCAAACTGAGGTGACTCTCAGTAGAGCAGAACTCATAATGGAAAATGTGTCATATTTCCCACAGACCAGAATTTTCACTGGCTGAATTTCCATGACTGATGAAAATTACTTCTGATTTATAACTGTGTCCATACAATGGGCTAGTGACCTAATCAACATAAGTAATTAACAGTGGATAATTTATACGAATGAGAAATGTTTTCTGTTGTATGCAGGAAATAGTTGTAACAAACAAACTTACGAAGTATAAGTTCTTTAATTTGTTTACTTTTGAATAAAGTGATACATACTTCAGAAAGCAGGCATGAAAAGAGGAATCACATTAAACTACAATGGATTCTTCTCTAATAAACAAATCCATCTTCTAGTTTCAATATACAGAAGAATTTGAGCCACGAAGAGGCAAAGGCAGCTTCCCTGCTATGATCACTCCAGGTTATCAGGTTGCTAAGAGAGCCACCCAGCTAAGCAGTAATGTAAGTCACAGGAGTTTTAAATTAAATTTTACACATCTGAATTTGGAGAATCCTGGGTTCAGGCCATTCACTTGAGATGTTAGATTCTGTGGTGGATATTTGTTAAACTGGTGTAAGTTGAGAAAACGTTAACATGATGTAGAAAACAGGAATAATAAACTACTTGGCCTGGGAAGACAATAATATAGAATAAATGACAATGTGGATATTTCCTGCAAAATGTAGCAATTTTTGATGTAATTTATCACAGCCTGAAAAAGATAGTGATTTGCATTGAAATGTTAATTTAATTCACTACCTTTGCTTGCACATTATGGCTTTATTAATCTAATTATTTACATTTGACTTTTTTCACTATATTATTTGAAATCAAATAACTGTAATATTGAAATTAATTCATATACAACCTACTTTAAATTTATGCACAAGCAATTGATTATTTATAAAAAGAAAAATTTACATGAAAATGATAAGTAAAAATAAATCCCATAAGAATTATTTTAAAATATTGTGTTGTTTACTGCAGATACTATCTACATTGTCATTGAAGTATGATCTTGGGACATTAATGACTATTCTTATGGTACTTTAATCAAATGTATGGCTTCTGTAAATCAAGTGAAAAATTTATTATCTGGGTCCATTTCTGTCTGTTTCTGGCATTCACTTTAAGGAAATGGGGCCTTAAGTAGATGGATAGTGTGACTGTGGAGAGTGGAGAGCATCATGACTGCTGTTGCTCATTTTCTCTTGAAGCCTTCTGATAGGAATATACTTTTGCTGCTTATTGTTTGTAATATGGATATATATGTTTTCCTCTTCAGGTGGAATATAAACGTGGACACGAAGAGAGAGTTTCAAAGTTCACCTCCGTTGTAGACACTCCAGATATACTTCATGCAAAGGCTGGAGCACATCTTGCAAGTGATGTAAGTAAAACAGAATAGATTGATCTGTTTTTGCCTCTGTGAGTGGTTCCTAGGGTATTTATAAATTTCTTGAAAAATATGAACACAAAATAAAATTTACAAAAAGAATATTTTAAAGGCAGACTCATTCTACCATTAAGCACTCAGTTACAAAGACCACATTCAATTTGATGCCATTTTAGGCTGTCAGAACAGAAGCTGGGGAACCAATCTGTTCCATACCCAGCAGCTAGCTGCCATGCAAAGTAAAGAAAGAAACTGCTTGACTCTAATGTAAATAACACAGGCATCTTGCAGACACCTTAAGTATTTTCTTTAAACAGCCCTTCTCATCCTGCACCCTGAGCAACACAAAGGGGCTGTGCAGAAGGTGTGTGATTGCGTAACGACAAAATTGCAAAGATTCAGACTTCATGGTTCATCTTCCTCTTGGCAGATGACAGCCATGAATGCCTGACTTTGCAAATTTAAAGATTGATTATGTGTGCAAATCAAGATACATTTGCTCTAATTTCTCCTGAACTGTCTTGAATTTTTACAGTTGAAATACACAGAAGACTTTGAAGAACGGAAAGGAAAAGGCAGCTTTCCTGCTATGATCACTCCAGCTTATCAAATAGCCAAGAGAGCAAATGAATTAGCCAGTGATGTAAGTGTCTAAAGCAAAGTCTCTTTTGGGAAAGAAAATATAAAAAACTGTCACACAAATTTTGAATTAAAACATGTACTGGCAGAAATTCCATGAGCATGTCATACTGATCTTTACTGGCTTTTTTTTTCCTTTCCAAACATAACCAAACCACAGCACTCCTGTACTCTTTAATAAACACCATAAAAGGACATTAGTATTCCTTCAAAATGTGCAGTTAATTGTGCTTTGTTATTAGAAACTGAAAGAAAGGCTCTTTTTGTTGGAGAATAAAACCTATGGAAGAACATATAACTCAAAGTAAGTGAATTTGAAACACTGTTAAGAGTCATTGAGGAAAATAAGAGATCCATAATTTTGAAGGTAAAAGCAACTGACTCGAAAACAATTACATGTTTTTGTTTGCCTTTGATCTGTGGAAAACCCTTCACTTTTGTCAGCAAACACAGATGGTGATTAAAGGGCAGCATCAGGTTACAGGCATTGTTTTGACTTCAGCAAATGTAGTGCAAATCTTGGTCTAAACTTGAAGGCTGATTGCCTAAAATTCCCTTTATCACTGGGGATAAAGCATCTTTCAGGAAAGAACCCATTTATTGATGGGGTTCAGGTGACCCTGTGGTAAAAATGTGCTCTGTGATAACCGTGAATTTGCATAACAATCAGTTCTAAGTTTTTTAACTGCTGGAGCATCAGGGATTAGCCTCCGTCAAGCAGGTGGTGCTGAACACACTGAACCGATGGTCTGGGTTGAAATGGCAAGTCCCATGTTCCTAGTGCATTATTAAAAAGTACTCCACTAGTTCTGTTTTGATACCTTCAAGCAGGCACATTTGGCTTGTGCAGGTTGGTGGCAATGGGAGTTTTGACAATCCTTTACTGACAACATGTACATGCCATTGGTTGTTATTTATTGTGCAGCGTCTGTGCACAAGACTAAACTCACCCGGATTATTCCTTTCCTTTCTTCCTGTTAGGTAAAGTATCATCAAAGATATGAAAAAGAGATCAAGGGAAAAGCCAGCCATACAGCTGGAACAGATGTTGCTCTTGCAAGAGAAAATGTAGATCAATATGGACAGGTATGCAACATCCAAGAGATAACCATGCTAATGTTGATCATTACTGCAGCAGATTGCTCAGAAAATGGTGACACCTATTTCTCACTTGTTTTCCTGTGTGAGGAAACAAGGTCTCAAGGCAAAGGATGGTGTGCAAACAGCACTGTGCTCCTAAAGTGTGATATATCTGTCCCTGGCTCCTAAATAAGTGACTACAAGGTGGCTGCACTGTCACTGCAAGACCCTTATGGTAGGGCCGTTCCTAAAGACTGACCTTGGCAAATTTTATCTATGTGCATGTACACACTCTACATTTCTATTGTGGTGTTATGTATCATAATGAAATATTCCCATTCCATGGATAAAGAAATTCAGTCAGGAGAAACACAAAGGGTGTTGTGAAATGGTAGAAAGTTGCCAGAAAAGGCAGAAGATGCCTTTTCCTTGTGGGCATTTTCACAAATCTTAGCAGCTTTGCAGCTCTAAATATTTGTTAACAGCACTGAATCTCTTAGATACACAATCGCTTGGATTTCACCTCTTCTACAAAAGGGGTATTATAAGCCTGACAAGCTGTAGTTCTGTATTTGTTGAACTAAATAGGCTTTAGCTCTGTTTTGGTCAATGGCATTCATTTTTAAGGGAATACAATTGGTCTTGTGGTCACCCAAAATGCACCCAAAGTTCTGTTCCAATCAGGTTAGGGAAATAACACAGCTAAATAGAACTGAATGCAGCTAAATGGAATTTGAAAGGAATTGAATAGTGGTGTTGCATAAAGAAAACTATATGGTTAATCTTAGGGGGTTTGGACCTGCTCCTCGGTGGGTCCATATTCTTTGGAGAAATGAAGGAATAGGGTCTGTATTTCCCTAAAACCTTTGCTATTTTACATTTCTTCACTTCTTCTGTCCAAATCTACATTTAGCATTCTGTAGAAAGCAAGTCATCCTTGAGGAATATGAATTTAGAATTATAGCAATGAAGCCTTCAATTAGTTCTGTCTTTTGAACTGCTACAAGTTTTAATAGGAATAAACAAATAAAATGAATTTGAAAAAGTGCTAATTACATTTCCAAGCATTAGAATGCTTCTGTTTTAGAATTAATTTAAGTTTTCTTTCTTTGAAAATATCTTTGAAACTTCAGTCATGGACTTCAAATTCGATTTGAGTTTTAATCTTTATAGATTGGATACTGATATTATTAGACAAATAACACAGAGTCACTGAAATTAATGGATATTTCTGAGTAAATTGTGACTTAACATGGATAAAGGAATTAGATTTCTAACTGTTGAGATCGTCAACAGTGAATTGAGTGTACATTAGGCAGATATATGTAGATATAGATATATGTACATGCATATTTATATATATAACATGAGACAATTTAATGAATCTTATTGTAAAATTCCTGTGCTGAACACCAGCTTTGTTCATGCTTAAAAACTTTAAGAGTGGCTAAAATAGTTTTCTGAAACGTTGAATATATGCACAATATTAGAAATTTTATTGAAATGTATTTGAGAGAGAAGCAAAAGATAGGTTGGTCTGGAGAATCCAAACTCATTAATGGTATTTTAAGAAAATAACTCAGCTGTTAATCAACTATATTTTTTCTTTTCTATGCCTGTTTATAGAATAATTTAATGCTATTGTAACTATGGCTTCCTATTGTTCACAAACTTGTGGCGTGACCTATTTTGAAGCATTCCATTGATAGTACACAAAATGAGCTACAGTGGATGGTTTTGCACTGAGAACACACAAAAGAGATATCCCAGATATTTGTAGTCCTGTCTGTACTCTCCATGGTATTCTTGACATGCATTTTATTCATGGCACTTTCTATTTTCAAACTGCCTCTTTACTACAAAAGATTTACAAAATATTGCAGAGAAGACACATTACACTATATCTCACTTGTTTGTATTCTTGTTTGTATTCCATTTCCCCCTAGATCTTGCCATAGAAGGCTTTAGGATGATTATTGTCCATTAAAAAATCCACCAGAACTCTAGTATTTTGTTGTAAACTATCTAAATGGCTTTCAAATTGTCAAATATTTACAACTAAACTTATCTATAGATGGATTTAAGGGTGTTGCTTCCAAAACAATCAGGGTTTTTTTAATCAGACAAATGGAATTTTGTGATTTTTTTTTTCACGAAGGAGTTTGGCATTCTGATATTTAGGTATCTCTGCTTCATTTATTTATCCCTCTTCAAAATACATCACTGCACTAGAGAACTATTATTTTTGGGCATTTATGGTACGAAAAATGACCATGGAAAGATCAAACAGCTTCTGTAACACCACAAAGGAAGGCTGATCCTATGTTAAACTTGTTAACTTTAATCAAGTTTCCTGGCTAACCAAACCATTAGGTATTTTTATAATATTCCAGGGAAGCATGTATTGACAAACAGAGAGGAAGCAGATATCATCTCTGTAAGAAGTGAGGTGAGATCAGAAGGGTGTATGCCATTGTACACTTGAATGCTATCTTGACCACAGCTAATAGCTACTTAAATTTCTCTTGGAATGCAGCACAGGTAGGTCCAGAGGCATAGGTAATTTAACAGGTCAATTTATTATATTTTGGTCATTTTTTCATTAAAAAAACCAAAAATCATTGACACCATGAACCTTCCTACTAACAAGGACTGTGGGGCTTTGTAAAATAACCCATGGCCCCACCTGCTCATGTGTGATGAGTAAACACTCTGAATTTTCTTCAGGGATATATGGATGAGTTTGAGGAACGCAGAGGAAAAGGAAGCTTTCCTGCTATGATCACTCCAGCTTACCAAAATGCCAAGAAAGCAAATGAATTGGCAAGTGATGTAAGTATGAAACCTGAATCAATACAATTCATAAACAATTAAAACCAGCAGTTTGTCAGAGCAGTGCCTGGGAGGAGAATGCTAAAACTGCACTTGAGAAGTAAACAAAAGTGACATTTCTCTGCATTGCTGGGAACTGGATGGCTCAGGGGATTAATAATATCCATTAATAGAAGGAGGCACAGCTCCAACTTGCATGAGGGAGGAGATGGATGTAGCAACTAATGGGGATCCCTACTGTTAGGTTAACCCTCCTGGCAAATCTGCACCTGTATTATTAATGAAACCTTCAACTGCCTTAATCACCCTGTGGACTACTGTGGTATTCCCAGTAGTGAATAAATGGAGGATGAATGAACTGTACTGGTTTTGATATTTTGATGTATCATGCCTCTAGCACAAAGCAAGTCATACGGAGGAAAAGAAGCATAGAGTATGACACTGTCACTTCACAAAAGTGAACTTATTTCTGGGATGTGATTTTTGGTTTTGGGTGGCAAACTAAAGAATTGGCAAACTGGTGGTGGTGTGTGGTTCCTGCATCCAGCCCATCTATTAGAGGGCCTCAGCCCTGTTTGGAGAGATAATTTCTGGCAGTGACAAAAAATGGGTCAGGCTGTGGGTCAGTACCCTGTGGCTGCTCTGAAGGGTTCCTGTGAGTGACAACTTTTGTAGTGTGGACACCTGTCCCCGATGGGGCTGTCTGAGCTGATGAGCTCTGTCTGTCTTCTGGGGAGCCAACAGATGGTTGAGTCTTTCAGCTTGTATTAGTCTGGAATAGATATGAGCAATAAACTGGAGTGAAATGGTCAGTCATGTTCTGTTATCTGAGCTTATCACTGAGAGAATATAAAACACTGCAAATCCTCTGTGACCAATCCCAGTTTGATGACAAACTCAATGATCCCCTGTTTAAACATGAAATATTTAACCTTTCCAGATAAGATCACAGTTTCATAGCTTTTGAAAATGCTAATGGCCCGTAGTTTCCTCATTAGTTTATAATACATAGAGTGAAGAGGAGGATTGGTTCATGGCAGTAACATTTGCACACTACAGAACTTACCAAACAGCCTTAGAATTTCAAAGCCTGAGGAAATGTGTGCAGACTTGTAAAATTTAAAAAAACAAAACACTTTGCATTTCAGTTAATGTAAAACAATTTCTAAAAGGCCAAGTACTACCTCTCTTCACCCATCCAATCCAAATTTATATGAGTAACCTGTCTAAATCAAATTCAGAAATCCTTTATTTCAATCTTGATTTAATTGAGAAATGTATTTCCCTTAAACACACTAAAAGTATAAAAAGATACAGCTATTTTAAAAAGCTGGTTTTTACAAAAGGAAAAGTTTGCAGAGCACTTGATGACTATCTGTGACTCTCTGACTAAAATTAAGTACCGAGGATTAACTTAGTTAATAGAAAAGCACAAAACCTCTAGCCAAGAATCTGCTGGTAATCTGTTCAAGCTATGAAAAACAACCAGTGCTGTTCAGTCTGTGTCAAAAATTTATAAAAATGCTATCTAGTAAAATGTCTTGAGGGGGACTGTTGAGGGCTATGGGGTTATCCTTGGGTTATTTAAGGTAGCAAATACAGTGTTTCAGCTTGGCAAGTTCCATCTACTTATCAAAGCAAGCACAGGGAAGGTATTATCCTGACTCATGAAGCCAGTCTAAATAGTAAGGATGAAAAGGTGCACGTCTATTTTATAATTCTCCCTACTTCTTTTCAGATAAAATACAAGAAAGATCTTTCCAAGATGAAAGGTGCAGCTCACTTTCACTCCCTAACAGCTGAAGACAACTTGGCTCTTAAGCAAGCCCAAAGTGTTAACAAGCTTGTCAGTGAGGTAAGGGCTGAAATCAATCTCTTAAGTTTGGGAGCAGCTCATACAAACATTTATGTTTGATGAGTAAGGACTGCAAGTTAAAAAAAGCTGTTGTTCTTACTGTGTTGTACACAACAAAAGTAACCTGTGTGTAGCACTGCAGCTGGAGAGAAAAGCTCAAGAGCAGATCTTCAGGTGCTGCTTCTGGGCCTTCCAATCATCTGTATGAAAGAGTGGGAAATGAACCCTATGAGAGTGATTCTGGTTCTGAACACATGAAGAAATTTGGAAAAAGCCTGCTCCAAACCTGAATTGTGCTTTTAATATGATATTGAGATATAGTGCTTTAGGATGAATTGGATGTGTACCTCAGAGTGTCTCAAGGGGTATTCTAATAATCAAAAAATAAGAACAGAGACAAAATTGATACCATTCTTGTTATACAAATTTCTGTTTTCTTCCACCATGTGAAAGACTGTGAGACACTGATAATTGATTCTTTTTCTGCTTGGTAAGGGAAGATTTCAAGAGAATTCTCAGTAGATTCTGAATTATTAATTTATTTATAGTGTCATATCAGCTATAAAACTATTAATAAGTGTGAGTTTCTAGAACTTCCCCATGGCAGTTTTAAAACTTATACCCTTGAGATGTCAAAGTATAAAACCTTCAATAATGAAAAACCCCTGGAAGTAGGGCTGGAAGGGGCCTCCTGGGCCAATGATTCCTGGCTCCTGCTGGTTCGACACAGCATTGTATAATCCTCCTATTCCAATTTCCAGCCTACATTTATTCCTGTCCACTTTATTACCACTGTGTTTTGTGCTAGCATTGCCCTTTAGTTTAAAAAGTTCTTCTCCCTGCATGGTTACTTTTTGAGAGGTTTACAAATATATCATTTTTCTTTCTCTCTGCCTTTGATTTCCTCGACTAAGCAAGCTGAGTTCTTCTCATCTCTCAGTCTTTCACTGCAGCTGTTACAGGCTGAGTGCATGTTCCTTAAGCAGGAATGACTGTAAGAGTACAAAAGCTCTTGCTGAGGTCTTGCTGGAATCTGGCACATTTGTACCTGTTCATTTGCTCCACACTCACCTTAGATTTCCCTCTGTACACCTTTGTGTATCATTGTTTTGTTAATAGTTTTCCTCCTGTCACTGTCTTGTATACTTTTCAGAGGATGAAGCTCTGTTTCTTTAGCCTATAAAATGAGAACTGAGTACATGAAAATTCTCTTATTAATTTTCATCAAATGATATCTGATGAAAAACATATATCAAAATCTCTGAACAGTGGGTCTGCCTAATAAAAAGTGTGTGAAGGAACTTGATAGAGCAGATTAGGGGTTTACCATAGCTTCTCATTGTGCGTTTTTGTCACTAAGGTGGAGTACAAGAAGGATCTTGGAAACAACAAAGGCTACAGCATGAACTACTGTGACACTCCACAGTTCAAGAATATGAGCAAGATCTCAAAATTCACCAGTGATGTAAGCTTTCAGTTGTTTGTGTGTGGCTTGCCTGCCCTGATAGCTGCTGGAATCATAGGTCTTTGTGTGTGTGTTTCAGATAAATGTGTGCTGGAAATGTAATTATAACTGATTTTAGCCAGCTTTTGTACAACATTTTTCCTAGTGTGTCCTGATATATAGCTGGGGCTGATTTTACCCAGGGTTATGAAAATAACTATCATGGTATTTGGAAGAGAGGTTACTTACCGTGTACTGCTGATCTAAATTAGTCAGCTATTACTCTTGCCTGCCATAATTATTACCTATCTCATTGTGCATGTCCATTTCCTGGCTATTTAGGCAGAAGATACTTCACCAGAGTTCATGCCAGAGAGGAACATAATTACTGTGTGAAAATAATCTGTGTTAATAATTATTTGTTATAAATATTATCTTGTTTCTCATGAAATACAATTTTTTTCATACTGCCTCTTACCATTCTTTGACATCCCTGAGGACTAAATATTTTGCCATACAGCTGATATGGTCAAATGATCAATTTTTCTTGTCAAATCACCAGTCAAATCTGGGACTGGTGCACTAAAGATGCACCAAAACAATCCAATTTTGTTCATTTGTTAATGCCCAAATATTGCCTCCCTGGGACCTTGTTCTAGCATTTATTTTGGATGAAATGCAGATGCGTCTTCTTTATGTGCACTCAGGTGATACAAAGAACAAGTAAATGATATCTTGTAGAGCAAGAAACTCACAGAGGGTTTTAGCTTTTATTTTTTAAAGTACTAAGGCTGTTGTAGCCTAATGAGTTCCTGTATTTGAGCAACACTAGTAGGCCAGAGCTGTAACAATTTGTGTCCCTGCTGGAAAGTAAAGAAACTCTAAAAAGCTGAAACTCTTTAGTAGAAAAGTTGAATATATTTTCTCAGAGCATTTTTTCTTTTTTTTTTTTTTTTATACAGCTTAAATACAAAGAAACCTATCAGAATGAAATGAAAGGTCACTATGTGGGTATTGGCATGGACAAGAGGATGCTCCATGCCATGAAAGCTGGCAGCTTGGCAAGCAATGTGAGTCCCTTTTAATCACACTTGTCTGGTTGTTGCCTCCTTGTCTTTCAGTTTTTCCAGAATTAAGTTGATAGAAAACTGTAGATCACACTGTACTAGGGATCTGATGGGTGGATATGTTGAGAAGAGGGGAAATTCTGGAAACCCTTTTGTACTGTTTTATGGCTCACTGTGTGGAAGAAGTTAAAATAAGAAATTTCAGTGATCTGGCAACATACTGAGATTCTTCAGTTTTCTTTGACATCAGTAGGATGCTGAAGGTTGTTTGCCACCACCCCCAGGGTCAGACCTTTGCTGGAAAAAACAGTCTTTAATGAAGATTTCAGGATTCCAATTTAATTTACTGGGTTAGTCAAGAAGCTATTTCATTACATACCATTCCTTCAAGTACATTATTTACAAATCTGTAAGAAGCTTGAGAACTAAGCAGAAAGATAAAAGAGATGTGTCATAGGTGGAAGTTAAGTTAATGCTCCCAGTGTTGGCATTGGATTAATTGAGAAGCTGAAAAAGAATCAATTAGTGGCTAAACTATGCAAATAATTTCATTTTCTTTGTCACTCATGACATTGAACTTACTTTGTTTCTTGTATTTAATATTAATATTATTGTTTCTCTTTTCCTCTTGACTGATAATTATTCAAACAAATGACAGCTGAAAAAAAAAGAGAATGATTTTGTTTTGTTCTCCTTGTGTTTCAGATAGCCTATAAGTCTGATTACAAACACGACGGTGTTGACTACAATTACCCAGCTACTCTCACTCCTTCATACCAGACAACAAGAAAGTTGGTCCCTTTGAAAGATGTAAATAATTTTATGGTTTTGGTTTTTTTTTCCCCTATGACTTGCATAGCTCATCATCTTTCTGTAGGAGAGATTGTGATAGATTGCATGTGTCAAATGATGATTTAATGATAGGAGCAAACAGCCCTTGCTAACAAAATTAAAGCAAAAAAAGTGCACTGTCAAGAGGTCTCAGAGCAGTAGAAAGTGCTGCCATGTCCTGTTGTTGGCTTCAGTTCAGCAGAGGCTGTAGAGTGGTGTGAGATCAGTGACTTGTGCCCCTTCCCAGCTCTGTGCTGCCAAAGTCTCACCATGCTGGGGCAGCTCCCACAGCAGCACCAAGTGCTGTGTACTGGTTTGAGAGCAAAACCAGCTAGAGACTCCAAGTCAGAAATAGAATTTATTAGGAAATAGGAAGAAAAGGAAGCAAGCCACTAACAAAGTCAGAATACAACCTGATATCCTGTTGGTCAGGGTGTTGGCAGTAGTCCAGTGGTACTAGATGGGCCTGGTCTTCCTCTGAGAGTCCGGTGAAGAAAGGCCCCTTGGTGTCCCAATTCTCTGGTTTTTATCCAGGTAGAGGGGCTTGGCTCCTCCCCCAGGATGGAGCATTTTCCAATGAGATGATAAGCTTATCAGTGGACTCAATGGCCCATCAGCAGAAAACCCCTCCCTAGAGGGAGGATGGGTCGTGGGAGAAATAGGGAAATTGTCCTGATGATTTCTTATCAGCTGGCTTATCAACACAAGATCGCATCACTTCCTCTCATTCCAGTTCCAACAGATGGTGATAGAATAACACACCTTTGATTACATTGTGCACTGTAACCCATGACATGCTGAAAGCACTGAAAGGACATTAGGCTAAAATAGCCTTTGTGAATCCTTTGTGAATTCCCTGAGGATGGGCAATGTGGAGCTCCTTGGAGGGGAGCTGGTTGGTCACACAACCTTCCTCCAGCCTGTGCTCCATGCCAAAGAGGAGCCCCCAGGACCTGGGCTTGAGTTACTGGTGGAGCCACGTGGGGTTTGTGTACTGCTGTGGCTGTGTGTGTCCTTCAGATAAATGAAGCATGTCAGGCTGCGGAGCTTATGATACTTTCATCTCTCACAAGCATTAAAAGCTTGACTGATCTCCTCCACTGTTGGCAACTTACCCTGTGCCTTGGTTAAGAGCACAGTCACCAGGTATTGCTTGTAAAATCATCAGGAGGAGAGCAGCAGCTCTGCAGGGCATTTCCTGAAGTATATACACCCTGTCCTTACAATGAAATTGCAGTAAACCAGGAGCAATATGCCTTAAAGAGGTCATTAATATTATGTGAGATTTAGCTGAGCCTAAATTCCTCTTCCAAGACAAGGATGGTAGCATGAAGAGTTCGAATTGGGAACCCTGATGTTCTTGAGGAAGTATTGGATATACTTCAACTCTAAGATGAGCTATTTCCCCTACAGCAGTAATTTCAGTTTTGCCTTTGTAAAAGCTGAAAACAGTAAAATTCTGTGTTTGTTTGCTTACTGTGTGAGAGAGCTGTGCTCTTAAAAACTTCAAGGTAAGCATAAATTCATGCCCAAAATGTGAACAACATTTCAGCAATTCCAGTGGCTTTACAATTGATAGCCAGCATCAGGATTTGAAACACACAATTCCACAGGCCACAGACACTCAGTTGCAGCAGTCCTGATCTAGGATTTTGAAGTAGTCCCAGGACTTGTGTGCTCCCAAATAACCAACATGCTTACTCTGAACTCTTCTTGGAATACAACTCTCATACACAAGCAAGCACAAGTAGCAATAAATACACAGTTTCAGTTAAAAAGAAATGATCCCTTTCCATGGAATTAAATTCTCTCTGTCTCTGAGGAAGCAAATCCACTGTTTTGAGTACTTTGATCACTTTGGACCTGTGAAATAATTCAGGCCTTTTTTCCTAGCTTTTATCATTCTGGCAAAATGAGGAAGTTTATGTGAGGATATGGGAGATAAGAGGGTTTGCATTGAAATAGTTTCAGTAACTCAAAGTCTCTGGAAATATGCTCCACTTTACTGGAAAGAAGTGTTCTTAAGAAACTAGTTTTAAGCAATGTGATTTGCAATGTTTGCAAAGTGGTGATTAACTACAGTGAATATTAATGAGGGCCTACAGAGAATAATAATTAAATTTTGTAGTACAGCAATGAGCTCTTTTGCAGCAACAGGTTTGAAACGAAGCTTCTTATGCATAATTCGGGGCTTGAACATATTTATTTTATAACTTATTATTGTTGCTACCATATTAATGTGTCACTTATTTAGTGGGCTCCAGTCCTCTTGATGGCTGACATGAAAATGACTTTTTTTTTGTACTATAATTACATACTTTTCTTTTCTCAAGATCCACACAAACTCTGACCACACAGGGAAATTCTGTGGTTAATTTATTACCTTAAAACTCAGTAAAGACCAAGTATAAGAGAATTCATTTGCTCTACCCAGCTGGACAGACCTCTTCATGGATAGTTACAATAATTCTTGTCTGATAAAGATAAAAATGCATGAAGTGATGCTTAAGAATATGAGATTTATAGCAATGATTTGGAGGATTTTATAGCAATGATTTGAAGCTGATGCTGCATCATTGTAAGAATTTGTGGGTTTGACAGGAAGAGATTATAAGTGATTTCAGAGTGGGATAAAAACTGTGACCTCTGACAGGAAAACTTTCAGGGCACTAACTCAGATCTCATCTAAGAGATCCTGGCATTTTTCTTCAGCTCTATTTATTATGGTTTAAGTAATATTTTATCTGAGTATTGTTAGCAAGAGTTCATCTATTCAATCTCTCATTTTTGAGTTTGACCATTTCCTCCTTTACTAAATTTTTCTTTTTTAAAATTTTATTTTAAACTAGGTAAACTACAGGCAAAGCATAGACAAGCTGAAGTACAGCTCTGTTGCCAGCACTCCACAAATGGCTCAAGCCAAAATAAATGCACAGCAGCTCAGCGATGTAAGTTCTGCCATCATTAGCCACTTTTGTTTATTAGAATGATGAGATAATTTAAGTTCACAGCATTTGTAGCCTTTTGTGTTTTATTCTTGATAGTTCTTCAGCAGATTCATAGCCAAACCAAGAATACATGTTGAATGAAATAATTTTAAAAATATGGCAAGCATGCCAGTAGATCTAATATTTGTCTCCACTTTTAAGATTTGGATCAGTGTGCATATTTAGGAAATGATTTTCTATGTATTTATTAATGCAAGGCTTTAAATTAAATCTTCTGTACTTAAAGATAATCAGTAGCTCTTTTATTTATAGAATAAATTTCTACTTCCTAGTGCTTAGTAAAAGTTAGCCTCATTGCTTTCATATTGCATCACAAATTCCTGAGTATATTTATAATTTATGGCACCAATAACCTGAAATTTAACAGCAATCAATCTAATGGTTACATTTTTGCTAAATTAAAAATAACAGAATTTCTTGCTGACCTTTTCAACATATGCAGTTGAACTACCGAGCCCAGTATGAGAAGACAAAAACAAATTACACTCTACCTCAGGATGTACCACTGTTAGTGAAAGCAAAAGCCAATGCTGAGTTATACAGCGAGGTAAGCCAAGCCTTGGGGAAATACTGGCATTCATTATGTTGTTAATAGGCTGAAATTAATATGAAGATGATGACACTCTCTCTGGAAGCATTTAGCATTTTTCATTTGGCTTTGTATTAAACAAGATGAAATATGGTACCCAGAATAGACAGAGATCCAATTTCAAGGACAGTGAAACCTCTAGACTTTTTTTTTCCAAGATATTTTCAGATGATCTGAATTTCTTTAAATCAGTAAATCAGTATTCCACACAACTCCACACGAGTAAATGTTTCTGGGGTGACGTTTTTATGAAGAACCAACATTTGCACAGCTCTAGTAATTCAAAGTATACTGAACTCAATAGAAAGCAACAATGACTTTAGCCAGCTTGGATCAAGTCACTGTTGCTCCATTCCAGGCATAATTCCTGGCAATAAGTAGTGATTTGCTTAGAGTCTTGTGGGTTAAAACCAAGTGCTTGCAGGAAAAGTTGAATTTCTATTTAATTTTTAGAGTATTTTTG
Organism: Anthoscopus minutus; assembly: GCA_013399455.1. Classification (NCBI taxonomy): domain Eukaryota; kingdom Metazoa; phylum Chordata; class Aves; order Passeriformes; family Paridae; genus Anthoscopus; species Anthoscopus minutus. The sequence continues at coordinate 596,204 of VWYI01019895.1, read as the reverse complement.
AGGCCTCCATTGTCATAGATAGTTTTGGAGATAAAAAAACCCCAAGGCAAGTAAGTGCAAAACGAAGGAAAAACCTCCAGATATTACTGGTGTGACTTTTATTTTTTTAACCATGTTCACGATTTTTTATGGTGTTGGGTTGTTATTACTGCAAGTTTTTTGTGTCTCATGTTCTTCCCCTGAGTTTTATTTGAGTTGCATTGGCAGAGTGCTGTGGAGGAACATTCTTTGTGACTATAATGTGTTGGGATGCATACTGGTAAAATATAAATATGCAAAAAGCCAAATCCAGAAACTGGGGTTCCTGAAAACCTTCTACCTTCATCAGGTGTATGCATGGTATGGATGAAGGCATCCTTGATCTTGCTTTAATGGAATTTCAAGTAGAATCTTGAAAAAGAGCTTAAGAAACCATTACTTTAAGTTCCACTAACTTTCAGAAGTTACATTTGTGTTTCTCATGCATTTCATTGGTGTTTGTGAGATAGTGTGGCTCATGAGTGTGCTTTTGAGGACAATCTCCTGATCATAAGGGCTGCTTCTGTGACCTCTGCTTCACACTGTGGGTGCTCTCAGAGCACACGGGCTGGATTCCTTTTGAATGCTCTCCAGGAGCTCATGTAAAGAACTGCAGCTTCAAATTCAGTGCATGGGACGTGACTGGTTATAATTTGGGGATGGAAAAGAAAAAGTCCTGAAATGAGTGGTGTGTTGTCAGGTTCTTAGCACTAACTGTTCTGCCTGTAGATCAGCTCCTATAGATCTATACTATTTGCATAGGTAGACATAACCAGAGAAAATTTTGAAAAACCCTCCCTCCTCCATATCTGTCTGAAATTGAGAATTATTGGTGGATATTCTGAGATATTAAGTGCCTGTGAACTCCAAGAATAAAATTTTGACTAAATGCTAGACAATTAATTAGCTGAAAATGACAATGAACAATGACTTAAGAAGGTCCCAGTTTGTGGACTGAGCATATTTATGCTTCTGTTTTTCTCTGAGTAATTTCCACGTTTGTTTGAAAATCCTGTGTGTTTATGTGTTAGTGACATGTTGCTGTCTCTCCTTTCTCAGATTAAGTACAAGGAAGGCTGGGAGAAGAGTAAGGGCCGGGGCTTTGAAATGAAACTTGATTCTCTGCCTTTACTTGCTGCCAAAGCTTCAAGGGATCTTGCCAGTGATGTATGTTACATTTAGTTACCTGGGAATTTTTCTTTGTATAAGTAGCTCTAGCCCAGGGAAATAAAAGCATAGCTCGCTTCAGCTGGATTTTTAAATCCTGCATTTGGCTGTCCATCTTTCTCAATGGCTAATGAACAGTTGGAAACTTTCTCAGATTCTGCTGTGAAATTTCACTCTCAAAAAATTATTTTTTTTAAGTCATGTGTACAGTGAAGCAAAATTTACACAATAAACCAATAGTGAAATTCAGTGTTTTGAATTCAAGCTCAAAAAAGAATTATCTACTGCAAAGGGAATGCACATTTCTTTAGTCTGCTTCCTTAACATAAACACATGTGTATAAAAAATAATCCAAACAAAATCTTTCTAAATAAATTATATCAAGACTTTCAGCCTGTGGAGAGGCTGAAAAGGGAGACACTTTTTCTGCAACTGGAAAGTGTTCAGCAGTGGTGTGGATTCTAAAACCCCACCTCACTGAAATAAACAAGTCTTGAATTCCTAGCTTGGATTGATTTCTTATCTTTGCCTCAAACAGCCAGATAATTTAGCTAATCAGAAGAATTAAAGTTTATAAGCATATTCAGAGCACTCAGAGGGCTGAGCCTTGAAGAATGAGGTTAAAGACCTGATAAATGAGAGTGACCTAGCATCTTTGTAATTTTTGAGAAAATCTGGGAATTTGAAGTGACAACGACAGAATCAGACTAAGCTCTTCTAAATTTTGACCATCTAAATCACCAGTGAAAAACATATTGTTTATCTCATGGGTAACTGGAAATATTCTTAGATTTACCCTGGGTTTCTTTGACAGATTAAATATAAAGAAGAATATGAAAAAACAAAAGGAAAAGCAACTGAAACCAAAGATGCAAGACTTTTGCACTCTCTGAAGGTGGCCAAGATGAGTAGTGAGGTAAATTATTTATCTTATTCAGAAGGTGGTTTCCATAATTAGGAAACTTTTAGCAACACCATGCCATCTACCACTGTTACTGCTCTCACTGTAAGAAATTCTTGGAAACATTTAACAAAATTGGTTTCCTTCACCATCTGTTAATCTGCCATGGTTTCACGGCAGGGAATTTTGGGCAACGTTTCCTTATTTTGGGGCAGGAAAATAACATCCTGTTAAAACCTCACTATGAATAAAATATCATGTTAAAATATCAATATAAACACTTCTACACAGAATTTTCAAGTCTGTAACGGTATGTTTAAAAGTAAGATGTACTGAAATAGAGAAAATGTCTCTAGAATCTAGAAAATTTACCCTGACTTCTGTTTTTCCCTTATGGGATCTGATTTCTACGTGTTTCTTTTTGGAGTTTTTTTTTTTTGCCTAATCTGTGTAAGGACCCAAACAAGAGGGGTGACTTAAGAGAGCTTTGTAATATCTGATACAGACAATCTATTTTCATTGTTTTTTCTAGATTGCCTACAAAAAAGGTTTTGAGGAGAGCAAGGCCCATTTCCATCTGCCCATGGATATGATAAACCTGAGGCACGCTAAGAAGGCTCAGGCACTTGCCAGTGACTTGGATTACAGAACGAGACTCCATGAGTACACAGTGCTTCCAGAAGATATGAAGACCAAGTGGGCAAAGAAGGCCTATGATCTCCAGAGTGATGTAAGATGATGTATACCCAACTTAACTGTTAAAAACAGTACAAGAGATTATAACTTTTTCTAACTGATGTCAATTCTTGTTTCATGTCTGACTGTACTATGGCTTTTTAAAATGTCTTTGCAATGGCTTTGAAACTGCTGACTTGCAAAAATTATACCCGTGTTCTCTGTGCCAATAAATGTGATTTTCCTCTGCAGCTCCAATATAGGGCAGATCTGACTTGGATGAAAGGAGCTGGATGTATCACAGAAGGAAGTCTTAATATACAGCAAGCCAAAAAGGCAGGAGATTTAGTCAGTGAGGTAAGCAAACTTCTCGGGCTTCTGTCTGTTGTTTGTTCAAAAGTTCATTCACACTTCTCCATTACATTATGTGGAATTGGTACAGGATTCCTAACAAGGAATATCTGAGAAATGGAAAAACTGATGGGCATAATTTAGTTATTCTATAGTTTAGAAGACCCTGGGTTAGAGATTAAAATTATGATTTCTCTCTATATAATTATCAAAATAATCTGTGAGGTAGAAATCCCTGTAGTTGTGCTTCCACCTCTTTTCATTCTCCTGCCCATTTTGCAGATCAACATTGAATTTCCATTGAGCTTCACGTGCTGCATGAAGTGCAAAGAGGCTTTAAGAAGCAGTATTGAAAAATCAGATATTTGTTAGCCATAGTTGAAAATTTCCTTGCTCCTTGGCAAGCAGAGGCTGTGACTTTACTGCAGGCTTCAGCTTTTCCTGCTTTTCATTGGTTTTGCTTTATTAATTCATGGCATTGTACTGACATTAACCTTATGGAAGTAAACTTCCTCAACTTCTTAGCTAAGGTAGAGCAGTCTCACTAGTGCAAGGAAAACTACAGAACAGAAAGAATAAATTGGGGGAAGTTTGACAAGAAGGATAAAATCCCACTTAGTTCTGGAAGGAGGAACAGAAGCCACTTAGTTACTGGCGATCACTCTCTGACATCCTGGGTCTCTGACACCCTCTCTATCCTTACAAGGGGAAAAAAATACATCTTAGAAACAAAAGAAGAGCAGCTACCTCAGATCTGGTCTTGTTACAGGTAGACTGACATCTGCTTCTGGGGTGTGCTGTAGTAATAATCACTTCCACAAATATTTAATCCATAATGATCTGCCTTTTCATTCCAGTGCTGTGCCAGGCCATGAGACGGCTGACAGTCACTTAAACTGGAGACTGGTGGATATTATTTTAGAGATCTCTGTTGTCATACAAAGCCTGGTGTTTTGTCATTTCTTTGCAGGATGTCACTATATTGTGTTCCATGCAATGTGACAAAACATGCTGGTTTTAATCTGCCTCCCTCCCTTCCAGGTTTCTAAAATAAAGCGATGAGCACCTCTTTTGAAGTGCTGCATGCTTTTTTAACTTCTATTTTGTGTTCCCCTAGCACAGACACAGTGTAAACTGATCTGTTCACCCATCAGTTCAAACAGAAGAATTTCTCTCCTGAAATGCCAGATAATGAAAAAAATGCATTTATACCCTTTCTAGGTGGAGTGCCCCACTTCATGACTGAGCTTGTAGAATAAGAATTCAATTAAAGTACACAAGAAGTGTTTGCTTGGTCTCCCCTGTCACACTGTGGTCTTGAAACAGAGTCCTGTATTCCTTGTACCATCTCAAAGAAAGAAAGGATGCTTAGCTTGCTCTCAAATGAGTGGTGCAAAAGGTTGAGCCAAAGGCATTAATTTAAAACAGGCCTGTTCTAAAGCCTTATGAAATCAATTAAAGTTTTCCATTCAGTTTCAGATGTAAAACAAAATGTAAAATGGAATGAAACTATGGACAGTCTTATTTACCGAACTAAAAATATTAGTCTCTATGCACATTTGTCCATTGAAATGGATTTTATGTAAGTACTGGCACCAGAGGGTGAATAAAGAACAATACTTTTTCCCATATATGAGACTTGACCCTTGTGGAGGCCTCTCATAGCTGTTCATCCCTGAAAGGCTTGACTGCAATGTCTATGCCTAGCTCTGCTTTGAAAAGAGGACTATGTTGAGAGGATAGGGAAGATTTTGAATTCAAGTTTCTTTCAGGACTCTGAAATTGCTTTCTTTAATTTAATTATCATCTCACTAATTTTAAAATATCTCAGTAACATATGTTCAGTGATTTGAACTAACCATGCATGTGCTTGAGAAGTCTCCTGTAAGGAAATGAGATAATAACTCTGACTGAGTGGCTTATCAGCTCTCTTGGGTCCTGACTTAAGTCACACCCCGGTTGTGAGCACCACTCACTGGTTGGTGAGCAGCCTAGGTCCTGTAAGATGTGTAAACAGCACGTCTGGCACCAAAGATATCCATGCCTGCAGTGTCAGCAACAGTTTGCCCAATTGTGGGCACACAGTTGTGCCCTGCCCTCCTCACCTCAAAATATCAGCAGTGAGTAATACTTGGAAGCTTACCTTGTTGATACCTGTGCTAAAACTGTCTTAGGAACTTACAGGGCACTTCTGGCTCTATCACTCATGTATTTTTAAAAGTGGTACATTTTTGGGGGAGGGAAAGTACTGTAGAAATTTTTATGTAACTTGCTTTAATTTTCTGTAGAAAAAGTACAGGCAGAAGGCTGATGCTCTGAAGTTCACCAGTGTGGCTGACAGTTCTCAGATCAAGCATGCCAAGAAAAGCCAGGAACTTCAAAGTGATGTGAGTCCTTGACTGAATTTGTCTCTTTGCAAGCAGCTTAGGCATAATGTGGTCATTCCTGACACATGTACACCAGTGTGATGGAAAGAGGGCCCCTAGTCAGGAAGCTTTTCAATATATAAAGTTTCTTCAGATTCATTCTAAGGGGTTTTATTTTTTATTTGAACTAGAGCAGCAGCAATAAAAATCAAGCACCATTGGGAATGGGCTCCTCACTCTTGTTACTTATCTGTTGTGTGCTGGACAAGCTACCTTGCTCTGTGGGCTGAAAGCAGAACAGTAGCCATAGATTTAGAGCTTTATAGCAGGGGCTTCTTTTTCTGTGGGATGGAAGAAATGTAGCACTTTGTGAAATGGGGTATATTTTCATAGTTTTTAAACAGCTCTTTCAAGAACTTCATGGACTAAAACAGAGCAGTTAATTTCTCTGCTGTCATAGCCTGAGATATAAAATGGGGATGATTTCTACTTGGATCATAAAAGGTCCTTGATATTTTCATTCAACATTTTAATGTTAGTCCTCACTGAAGTATTGTGTCAGCAATTACATTTAG
>VWYI01019895.1:570898-590119 GCA_013399455.1 Anthoscopus minutus | reverse complement strand
GTCACAAATGTTCTCTGCAGATTCAATTGCTTAGTATTCCTCATTTCATGCCTAAAATTCTCTGTTTCTATATCCTATTAAAGACTTTCATTGTACCCAAGAAGTAGATGCAATTTAACATTGGGTTATGTTAACATATGTTCTTGCATGCATTTTTAGAGAGTAAGAATTGCTGTCAGCTTTATAGCTAGATAACTTTTGGAAATAAAATTTAAGTGTCCTGATATATGTACTTCCTAGAAATTTAACCATGAGTGGTTTGGTCAACCTGACACTGTAGGTCAAGTTCAAGATGCTAAAGAATAACTTTCCCAAATAAGTTAACCCTTACAATTCTTTGAATATTTGGGGTGTGTTAACCAGTATTCCTTCAACATTAAATATGGACCACTGCTTATTGACCCTGCTTTGCTTCCTGTTTGGACAGGTTGCCTACAGGTCAGGGAAAGAGCAGTTTCTTCATCAGTATACCATCAGCAAAGATGACCCTGTCTTCATGCTGGCCAAAGCAAATGCTGCCAATATCAGTGAGGTACTGTGTGATTCCCTCACTCCTGTGAATTCTTACAGCTCCTCTGAAATACTTGTTCTGTAGGTAAAAGTTATGTTCATTCTCAGAGAAGGTCCTCATGTTTTATATCTAAAAACTTGAAATGTTATTCCATGCTCCTAATAGATAGTAGTCACATCTGCTGGTCTGAAGATTTGCCACTTCTAGAGTTTGAAGCTGTGCATTTTTCACATGCTTCCAGGTAGAGTGGCGCACTGGCAGTTTCGTTGGAACCAGTGAGATATTGGGGTTACAATAACCACAGTGTCCACAGTTACGGGATGTAAAGGAAGACAGCAGGATCTGAGCTGTGACCACATGGTTTCTGGGCATGCAGTGCAGGAGGGACTCATTACTTGAGAGCTTTCACTGTGACTATAGAACAAATAGATGCTTTGATAGCAATAAAGAAACAGTGCTGTTGTCTTCTCTTTAGAAACTCTACAGGAGTAGCTGGGAGAAGCAGAAGGAAAAAGGATTTGTGCTTCGTTTGGATGCTTTGTCATTCCTGACAGCCAAGGCAAAGAGGGATCTGGCAAGTGATGTGAGTATGGACTCCATCAACCTTCTCTTTCTTAGGACAGCTGACAGCCCAGGTTGCTGCTAGTGTTGGGGATGTGTCACATATGTTTCAGTGCCCTTAGCCACCCTTACTTGAGTCATGCTAAGGAGCAATGGAGGAGCTGTCTGGGTGATTGGCATTCTGTAATTAGTCAGAGGGTTTGCTCTGAGCAGCACAGAGCTTTTCCCTACATCCTGACTGCGTTTTCCTGTTCTCATTTTGACCCGAGGATGAATTTTAGAACTCAAAATGAAATGGAAATCTCCTGTGAATCTCCCTGTAGCTTAATACATCTGCGTCTGGACAGAAAACTCCTGAAAGAACCTTCTGACCTCTGTGCCTGAAGAATGTTGTTTTTCCTAGAGAGAACCAAAAAGAAAATATTTCTTACAGGATTTTGTGAGCATATTATCATCAAGAAAGGACTTATTCTTTACAGACACTAATTTCTAAGGCATTCCAGTTCTCTTTTGCAAACAATCTTATGTGCTTGTACTGAGGACCCAGCATGCCACACCACTGATAAAGCACTGCTTTACTCCCAGGAGAATTGTCAGTTTGGCAGCTTAAATCTTTTACTCTTGGTCTGTATTCCTCTTCACAGGTAAAATATAAGGAAGGTTATGAGAAGATGAAGGGTAAGCTCATTGGAGTAAAAGCTGTGGAGGAAGATTCGCAGATGGCTCATTCGCTGCAGATGTCAAAGCTGCAGAGTGATCTGGAGTACAAGAAAGCCTTTGAGGGCACAAAGAGTCAGTTCCAGATCCCCATGGATATGGTTAACCTTGTTCATGCCAAAAAGGCTCAGAATCTGGCCACAGATATAGGATACAAGACTTCTCTCCATCAGTACACAGCCCTGCCTACTGACAGGAAAGTGGCATGGGCCAAGTGGGCCTACGGACTGCAAAGTGATGTAAGTCCAGAGCTTCAGCTATTTCAATGCCCTCTCACCCAGCCCCTTCTCAGCCCCACCTAGGGCTGACTTTCTTCAACATTTATGCTTGCAATGCCATGACATCTTTATGCACCGAATTTTTCAGCCATTAAACAATGCACCTTAATGGTAAATATTAACCACTTATTTCCTCAAGAGATATATTTAAGTTGTGCAGTGTTTTTGGGGAGGGTTATAACTCCATTTACGAGCATGGCTTCTTCAAAGCCTCCTTCAAATGCTAATAGAACACTAGGATTCTTATATGATGTACATTTATTTTTGTTTCCTAATGTGCAGAGAGGTTAAATAACGTATGGTGCTAAAACTGATGATAAAATTCCATGTGGAGACCACATGTTCAGCTGTAACCATCAGATGAACTGTCTGATACTGTAAACAGTTAAGTTAGACTTTCCATTCTGAGGTTGTAAGTCAGAACTTTTCAAGGAGACTGAGATGAAAATGTGTACGGGCCTTGCTGAGGTATGGCTGCTGAAAACTTTGTGGCATCTCTGAAAAACCTGACTTAAAGCAAAGCATTTGAAATTCAGCACTGTTGGTAGGAGAGACTTTGTGAGGAAAGTGAGAAGTGCTCCTGTACTCTTCTTCCTTAAAGACACATGGAAAGCCAAACAAAACAAAATACTTTCTCTCCAGTAAACCAAAAGGATATGGCGTGGGAAATGCCAAGTATAATCTTTTTATTGCCAGTCATGGACGATCTTTTAAGGAGTGCTCCATATACAATAAAACTGAAGTTAGAGTAAAAATTTCCAACAACAGCAAGGTGTATACCACTTTTAAAAATTACCTTGCAAGGCATATTGCACAAGTGCTGGTGAGTCCTTATACTTCTGTTTCATTATGTATTATTTTTTTGCTTTTCTTGCAACTATGCAATAGTAAATAAAACAAAAGCAGGTGCTAATTTGACTTCATTGTTGTTCTGGAGATGTCTGAATCCTTTAATGGCATTTTAAGTGTGTGAACACCAACAACAGGACATTTTCTTTCTTTTGTCAGAACCGATACAGAGCGGATTTGAACTGGATGAAAGGAGCTGGATGGATAGCCACTGGGTCATTAAATGTGGAACAGGCTAAGAAGGCAGGAGAACTCATTAGTGAGGTGAGATTTCATGACAGCATGTAACAGAATTTGCTGCATAATGTGTGCAAAATGTCTGTATAAAATTAAAATAATTTCCACTCTAAGGGGAAAGAAAAAGGCATACCACATGAAAGCCCTCAAAACCAGGGATAGGACTGGTAATTAGAGGGAAACCAGATACCAAACACATACCAGTAGGAGTCCATATAGCCTTTGCAAAAACAAAGTAGGTGACAAATGATATTATGAATAATAATGGCAATCAAACAGTGCTCAATTGCTACACACTAGCCTACCTTTTTAATGAAGCAAAACAGGAGAGATGATGAAAAGATGGAGCCATTGGACCCAGAACCTTTTTTTGTAACAGATACATTTTCCCTTCTTGCTAGTTTTTCATATATATTCATGCTAGCTATTGAAATTTATATAGATATCTGTCTGTAGCTATCTATCAGCCCAAGTAGTTTTCATCGTTATTTCTCCCTATAACCAATATCACAGGAGAAGACAGACTCTAGAATACTTTGTGCCTGTCCCATGAGGCCTTCAAATGAAGTTCTGGTAGAAATAGTTAAAAGGTTCATAGTGTTCTTTTTCTGTTATTTCAGAGGTAGTCCTGCTAGCCAAATCTGTTACTGTAAGAGATTGAATCCTGTGATTTTTCAATAACTATGATGCAGGAATCATGTGTCCATTCAGTCAGTGTTGTCACAGAAAAATAGAGTCATCCTTGCACAACTAAAAATAGCTAATGCTATTTTTTTTCCCGTATAATCATCCATTGTGAAGAAGGAGGATTTTTTAGGCACAATAAACGAGATCCTCAGCTAGTGTCAAGCAAGGCAGCATTATAAAAGCTGGTAGAGTAACGCCAGCTGGAATAGTGACTGTGAATCTGTACAGGTATTCCATCTGGATATTACAGTAGTGATACTGCTGAGTAGAAATTTGACCCCTAGGTTGTTCATCTCAACCTTTTTGTGAGTACTAAGTAATGTTAGGCTGCTATAAACCTTGTGCTTTCTTACATATAGTGACTAGTCCTTCTAATACTGCTGAAAAACAATTGCCAGAGTGTAATCTCGGGCAATTTTATGCAGAAATGTTCTGGTCTGCTTTGTCTCCTAATCTGATTAAGGCAAAGTATAAACCACTTTTGTTCCCTGTGAAACTCAGAAAGATTGCTCATTTTTAAGATACTACTTTTGGAAACCAAAAATTATTGTAAGCTTATAATACTTTAAAGTGCTTATGTGTTTTACATTGGTATTTTTAGTCTTTGAAGGGTCATGATGTTGCTTCAAATAAAATTCTCTGGATCACAGCTCAGTTTAAAGAAAAATGACAGGCCATGACATTGTCTCAAGCACTTGGAAAATTTAGTATGTCCTATTTGGAGAAGTGATAAAGCGTATTGATGGATTTAAGACAATTCCTGCAGGAAGGGAAGCTTTTGGTGACCTGGCCAAATGGAAAAATGTCTTTTTTCCATTGAGCTGCCTACACCTTAATTATGTATATATAACAAGACCAAGAAGCTCTCAGAAGCTTCTATGAGTCCTTAACAGCAAGCAAAATCAATATCATTATCTAGAAGATATGCCATAAAAATCAGGTACGGTGTCAATGACTGCACAGATTTGCTGTAGGAGGTAACCTAAACCCCTAAAAATAAGTTAAATAGTTGCCATTTTTAACACACTGCAATTGTCTATGATTTTTTGCTTAAAGGAACTATACATTAAAAATACAATCAGTCATACTCTATTTGAAGTAATATAGAAAAGATTTTCAAATCTTGAGTTCTGGAGTATTTAGGTAAGCAGGACCTGATTTTAAAATATTTTTCTTATATTTAAAGATTAATATTAATTGGCGAAAGGTTATTGTTAAATTGAAACAAATATTAATCTGAAAGTACCTAGGACATAAAGATAAGGAAAGAGGAATAATAATTATGTTCACAAATTCACTCTAATCTCCAGCAACCTATGATTTTTCTCTTTCAAATAGCATGAAAGAGCAGCACAAAATTCACAGCTTTGATCTTTTTCTGCTCAACAGAAGAAGTACCGTCAGCATCCATATGCTTTGAAGTTTACCAGTATTAAAGACACTCCTGAGATGATCCAGGCTAGAATTAGTTATAACCAGGCTGTGGATGTAAGTTATAATGTATATACATTATGATTATAAGAGTGGTGTCCTCTTTGAACGACCTGATTGAAGCACTGGCTTTCTCTTTCTTTCTCTGAGATTATCCTCGGGAACCATGAAACTTCTGTATTCTGGTGTGGTGCATCCCACAAAGAGCATGTTTCTATCTTGGACTGGGAAGAGATCCCACAGAAGTGAATGGGATTTTCATACAGAAAACACTTTTCTGTCCCATTTATTTTCAGAAGTAAAATTTAGGAGTAATACTGACCTTTGGCTCTTGAAGAATTTTGGCCTTTTTGATATGCATTAAGGAAGAACATGTTTGGGGTTCTTTCCCCTTTTCATACAGATCTTTCAAATTTCAGTTTCTGCATATTCTTTGGAAACAAAATGTAAGGCAGCATGACAAGGAAGGGAAAATAAATTATTTCAAGCTGTCATCCTGCTGAGAGAGAAATCCAGGAGGGGAAACCTTAAAGGGAAGAATTGAGGTTGTTTGGTGTTTAAACATGTTTATTTTTAATAGAAGAGCGATTTAAAAATATTGTAGACTTAACTGGGATAATACAGAAGTGAATAATAAGCAAAAGTCACTCAAAAAAGACAAGTTTCAAACATGAGAGGATGTTTTATTGTGAAAATAGATATTTTTAAAGTGAAGGAGAAGATGAAAGACTTTGTGTAAAACACATGCTATTGTAATACTTTTGGTGTCTGTGCCTTTGGTTTAATTAATAAGATCCAAAAGGCTTACATCTCAGGCAAGATAAATATAAGTCATTTTGTTCCACTGAGCCACAGTCAAAATCAGTCTGGTGCTCTACTTCTTCACACATGGAGTTCTCATTAATTTTCCTCTTTTAGATCTGCAACACAAGTGGTCCCAGCCACTCAAAAAGCATCAGATAGGTGAAATGGAGGGGTCCATAACAATCTAGAGGGTCTCGAATTCTCCTGCAGAAATAATAGCCTGGGAAAGGAAAGTCAGGTGCTCCAGACATGGGTCATATCTAAATGGCCAAAAAATGGTACCTGTCTGTACCCATCTGAAAGTGATGGTGTCAGTGTAAGAAGAAAACTTGGCTAGCAAAGAAAAGTAATATGAAAAGGAGAACTCTGTGTAGCCATTGGAGGGGAAGTTCCAGTTAATTGAACAGAACTCCTCTTACCTGTCTGCAGACATCTGAAAGTTATCTGGTCCTGGGCCAGCTCTGTGTTCTTCCTCCAAAGGCTGATGTGAGTGGCACACACAGACATCTCTTCTATGATAAATCACCTTCTGAGGTGCTTAAATTTCTTCCCATTGACTATTGAGCACCCCTTTGCATCTAACTCTGGACATAAATTTGGACTTCTTGCACAGATACCATCCCATTTATCTGCTAAAATTGGACACCTTTGGAGAGGTGTTTGGGGATCTTGAACTTCCTGTATTTCTGTGGAATTTTAAAGTGATAGTGGGCTACTCATTCTGCACACCCTTAATCACTACTGTTTATTTTATTTCTCCTCACTCACATATGTTAGAAGTTTTATCAAATTAATATTCAAATATCTGAATTTTCATATACATTGATTTACACACTCAAAACTTCAAGGAGCTCCTCTCTAGCATACTCTAGCTGATAAGTGTTTCAGACTCCCAAAGCCTTTTGAATCCATTTTGACAGATACAATTACCTGTATTTATTAATGCCTCTTCTGCTTTTCTGTAGTGTTTGCTTTTCCATAAACTTAATTGTTAATGTTTTTGTTTGAACTAATGATTGAACATTTAGAGACTACTTGCTACTGAAATTCATCTCTGTTTGCAGAGGCTGTACAAGGAGCATGGAGAGAGTATAAAGCATCAGTATACACCAACAACAGATCTCCCTGAAATCCTTCAGGCCAAATTGAATGCTATGAATATCAGTGAGGTATAAACCCAACCTTTAATATTTTAAAAGAATGTGCAAATGTTGATAGTGCTTCGCTGTTTGTTCAAAACAGGAAATCATACTCGATTTCTTCCCTTTCCCCAGTATACGATCATTCTGTGGTCTAAATATTTCTAAAGTAATGTGGGAAATCAAACTTCTCATCCAACTTCCCCTACATTAGAAAGATTAAGAATGAACAAACAAATAGCCTTTTATAATGGACATGTGTCTTGCAATAAGTCCTGTTATGCATTGCTAGTTTCATTTGTGTTTGCCCTCTGCCTTAGAATAGGATAAAACTCATGTGTTAACATTTCTAGGGTCTCAATAACGCTGCTATGTCAACCCTCTGAACAGCAACTCTTCTTTATTTCTGCTCCATGTTTCCTAGACTCGTTACAAGGAGTCCTGGAGAAGGATGAAAGATGGTGGCTATCAGCTGAAACTGGATGCCATCCCCTTCCAGGCAGCAAAGGCTTCGGGTGCAATCATAAGTGATGTACGTGAACGTACTGCTGACATTGTCCAGTAGGACGTGTCAGTCCCTCCAGACTGCATCTGCCCTGCCGAGTGACTCTTGATGGAAACAGCATGTCCAGCCAGCTCTGCTCCTGGGAGACATCTGGCCTCAGACTAGTTAGTGGTGCTTTTGGAGGTGCAGCCACAGTGAGGTGTTATTGGTAAATAAGCAAAGGCAGGTTTGTGAAAGCAGAGCTAGGCAGTTTACCTCCTGCAGTGACTGGACAGTCACAGGGATTGCAGCTGAGTGAGTTTTCCTAGAACCCACTAAAGCTTCATTCAGGTTTATTATCATACTGAATATTGTCAGAATTTACTGTGTTACAAAAGCCCTTTCATTCAGGTTTTAACAATTGGACTAATAATTCTCTTTACTCCTATGATGCACATTTCTCTTCCTGCTTCCTTTTTAGCACAAATATAAGGAGGCATTTCAGAAAATGAAAGGGCAGATGGCTGGCTCATGTGGCTTGGATGGTGACATTCGTATTGCTCATTCAGTCCATGCAACATCTCTGCAGAGCGATGTAAGTACAACAAGGAAGAAGATGGCATTCTTGAGTTGGTTTCCTAACTGTGAGTAGAGTTCCTCAAGGAGTTGCACTTAGCTGTGGACTAGCTGTGGAATAGCCTACTTGTTTAAAACTTAGGGTTTTCTGTCCCACTTTCCAGATATTTTAATATAATTGTGATATTCTTGCCATTCTTCTACATTATTTACAGTAACATTAATTTGACAGTAAAAGAAGCCTGTGTTCTAGCACACTCCCCTGCTTCATGCCACTGGTGCCTATCACAGAATGTTTTACTCTGTGAAAGCATCACTCAGAGGCAGGTCTAATTGAGAATTAGCACTGCTTTTTGTACAGGAGTAAATTAAATAAATTATTCAGTATTTATTTTCAGTTTATTGTTTTTCTGAAAGACCAAAGGATGGAGTTTATGGAATTTCAAGGTGAACTTTTTTGGTTGGGGAATGGCTCCCACCTGGTCTTGACGTGTGCTAAGAATCACATAATTTATTGTTTGCTTAAAATAATTGTAACTCTTCAGTGCATTTTGAAGACTGTGGCTTGACAGAAAATAGTGAAATATTTGGGAGTGTGCTCATGGTTCTCAGAAGTACTGGTCTTATAGTGATGGCAGGCTTAGACAAACAGGTAATAGAAAGTGTCTGAAGAATTCATACATATGTCAGGTTACTCTCAGTCATTGGATGATCACCAATAAGTCTGGATGTTATTTATCATTATTCATTATCATACATCATTTGAGATGTTCAGATGCCTGAACATCTCAAATTTGCATAGTCTGATTGAGAAATGTCATGTGAAAAAAGTTCTTTGAAGCTTTCTGCCCCTTTCCTCTCCTGGACAGAGACAAGAAGTGAAAAAAACTAAACATTAGTCTAAAATTAGGAAACCAAACTGGCCAAATCAAGAAATATTTTGACCTGAGAGTTTGTTCTAATTCTAATATAAATAAGGCTGCTTGCATGTTTTGCTTAGGCAATAGCTGCCCCTTTTTGTGGCACTTTCTAAAAATGCAGTGAATTAGGACTTCTCTTGCCAGTTTGGTTGATTTTATAGATTCAATGTACCAAGTTTTAACAATAAGCTAACTAACTAAATTATCTCAGCTTAACTCAATATAATATAGATGGCTACCTTTTGATGAAGAATAGTCTCCCACATATTCTGATTATAATTATTAATCCTTCACAGTATGGTTAAACAAGTTAGGGAACTCATTTTAAAAAGAGTCATTTATACTGCAAAATGGAAGAAATACGAGGAATGTCTCTTCTGATCAAAACCTGAATTTTAATTACTTTGCTGTGGTATCGATGCGATCTGCTTCTCATTTGATAGGTGAAATATAAGCAAGGTTTTGAGGACACAAGGTCTCAGTTCCACCTGCCACTGGATATGATACACTTGGTCCATGCCAGGAGAGCCCAGCTGTTGGTCAGTGAGCAGGAGTACAGGCAGCTGCTCCATCACTACACTGCTTTGACTGATGACGTGAGGCTGCGCTGCGCCAAGAACGCCTACAAACTGCAGAGTGAGGTACCTGCAAGGTGTCCCAGAGAGATTTCCCTGTTGCTTCTGGTGCAAGGCAGCTCTGCTCCAGCTCGTGACAGCTGGCAGCATGTGTTTGAGCACAGCTGAGGGATGAACAGTGGATGTTCCCCCTTGAGACATTTATCTTACTGGGCAGAGGAATGATGTGTGTGATCTCACTACACTGAGAGATAAAGTATAGTAGTCTTTGATGATTGGGTAGAGAAGGGTTTCCAAGTGAGGATGATTGGACAGTTGGTAAAAATACCCTTTTTAAGGTCTTTCTAACAGTGCAAACCCTTTACTAACTGGTATTTACAACTGGGTTTGGATCTGGGTGAAATTTTATGTGTGCTTTCACAAGAAATACTTGATTTGTAAAACACTTGTAAGCTCCAGCCCAAGACACAGCCACTTAAATTCTAAAGGATAAGCTTAACTCCCTATGTAGTCTTGAGTAAGGGCTTTTCATAGATCACACTGCCCCTGCAGACCTCAGGAGGGGCTGTATCATAAAAACACACGTGGCCACAAAATGCTACTCTATATCACCTTAACATTTTCAGCCAACAGACTTAGCGATGACAGACTGTACCCAAGCAAGTGTAACATCAGATGCCAGTCATGTTGCCCTAATTTGGGTGAAACACACATAATCAGAGATACTGTGGCAGGTTTCCATCCATCCTTCTCCTCATCTTTCTCATTATCAAATGAAATAATATTGTTGTAATCTATTTATCAAGAACCTATTGGTAACTTTCGAAAAACTAATATTTACAGGGAGTCACTGCTAGGTTTGGTGGTCTGGAAAATATTTTAAGGAAGGGCATGCAGTGGTTCAGCACTATTTCTCCTTAGTGTTCCTTGCTTATATTATGACCATTCAGAATTGTTAAGAAATTAAGGCTAGTTTGTTTGCAGTTTCTCTTACTTAAAAGCAAAGAAACCCCCATATTATCTTATGTTCTTATTAACTGGTCTTATTTTATTTATATTTATAAATCAATACTATTTACCTGTGATTTATGTGTTATATATGAAGAAAATTCATACACCTAGAAAATATTTTTCCAAGGTTACAAATGAATATAGGAGTTGAAGAGGGATTTGGTGTTCATGAGCCTCAGTTGTCCTCAGAATCCTGCATCTGTGCTAGAGATTTGTTAGGGCTGTATTCACACAGACACATTCATAAACACAAGATCTTAGGGCAATGTGTATGAACTCTCTGTGGTAGATACTAATTTTAATGGATTTATTGTATATTTTTGGGTGAATAAATATAGGGCATCTCAAATGCAAACTCGTAATTACTTCTGCTTGGTTTTCCCTAGAATTTATATCGGTCTGACATGAACTTTATGCGAGGCATTGGATGTATTACCCCAGGGGCCCTGGAGATTGAAGGAAAGAAGAAAGCTTCTGAACTCATCAGTGAGGTAACAAAAGAGGGTTTTGATTTCTCCACTATGAACAAGAATTTGCCAGATGTCTTTCTATTAGACTGGGCTGGCAAAGTGACTCACTGGATAATGCCAGACTCCCTCCCCTTGTGTTTGATCATTCCACTCGTGTCTTAACTGCAGATGGGTGAACCTGATGGAGTTTCAGGCTTTGCAAACTTTGCTATCTTATTTTGCAAATCTTTTCTCCTTTGTTTCAGACCCAGGAGGTGGTTATTTTATGTTATTTATTTAGGAATTGAAATGGGCTTTGTCAACTAAAAATAAAAATGTGCCTACCTGTAATAAGTACCTTGTACTATTTCTCCAAACATAGAATGAGCTGTGCAGTGCCCAGAATATTACAGGGTCCTCATCTCTACTCCTTTACAGTCAGTCTGTTTTTCACCTGCTGTTTTTGTGTGCTACTGTTTTTCTCCCTCTGTAACTGGACTTTTATTTCACCTGTCACGTTATCTTTGTGCAGTCTCTCCTAGCTTCAAATCTTGCATCTTTTGCCCATATTCACATAGATAGTGAAATGAGGAAAAGCAGGAGTTGTGTTCTAGGGAACAAATCCCTGCTTGCAATAATCTTGCAGTTGTTTTGTTCACAATTCTGACATCAGGCCACAAACCAGGTGAAACCTTTTTACCTCATAAAAATATCCAGTGGGCTTGTGCAGCTCCTTCTCTCTCTGGACTGGATTGCCCTTGCTGTAATTCCACTACCATGGGTTAATGACACCAAGGGATGAAATAACCTCATTACTGTTTTTAGCATATTCGGCATGGCAACACTTTTCTTTCACATCTTATTCCTTATTCACTTTTCATTTCCCCTGTGAGACTTGAATGCACCTAACTCAGAATAGCAAAAGGTAAATTAGTTTAAGGATTAATAGACAAACTCGAGTTTTAAGCACAAGAAGCAGTACTAGACCACTGGAATGGGAAAAAAGCCCTTATCTGACAAGGCAATTTACTTATTCTGCTCATTTTTCTTTGTGTGTGAACTCAGAGTAAATATCGTCAGCAGCCACATTCCTTCAAGTACACATCGGTGACAGACTCTCCTGGCCTCCTTCATGCAAAATTCAGCAATATGATTGCTAATGAGGTAGGCTCTCCTAACGTGAATCAGAAAATATGCTTTTCAAAATGCAGCAAGCTGGGGATGGAGAACTGGGAAAGAGACAACTCTGTTCAGAAAGCAAAATGCATCAAAAAAAGCAAAAGCATCACTGATTTGTGATTTTTCAGTTAGATCACTTTTTTGTTGTTGTTTCCAAACATTTAATACCATTTTCAATTCAATCTATTTCAAAGAGCTCACATAGTATCCATACAACAGAGTTCCATTATCAAGTTTTTTGCATGAAAAAGAGACTCAGAATTCAGGACTCTGGGGTGTTCTAGATGGAGCTCATTTGCATAGTGTGATTCACCTTTGAGGGCTTCTCAAAGAGCCTTTTTCAGAAAAGAATCACTTTTCTAAATTCTAAAAAACAAGACAAAACCTAGAAAAATTATCGGAATCATACATAACGTCTTGAAGAAAAAATTCAAGTGAGAAAATATGCCCAGTCTACCAGAAATACTTGGCTTTATATTTCACATACATTCACGATGCTCTTGACATTCTTAGGTCTATTTTTTCCCTGCTGGGAACGTAACAATGCAAGGCTGAGAATATAGTGGTTTGGCATCATCATATATTTATAAAAAATTAGTGTAAATGTCCTTTATGCCCAGCAGAAGCCCCACATCTTTTTGTCCAGAAAAAAAAATCTTTGCAATTTCAATGATCTACTCAGCTATTTTCAATGATGGCTGACTACAGGTGTCACAATCATTAACAACTTAAGTACTGCTGTTGTATAATTGAAACAAGAGAGAAAATTAGTTTCAGTTGTCTCTTTGATCTCCTTCCTAGCGCCTGTATAAAGCAGCAGGAGAGGACAGGCGGCATCACTACACACCAACGCTGGGCCTGCCAGAGTTTACACGGGCAAGAATAAATGCAGCCAACATCAGCGATGTAAGAATTTGTTCTGTACTTCTTAAAACTTATTTCAGATGCAGGATGAACTGTGCAGTGAAAAGGAAGATGGATAAGTAGAGGAAATTTGAGGTCTATTCTATTTTCACTTTCCCTGATTTGATATTTATCTCCATTAGCATATGTACGGTTGTGAGTAAATTAAATCTACATAAAGAACGAGACATGTTTTGTCTGAGTTAGTAGGATTTCCCAAAGATAATTTAAAAAAAAAATCCTTTGATTATAAAGAATGAGACTGTAACACAGAATAACAAATGAAAGATGGTTCCTTTGTTTGTTCCTTTGTGCATTTAAAAGTAAAGCAGCAGTCTACATGTGCCTTTCCTACTTTAGGCAAAATACAGAGAATCTTGGCATAATCTACGTGCTCAAGGCTACAAGCTGACAATGGAAGCACTCCCGTTCCAGACTGCCAGGGCCTCCAGAGAAATTGCCAGTGATGTGAGTTGAATGATTCAACCTCCCTTCTTGCCTAATTTCTGTTAACTTCATGTAAAACAATGTCTAAAGCAGATTTTACTGAATTAAAGCAACTCCATAACCATGTGAGACAAGTGTGAGACAGAATATATTACTTATGAATGAGATTCTTTGTGTGAATTAGGAAAAAAAAAGAAGAGGAAGAATCGCTGCTAATCGGGAACCAAGCCAGGTTAAACATCTTCCAGTGGGAAATAGCAAATGAATTAAAGTATTTGCAAACAGAAAAAAGAGGTTCTGCTCTTTTTCAGGCTTTTGGCTCCTCAGATTTTTAAGTGCCCACTATCTCTGTCCACTTAATTTTGAGCTGATTTTTGGAAGTGTTTAGTGTTTCCAAATTGAAATGAAGTCAGAAAAAGCTGAGGGTTCTTCGAATCTCCAAAAATCAGGAGTTATCTATCTGATTAGGAAGTAAAAATCAGTGCAAATTCCTGTAAATGTATGTATGTATAAAATATGTATCCCCCTAACTTCTAAAATAGAGGAAAGAAGTCATCCTTGTAAATGTCCTATCATTTGTATTGCTGAGTGCAAAACATTCAGACATGGTGGTACTCATTTCTCAGAAAGACTGAGTTCATCCCTCCTTCACAAGATATTAATAAATTCTAGGAAGACAGAAAAAGGTTTTCATTTTGTGTAGTATTTAGTTGCATACTTTACCTCTAATGTGATAAAATATGAATATATTTCACATGTGTTTGTTTAATGAAGCAACCATTCCTAGCTGTAATTTATGATATATACTTAACCATATTTTGCAGAGTACTTTTGGTTACAGCTTCAGATCTGCTCTAGAGGGTACAAATCCATAATAGAATTATATCCACTTACAACAAATCTGAATTTGGCCCTTCATCTTGGAAGCACTTTATAAACATTAGATGCTGTAATTTAATCCCTGCAACTCTCTTGTGTAGTAGATAAGTGTTATTATCCCATTTCAACTACATTATGAACTCTTCAGGGCCCAGGCCTTCCCTTTAAAGTTCTAAGCACCCTGTTGATGCTGTATAAATAAGCATTATCCTCATCATCACTATTTCACAGAGAGGATAAATGCAAGATCACAGAGAGAGTCATAGTCCCAGCTAAATTGAGAATGAGGAGTTGCTGGTTCTTATTCTTTCCAGGAAAACTGAATTTACTCTTTAAAATAGCTGGGTGGCATTTGCAAATCTGAAGGCTACAGAGTGCATGGTGTTTTGCTTTTGTACAGATTTTTTTTTTCTTCTGTCTTCTGTTTGTTTCTCTGACATTCTCATTCCTCGCGATGGAAAAAAAATTCTCAGAGAGATAATAAAATACATTGTTTGAGGTTAAACATGATTGAAGTTTTGGGCATATTCAGAAAATGCAATGAAATGCACTTAACTTTAATGTTGCAGCTCCTGTGGTATTTAAATTTCAGCGCAATGAGATATTTAAAAAATTGCTTTATTGCGCTACATACCTTGACTGGCTTTACAGAAAAAGTAGATATTTCAGTAATTTATCTTAAGTTAGTTACCTGGGATAGCTGGTCTAAGTTTGGCACATTTTCACTTTTACCCTTTTTCTAAAATTTTTAGTACCAATATAAACACAATTTTGTGATGGAGAGAGGAAAATGCATTGGTGCCAGAAGTGTTCTGGATGACGCCAGGTTGCTGCACTGCTTGCATGCTGCCAAATTACAGAGTGAACAAGAGTACAAGAAGGGATCCCAGGATGTGTGGTCTCAGTTTCATCTGCCCATGGACATGGTCAATCTTGTCCATGCCAGGAAAGCCCAGGCCTTAGCAAGTGATCAAGATTACAGAAAGAGACTCCATGAATTTACAGCACTCCCAGAAGACATGAAGATGAAGTGGGCCAAAAGAGCCCACATGCTACAGAGTGAGGTAAAATCTTTCTTTTGGATCCTACCAGCATGTACTCCTGAGCCTGCCTAGAGAGGGATGGGATAGGATGTGAGGGAGAACCTCAGTGCTTGGCTCTCGCCAAGAGCCCCAAGTCAGGATCCAGACAAATGGTGATGATGGTTTTGCTTGATACCCTCACTGACTAGTAGGGTGATGTACAGCACACATGAGCTCATTGATTGTCATGTCCTTTTAACATGTAGGGGAGAACAAAAATGAAAAATGGATGATTGGATTAAAGTCACTCATGAGTGAGACACCATGAGTCTGAAATGAAGCCAGGATTATTGGGATTGCGGGCACTTTGCTGGCTTTCACTTTTTATTCAGCCTGCCTGATTTTCTTTAATAGATTAGGAGGTAAAAGCAAGCCTTTAATGTGAGTAAAGAAAGAGTAATGTGTCCTCCTAGAAATGGGGTTAACAAGGAACCATGAACCAGATAAAATAATTAGTATTCCTTACTTGAACTTACCTCATAAAATTATTTCAAAAGAGGTTTTTTTACGCCCAGTACAAACAGGTTATTACTTACTGCTTTGAGTCATACTAATTCACTCATGGGGCCTTCTCTTGTAACTTGCATATGATACATTATTTAATTCCTGGTGGAACGAACAAATGCAAACAGTTTGGTTTTACGATCTGATATGTGCATGGCAAATGAAAAACCTCAAAATGTGAATATGAACCAGGGAGTTTTTAAAAAACCTTAATAGCTGTGGATACAAAACTGATAGTTAACAATTTTCATTTTTAACAGCATCGCTATAAATCAGACCTGAACTTCATGAAAGGAGTTGGTTGGATGGCTCTGAGCTCTCCGCAGATAGAAAGTGTAAAGAAGGCTGGAGAGCTCATCAGTGAGGTAACTGATAAATCTTTCATGGGATAGCAAGTCTGTAGGAATTGTTTACCATCAAGGCTCCTCGTTACATGACACTTACGAATGTAGCTTATCATTTCCTTTTGATGTGGGAGCCTGTTTATACAAGGTGTAAGTTACCAAGAAGCAGTACAGGAGACGCAAGTCCACTGTGTGACACCTGCTGAATATTTTCCATTCTAAATGAAACACAGGAGCATAAGCAAAACATGTAGCAATAAATAAATGCAGGAAACTCCATTATGAAATTCTAAGCAGGTGGTTATGGAAGTTGTATGGAAAGATACAGCACTGACAACCGCACTGAAGGGACATTTGGCTGCTCAGTATCATGCATTAATGGAGGAAAATTATGAGCTGTCACAATTGTAGTGTTCAAAAGCTTTTTGCGTGTGAATTTTAAGTGGGAAGTCCTTTGCGCACACACACACATAGACACACACACAAAAAAGTTCAGTGCCTGATACAAAGGCATCCCCAGGCCCTAGCTGAAAGAGCAACTGAGACTAAAGCAGAACACCAGCTTCAGGAAAGTGTCTTTTATGTTTTATCCCAGTTATCACACTCTTGGAAATGTCATATATCATTAACAGAAACATCTTGTGGTTTTTTCCTCTGTTTGTGTTGCCTCTTGTCCCTCTCAGATAAAGTACCGTCAAAAGCCAGAAAGTCTGAAGTTCACTGCTGTGATTGACTCTCCAAGTCTGATTCATGCAAAAAACAGTTACCTCCAGTGCAATGATGTAGGTTCCATTCTAATGTATAACTGATCTTAATGTTTGCTGTATCATAATGCATAAAAGAATTGATCTTGACATTACTTCCAGTATCCTCTGCATTCAATGGCTTTTGGTCCCACAGAGACTGTACAAGGCTGGAGGTTCTGAAGACAGGCACAGGTACACCCTGCCTCCTGATCATCCTGATTTTATCCGAGCCCGCCAGAATGCACTTTACATCAGTGATGTAAGTAAACCTTCTCCTTTGGGGACCTGACTTGGTGAACTTGTTTGGGAATAAAAACTTTCATGTGTGTACAAGCCAAGTTCTCTCAGCCTGACCAGAACTAAAAGAAGGCAGAGACAGTGAACAGCCAACATGTTGCTAGGTTTGGACTGAGGAATTGGGAAAAGTCTACTAATTTTCCTTTTGGGCATTCATTTAATTTTCTAGGGCAGTAAGCTATTATTAAGGATTTCAAGCCTTCATTATATGATTAGTTACAAATTAAAATATTTTTGGTTTTGTTTGGGTGAGGGAGGAGGAAGAATCCTCTTTCCTAGACTATATATTCTACCTTTCTGAAGCTGCAACACTGTGTTGAATTGATCCCTTAGGCATAGTTGTCATCAACCTGCATGTGACTGAATAAGTGAGTGAAATTTGTTTAAAGACAATTTATTTCCACATTAGCTCACAGAAAGGAACTCAGTCTATTCCTAATGTCCTGTTCCCTGAATAAATAGCTGTTGTCTTTACCAATAGGGTCAGAATGACCTCAGTTTATAAGGAGCTTTGAGATAGATGAAAGAAACAAGTACATTTACATTTTTGAAGCAATAGAGGAAAATGTAAAAAGGTAAATACTGTGTGCAAGGATTGCACACAAATGAAAGGTCAGCCCTGTTAGCAGGGTATACAGTGATGCTCACATTGCTTCTGCCTTGGCTGTCTTGCAGGATTTCTGGCATTTCAGTTTACTTCCATATTTATCACCACCAAGCACTACATTCACCAGTGAAACAGAAGATTATCTTAAAATGTGGAGTGGATTTTGTGCTTCTTTTTGTATGGTCACAAACCCCAGAGGGGATTAATGAAAGACTTACAGGAAGCAAATGAATAAAATCAGAAAGGGACAGCTGAAAGCATCAGCTAAGACACCATATCTGTGTAGTAAGACCTATAGACTGGAAGCTATTTTAAGAAAGCTACTAATGGAAGAAGAACCAAATCTAGAGCAATTTCTCTTCAGGATGTAAATGTGATTCACATCCTCAAAGTCACATTAAATATGTTAGAACCGGCTGTTATTCCACATGAGCTAATGAAGCCACATGTGGCTGGGGATAGAGACGAGGATCATTTGAAAAGCTTGAAATAACTGGTATTGAAATTACAGTGCCAGGAAACCCAAGACACTCTGAGTGGATGCATCAAAAGAGAGAATAAGGGCAATATCAATGCAATATTGATGTGACTGATGCATCACAGTTTCTAATAGAAATTAAATCACATCAAAAACAACCACATTCAAGTACAAAAGGAAACCCTGGTGGCACTTTTCAGAAGAGGCATTTTATCATTATGGTGAATAGAAAAGAAGTTGAAGTGCTATAGAACTGGATCAAAACCTTGGAGATGGTACTGATGACTCTTGATACAAATAAACCCAGTAGGATAAAACATTTATTATTGCAGTTATGGGGCTGCGTTTAAGAAACTGCAGGGGGAAATGACTGTTTTGTTCCTTTCTTTTCAACACAGAAATTGTATAAAACATCTTGGGAACAGACAAGGGCATCTGGCTATGATTTTAGGATTGACGCCATCCTATTCCAGACAGCAAAGGCTTCAAGAGAGATCGCTAGTGATGTAAGGATTGTTCTGTTTCA